>SJYT01044903.1:0-19641 GCA_006410635.1 Cephalophus harveyi
ACTGTTTTAAAGAGCAGTTTCAAATACAAAGTAAAACTGACTAGAAAGTACAGTTCCATACACCCCTGGCCTCAACACATGCACAGCATGCCCCACCATCAGTACCCTCTACCAGAGTGCTACCTTTGTTACAAGTGCTTAATAGGAAGGAACACATTATCACCCATGGTCTATGCTGCTGCTGCTGCTGCTAAGTCGTGTCAGTCGTGTCCGACTCTGTGCGACCCCATAGACGGCAACCCACCAGGCTCCCCCGTCCCTGGGATTCTCCAGGCAAGAACACTGGAGTGGGTTGTCATTTCCACTACCTTTGTTACAAGTGCTTAATAGGAAGGAACACATTATCACCCATGGTCTATGCTGCTGCTGCTGCTGCTAAGTCGTGTCAGTCGTGTCCGACTCTGTGCGACCCCATAGACGGCAACCCACCAGGCTCCCCCGTCCCTGGGATTCTCCAGGCAAGAACACTGGAGTGGGTTGTCATTTCCTTCTCCAATGCATGAAAGTGAAAGTGAAAGTGAAGTCACTCAGTCGTGTCTGACTCTTAGCGACCCCATGGACTGTAGCCTACGATGCTCCTCCATCCATGGGATTTCCCAGGCAAGCGTACTGGAGTGGGGTGCCATTGCCTTCTCCGCCCATGGTCCATAGTTTACATTAAAGCTCACTCTTAACATTGGACATTCAATACAGTTGCAGTTCAATCGCTCAGTCGTGTCCAACTCTCTGCGACCCCATGAACCACAGCACACCAGGCCTCCCTGTCCATCACCAACTCCCAGAGTTTACCCAAACTCATGTCCATTGAGTCGGTGATGCCATCCAACCATCTCATCCTCTGCGGTCCCCTTCACCTCCTGCCTTCAATCTTTCCCAACATCAGGGTCTTTTCAAATGAGTCAGCTCTTTGCATCAGGTAACCAAAATATTGGAGTTTCAGCTTCAACATCAGTCCTTCCAATGAACACCCAGGACTGATTTCCTTTAGGATGGGCTGGTTGGATCCCCTTGCAGTCCAAGGGACTCTCAAGAGTCTTCTCCAACAACACAGTTCAAAAGCATCAATTCTTCAGTGCTCAGCTTTCTTTATAGTCCAACACTCACATCCATACATGACTACTGGAAAAACAGTAGCCTTGACAAGATGGACCTTTGTTGACAAAGTAATGTCTCTGCTTTTTAATATGCTATCTAGGTTGGTCATAACTTTCCTTCCAAGGAGTAAGCATCTTTTAATTTCATGGCTGTAATCACCATCTGCAGTGATTTTGGAGCCCTGAAAAAATAAAGTTAGCCACTGTTTCCACATCTATTTCCCGTGAAGTGATGGGACCGGATGCCATGATCTTAGTTTTCTGAATGCTGAGCTTTAAGCCAACTTTTTCACTCTCCTCTTTCACTTTCATCAAGAGGCTTTTTAGTTCCTCTTCATTTTCTGCCATAAGGGTGGTGTCATCTGCATATCTCAGGTTATTGATATTTCTCCCAGCAATATTGATTCCAGCTTGTGCTTCCTCCAGCCCAGCATTTCTCATGATGTACTCTACACAGAAGTTAAATAAGCAGGGTGACAATATACAGTCTTGATGTACTCCTTTCCCTATTTGGAACCAGTCTGTTGTTCCATGTCCAGTTCTAACTATTGCTTCCTGACCTGCATACAGGTCATTCAGTGCATTTTGTACAAAATCGTTTCACTGCCCTAAAAATCCTCTGTGTTCTGCCTGTTTATTCCTCTCTCTCCCACTTTTTCCCTGGCAATTACTAATCTTTTTAGTCTTCACAGTTTTGTCTTCTCCAGAATGTCATAGTTGGAAACACAGCATGTAGCTTTTTAAGATTGCTTTCTTTCACCTATCAATGTCACGGGTCTCTTCTCATACTCCTCTTTCCAAATTTCCTCCAATTTCAACAAGAAAGTCATATATCTTACATAGTCCTAATCTTAATACCTAGAGAAGGAAATGGTAACCCACTCTAGTATTCTTGCCTGGAAAATCCCATGGACGGAGGAGCCTGGTAGGTTACAGCCCATGGGGTTGCAAAGAGTTGGACATGACTGAGCGACTTATGACTATGAATCTTAATACTGTATTTTGCCAAATGAATAATCCTTTAATGAAGAAACCATAACACNGAAATGGTAACCCACTCTAGTATTCTTGCCTGGAAAATCCCATGGACGGAGGAGCCTGGTAGGTTACAGCCCATGGGGTTGCAAAGAGTTGGACATGACTGAGCGACTTATGACTATGAATCTTAATACTGTATTTTGCCAAATGAATAATCCTTTAATGAAGAAACCATAACACATTCTCCCCTGTACATCTCATTAAGAAATACATTCCCAGTAAATTTTACTATTTAGGTGACAAGGAACATGTCCTTTGTTTGCTGAAAGGCTTCAATGGCTCTATCTCCTGCCCCATTAGACAGCCTAGCAATGATTCAGCTAAAAATATTGGGAGGTAGCTTCTAGCTGAGTTCAGCCTCACTAAGCTCCAACTACTCTTTTCTAAGAAAGTCATCTCACCTCTAGGAAGAACCTGTTCTTACATAGTTAGACAAATGTTTTCTGTCCATTCTCAGTGCCATAATTTTACATAAGTGGAGTCCTTGGTCTAAATGCCTCTAATGGCAAGATGAGATGGAGAAATCCTGTGTGCTCTTCTGGTGTGTCTTAGATGTAAGACTTGACATTAAGCCTTGCTGCATACCTCCTGTGTGTGTTGTTCAGGGATATTTAGTTCAGTTCAGTTCAGTCGCTCAGTCGTGTCTGACTTTTTGTGACCCCATGAATCGCAGCACACCAAGCCTCCCTGTCCATCACCAACTCCTGGAGTCCACCCAAATTCGTCCATCAAGTCGGTGATGCCATCCAGCCATCTCATCCTCTGTCGTCCCCTTCTCCTCCTGCCCCCAATCCCTCCCAGTATCAGAGTCTTTTCCAATGAGTCAACTCTTCGCATGAGGTGGCCAAAGTACTGGAGTTTCAGCTTTAGCATCAGTCCTTCCAATGAACACCCATGGATATTAGTGCCACCTAAAAGTCATTAAATAATTGTTTATCAGAATTCATAATTTATGATGTTCTAATCAAATATGTATTACTATGTTTATCACAGAATACATATATGAGGTGAAAGCAGCATGATATGAATGCCAATAAAGCAAATTCAATAGAAAAGCCTACTCAGTTCAGTTCAGTCACTGAGTTGTGTCCAACTCTTTGTGACCTCACAGACCGCAGCACACCAGGCTTCCTTGTCCATCAACAACACCTAGAGCCTCCTCAAACTCATTTCTGTCGAGTTGATGATGCCATCCAACCATCTCATCCTCTGTTGTCCCCTTCTCCTCCTGCCTTCAATTTTGCCCAGCATCAGGGTCTTTTCCACTGACTCTGTTCTTTGTATCAGGTGGCCATAGCATTGGAGTTTCATCTTCAGCATCAGTCCTTCCAATAAATACTCAGGACTGATTACCTTTAGAATTGACTTCTTTGATCTCCTTTCAGACCAAGGGGCTCTCAAGAGTCTTCTCCAACTCTACAGTTCAAAAGCATCAATTCTTCGGTGCTCAGCTTTCTTTATAGTCCAACTCTCACACCCATACATGACTACTGGAAGAACCATAGCTTTGACGAGACAGACTTTTGTTGGCAAAGTAATATTTTGCTTTACAGAATTTTGTTGTTTTCTGTCAAACACCAAAATGAATCACCCATAGGTATACATATATCCCTCACCTTTTGAACCTCCCTCCCATCTCCCTCCCCACACTACCCCTCTAGGTTGATACAGAGCCCCTGTTTGAGTCTCCTGAGACATACAGCAAATTCCCATTGGCTATCTATATTACACATGGTAATGTAAGTTTCTATGTCACTCTCTCCACACATCTCACCTTCTCCTCCCCTCTCCCCATGTCCATAAGTCTATTTTCTATGCCTGTTTCTCCACTGCTGCCCTGCAAATAAATTCTTCAGTACCAATTCTCTAGATTCCATATATATGCATTAGAATATGATATTTCTCTTTCTCTTTCTGACTTACTTCACTCTGTATAATAGGCTCTAGGTTCATCCACCTCATTAGAACTAACTCAAATGTATTCCCTTTTATGGCTGAGTAATATTCCATTGTGTATATGTACCACAACTTCTTTATCCATTCATCTGTTGATGGACATCTAGGTTGCTTCCATGTTCTAGCTATTGTAAATAGTGCAGAAATGGACAATGGGATACATGTGTCTTTTTCAATTTTGGTTTTCTCAGGGTATATGCCTAGGAGTGGGATTGCTGGTCATATGGTGTGGTTTTATTCCTAGTTTTTTAAGGACTCTCCATACCGTCTCTCATAGTGGCTGTAAATGTATATTTACATTCCCACCAACAGTGCAAGAGTGTTCCCTTTTCTCTACACCCTCTCCAGCATTTATTGTTTGTAGACTTTTTGCTGGTGGCAATTCTAACTGGTGTGAGGTGATATCTCGTTGTAGTTTTGATTTACATTTCTCGAATAATAAGCAATGTTGAGCATCTTTTCATGTGTTTGTTAGCCATCTGTATGTCTTCTTTGGAGAAATGTTTGTTTAGGTCTTTTCCCCACTTTTTGATTGGGTTGTTTTTCTGTTATTGAGTTGTATGAGCTGCTTATATACTTTGGAAATTAATCCTTTGTCAGTTGCTTCATTTGCTATTATTTTCTCCCATTCTGAGGGTTGTCTTTTCACCTCACTTATAGTTTCCTTTGCTGTGAGAAAGCTTTTAAGCTTAATCAGGTCCCACCTGTTTACTTTTGTTTTTATTTCCATTACTCTAGGAGGTAGGTCATAGAGGATCTTGCTGTGATTTATGTCATTGAGTGTTCTGCCAATATTTTTCTCTAAGAGTTTTATAGTTTCTGATCTTACATTTAGGTCTTTAATCCATTTTGAGTTTATCTTTATGTATGGTGTTAGGAAGTGTTCTAATTTCATTATTTTACATGTAGCTGTACAGTTTTCCCAGCACCATTTATTGAAGAGGCTGTTTTTGTCCCATTGTATATTCTTGCCTCCTTTGTCAAAAATAAGGTACCCATAGGTGCATGGGTTTATTTCTGGGCTTTCTATCTTGTTCCATTGGTATATATTTCTGTTTTTGTGCCAGTACCACACTGTCTTGATGACTGTAGCTTTGTAGTATAATCTGAAGTCAGGAAGGTTGATTCCTCCAGCTCCCATTCTTCTTTCTCAAGACTGCTTTGGCTATTTGGGGTCATTTGTGTTTCTATATGAATTGTAAAATTTTTTGTTCTAGTTCTGTGAAAAATGACACTGATAATTTGATATGGACCACACTGAATCTGTATATTGCATTTGTTAGAATAGTTATTTTCACAATATTGTTTCTTGCTATCCAGGAACATGGAATATCTCTCGATCTGTTTATGTCATCTTTGATTTTTTTAATCAGTGTCTTATAATTTTGTGTATAATTCTTTTGTCTCCTTAGGTAAGTTTATTCCTAGATATTTTATTCTTTTTGTTGCAATGGTGATTGGGATTGATTTCTTAATTTCTCTTTCTGCTTTTTCATTGTTCAGTTCAGTTCAGTCACTCAGTCATGTCCGACTCTTTGCGACCCCATGAATCGCAGCACGCCAGTCCTCCCTGTCCATCACCAACTCCCGGAGTTCACTCAGACTCACGTCCATCGAGTCTGTGATGCCATCCAGCCATTTCATCCTATGTCGTCCCCTTCTTCTCCTGCCCCCAATCACTCCCAGCATCAGAGTCTTTTCCAGTGAGTCAACTCTTTGCATGAGGCGGCCAAAGTACTGGAGTTTCAGCTTCAGCATCATTTCTTCCAAAGAAATCCCAGGGCTGATCTCCTTCGGAATGGACTGGTTGGATCTCCTTGCAGTCCACGGGACTCTCAAGAGTCTTCTCCAACACCACAGTTCAAAAGCATCAATTCTTTGGCGCTCAGCCTTCTTCACAGTCCAACTCTCACATCCATACATGACCACAGGAAAAACCATAGGCTTGACTAGATGGACCTTAGCCAGCAAAGTAATGTCTCTGCTTTTGAATATGCTTTCTAGGTTGGTCATAACTTTTCTTCCAAGGCGTAAGCATCTTTTAATTTCATGGCTGCAGTCACCATCTGCAGTGATTTTGGAGCCCCAAAAAATAAAGTCTGACATTGTTAGTACATATAAATACAAGTGATTTCTGTGTATTGATTTTGTATCCTGTGACTTTGTTAAATTCACTGATTAGTTCTAGGAATGTTCTGATACTATCTTTAGGGTTTTCTATGTACAGTATCATGTCATCTGCAAACAGTGAGAGCTTTACTTCTTCTTTTCCAATCTAGATTCCTTTTATTTCTTTTTCTTCTATGATTGCTGTGGCTAGGACTTCCAGAATTAAGTTGAAAAATAGTGGTGAAAGTGGACACCCTTGTCTTGTTCCTGATCTTAGGGGCAAAGCTGTTTTTTTTTTTTTTTTAAAGACTCAGTTTTCTTTCTTTTTCAAATTTATTTATTATAGTTGGAGGCTAATTACTTCACAATATTGTAGTGGTTTTTGCCATACATTTATATGAATCAGCCATGGGTTTACATGTGTTCCCCATCCTGAACCCCCCTCCCACCTCCTTCTCCATCCCATCCCATCTGGGCCATTCCAGTGCACCAACCCTGAGCACCCTGTCTCATGCATCGAACCTGGACTGGTGATCTGTTTCACATGTGACAATATACATGTTTCAATGCTACTCTCTCAAATCACCCCACCCTCGCCTTCTCTCTCAGAGTCCAAAAGACTGTTCTATACATCCATGTCTCTTTTTCTGTCTTGCATATAGGGTCATCGTTACCATCTTTGATGCTTTCAGTTTTTCATCATTGAGAATAATGTTTCACCATTGATAATAATGTTATCATATATGGCCTTNTCACCCCACCCTCGCCTTCTCTCTCAGAGTCCAAAAGACTGTTCTATACATCCATGTCTCTTTTTCTGTCTTGCATATAGGGTCATCGTTACCATCTTTGATGCTTTCAGTTTTTCATCATTGAGAATAATGTTTCACCATTGATAATAATGTTATCATATATGGCCTTTACTACATTGAGGTAGGTTCCTTCTATTCCCATTTTTTGAAGAGCTTTAATCTTCAGTTCAGTTCAGTCACTCAGTCGTGTCCGACTCTTTGTGATCCCATGAATCGCAGCACACCAGGCCTCTCTGTCCATCACTAACTCCCGGAGTTCACTCAGACTTGTGTCCATCAAGTCAGTGATGCCATCCAACCATCTCATCCTCTGTCATCCCCTTCTTCTCCTGCCCCCAATCCCTTCCAGCATCAAAGTCTTTTCCATTGAGTTAATTCTTCGCATGAGCTGACCAAAATACTGGAGTTTCAGAGTTGGACTGTGAAGAAGGCTGAGTGCCGAAGAATTGATGCTTTTGAACTGTGGTGTTGGAGAAGACTCTTGAGAGTCCCTTGGACTGCAAGGAGATCCAACCAGTCCATTCTGAAGGAGATCAGCCCTGGGATTTCTTTGGAAGGAATGATGTTAATGGGTGTTGAATTTTGTCAAAGGTTTTTTATGCATCTATTGAGATGACTATATGGTTATCATTTTTCAATTTGTTAATATGGTATATCACATTAATTTATTTGCATATATTGAAGAATCCTTGCATTCCTGGAATAAACCCAACTTGATTATGGTGTATGAGCTTTTTGATGTGTTGCTGAATTCTGTTTGCTAAAAGTTTTTGAGGAGTTTTGCATGTATGTTCATCAGTGATATTGGCCTGTAGTTTTCTTTTTGTGTGTTGTCTTTGTCTGGTTTTGGTATCAGGGTGATGGTGGCCTTGCAGAATGAGTTTTGAAGTGTTCCTTCCTCTGCAATTTTTGGAAAGAGTTTTAGAAGGATAGGCATTAGCTCTTCTCTTAATGTTTGACAGAATTCTCCTGTGAAGCCATCTGGCCCTGGCCTTTTGTTTTTTGGGAAAATTTTTGATCACAACATCAATTTCAGTGCTTGTAACTGGGTTGTTCAAATTTCTATTACTTCCTGGTTCAGTCTTGGGAGATTGAACTTTTCTAAGAATCTGTCCATTTATTCCAGGTTATCCATTTTATTGCCATATAGTTGTTAATAATAGTCTCATAATCCTTTGTATTTCTTCATTGTCTGTTGTAACCTCTCCTTTTTCATTTCTAATTTTGTTGCTTTGATTCTTCTCTCTTTTTCTTGATGAGTTTGGCTAAATGTTTGTCCATTTTATCTTCTCCAAAAATCACCTTTTAGTTTTATTATTGTTTCTATCATTTCTTTTACACTTATTTCTGCTCAAATCTTTAAGATTTCTTTCCTTCTACTAATTTTTGGGTGGTTTTGTTCTTCTTTTAAATATAAAGAAGTTGTTTTAAGTGTAAAGCTAGCTTGTCTAATCGATGTTTTCCTTGTTTCTTGAGGTAGGATTGTATTGCTATAAACTTCCCTCTTAGAACTGCTTTTCCTGCATCCTATAGGTGTTGAGTTGTCATGTTTTCATTGTTATTTGTTCTAGAAATTTTTTGATTTACCTTTTGATTTCTTCAGTAACCTGTTGGTTATTTAGAAATGTATTGCTTAATCTCCATGTGCTTGTGTTTCTTACAGCTTTTTTTCTTGTAATTGATATCTAGTCTCATAGCATTGTGGTTGGAGAAGATACTTGATACGATTTCAACTTTCTTAAATTTACTGAGATTTGATTTGTGACCCAAGATGTGGTTTATCCTGGAGAATGTTCCATGTGCACTTGAGAAGAAGGTGTATTCTTCTTCATTTGGATGGAATGTCCTGAAGATATCAATGAGATCCATCTCATTTAATGTATTATTTAAGACCCGTGTTTCCTTATTAATTGTCTGTTCTGATGATCTACCCATTGGTGAGTGGGGGTGTTAAAGTTTCCTCCTATTATTGTGGTACTGTCAGTTTCTCCTTTTATGTCTGTTAGTGTTTGTCTTATGTATTGAGGTGCTAATATTTGGGTGCATAGATACTTACAATTGTTATGTCTTCCTCTTGGACTGATTCCTTGCTAATTGTGTAGTGTCCTTCTATATTTTAAGGTCTATTTTGTCTGATATGAGGATTGCTACTCCAGCTTTCTTTTGCTTCCCATTAGCATGGAATATATTTTTCCATCCTCTCACTTTCAGTCTATATGTGTCTTTAGGTCTGAAGTACATTTCTTGTTTTTATATCCAACCAGCCAGTCTGTGTCTTTTGGTTGGAGCCTTTAACCCATTTACATTTAAAGTAATTATTGACATATATGTTCCTATTGCCATTTTCTTAACTGCTTGGGGTTTGATTTTGGAGATCTTTTTCTTCTCTTGTATTTCTTGACTATGTACGTCCCTTTAACATTTGTTGTAAAGCTGGTTTTGTGATACTGAATTCTCTTAACTTTTGTTTGTCTGAAAAACTTTTGGTTTCTCCATTAATTTTGAATGAGACCCTTGCTGGGTACAGTAATCTTGGTTGTTTATTTTTCACTTTCAATACTTCAAATATATCCTGTCATCTCCTTCTGGCCTGCAGTTTCTGGCTGAAAGATCAGCTGTTAAACGTATGGGGTTTCCCTTGTATGTTACTTGTTGCTTCTGCCTTGCTGTTTGTAATATTCTTTCTTTGTGTCTAATCTTTGTTAGTTTGACTAGTATGTGTCTTGGTGTGTTTTTCCTTGGGTTTATCCTTCATGGGACTCTTTGAACCTCTTGGATTTGATTGACTATTTCCTTTTCCACGTTGGGGAAATTTTCAACTATAATTTCTTCAAAAACTTTCTTGTATCCTTTTTCTCTTCTTCTGGGACCCCTAAAATTCGAATGTTGGTGCATTTGATATTGGCCTAGAAGTCTCTGAGATTATCCTCAGTTCTTTTCATTCTATTTCCTTTTTCTGTTCCTCAAATGTTATTTCCACCATTTTATCTTCCAGCTCACTGAATCGTTCTTCTGCTTCAGATATTCTGCTATTGAGTCGTTCTGGAGTATTTTTAATTTCAGTAATTGTGCTGTTTGTCTGTGTATGCTTTATTCTTTAATTCTTGTAGGTCTTTATTAAATGATTCTTGCAATTTCTCCATTTTGTTTTCAAGGTTTTTGATCATCCTTACTATCACTATCTGAATTCTTTTTCAGGTAGTTTCCCTATTTCCTCTTCATTTATTTGGACTTCTGTGCTTCTAGTTTGTTCCTTCATTTGTGTAGTATTTCTCTGTCGTTTCATTATTTTTTTTTTAACTTATTGTGTTTGAAGTCTCTTTTCCCAGGCTTCAAGGTTGAATTCTTTCTTCTTTTGGTTTCTGTCCTCTGAACGTTGGTCCAGTGGTTTGTGTAAACTACATATAGGGTGAGATTTGTGCTGAGTTTTTTGTTGTTGTTGTTTTTCCTTTGATGGGCAAGGCTAGGTGATGTGGTAATCCTGTCTGCTGATGATTTGGTTTGTATTTTTGTTTTGTTGGCTTCCCTTGTAGCTCAGTCGGTAAAGAATTTGACTGCAGTGCAGGAGACCCAGGGTTTGTTATTTAGATGAGGTGTTCTGCAAAGGCTGCTACTGATGGTTGGGTGATGCCAGGTTTTGTATTCAAGTGGTTCCTTTGTGTGAGTCCTCACTATCGGAAACTTCCTAGGGTTAGTTCTCTGGTAGCCTAGGGTCTTGGAGTTAGTGATCCCACTTCAAAGACTCAGGAATTGATCTCTCCCTAGGATGCCCTCCAACACTGTGCTGGACTCTGAAATGGCTGTGGGGACAGCTCAAATTCTAAACTGGTCCTGCTCCTGTGTGTTCTTGGTTCCAATGTCCACAGCTATCAGAACTAGTATGTTTTCTTTTGTGGGAGCTGTCAATGTCCTTTCATATATTCCATAGACATAGAGTCTGCCTAGTTGATCATGTGTATATAATCTGCAGCTTGTGCAGCTGGTGGGAAGGTTTTGGGTCTTTCTTAGCCACACTGCCCCTGGGTTTCAATTGTGGTTTTGTTTCCACCTCTGCATGTGGGTCATCCCACATACTTGGGTTTGCTCCTGAGGCTGCCTGGAGGGCTTCAGTCTGCTCAAGTGAGGGCGAGGTATGGAGGTGGTGCAGCTGCTTGGGTCACAGGGGTTCTGGCAGCCACCAGATACTCAGGGGGGTTGGCGGCTAGGACAGCAGGAAATACAGTGCTCTAGAAGGGTATGGCAACCTATTGGCCAATACCCTCCAGTATTCTTGCCTGGAGAACCCCCTGACAGAGAGGACTGGCAAGCCAGTCCAGAGGGTCACAAAGAATTGGACACAACAGAAGTGACCCTGAGTGCACAGAAGCAAGATTTTTTTTTTTTTTTTTTTTTAGCCTGTGGCAGCTATGCCCCAATGAGGATTTAGGGTGAAGGTGGCACCTGATTCTGTCTCTGCTTTTTATTATGCTGTCTAGGTTGGTCATAGCTTTTCTTCTAAGGAGCAAGTGTCTATTAATTTCATGGCTGCAGTCACCATCTGCAGTGATTTTGGAGCCTAAGAAAATAAAGTCTGACACTGTTTCCATTGTTTCCCCATCTATTTTCCATGAAGTGATGGGACCAGATGCCATGATCTTCGTTTTCTGAATGTTGAATTTCAAGCCAACTTTTTCACTCTCCTTTCACTTTCATCAAGAGGTTCTTGAGTTCCTCTTCACTTTCTGCCATAAGGGTGGTGTCATCTGCATATCTGAAGTTACTGATATTTCTCCTGGCAATCTTGATCCCAGCTTGTGCTTCATCCAGCCCAGCGTTTCTCATTATGT
The DNA here is from genome assembly GCA_006410635.1 of Cephalophus harveyi. NCBI lineage: Eukaryota > Metazoa > Chordata > Mammalia > Artiodactyla > Bovidae > Cephalophus > Cephalophus harveyi. Next base: position 11,836 of record SJYT01044903.1, read on the forward strand.
ACTCTGCATAGAAGTTAAATAAGCAGGGTGACAATATACAGCCTTGACATACTCTTTCCCAATTTGGAACCAGTCTGTTGTTCCATGTCCAGTACTAACTGTTGTTTCTTGACCTACTTACAGATTTCTCAAGAGGCATGTAAGGTGGTCTGGTATCCTCATCTCTTGAAGAATTTTCCACAGTTTGTTGTGATCTACACAGTCAAAGGCTTTGGCATAGTCAACAAAGCAGAAATAGATGTTTTTCTGGAATTCTCTTGCTTTTCCAATGATTCAACAGATGTTGGCAATTTGATCTCTGGTTCCTCTGCCTTTTCTAAATCCAGCTTGAATATCTGGAAGTTCATGGTTCACATACTGTTGAAGCCTCGCTTGGAGAATTTTGAGAATTACTTTGCTAGCATGAGAGATGAGTGCAATTGTGTGGTAGTTTGAACATTCTTTGGGATTGCCCTTCTTTAATACTGAATGAAAATTGACCTTTTCCAGTCCTGTGGCCACTGCTAAATTTTCCAAATTTGCTGGCATATTAAGTGCAGCACTTTCACAGCATCATCTTTTGGGATTTGAAATAGCTCAACTGGAATTCCATCATCTCCACTAGCTTTGCTCACAGTGATGCTTCCTAAGGCCTACTTGACTTCACATTCCAGGATGTCTGGCTCCAGGTGAGTGATCACACCACTGTGGTTATCTGTGTCATGAAGATCTTTTTTGTACAGTTCTTCTGTGTATTCTTGCCACCTCTTCTTAATATCTTCTGCTTCTGTTAGGTCCATGCCATTTCTGTCCTCTATTGTGCCCATCTTTGCATGAACTGTTCCCTTGGTTTCTCTCTTGAAGAGATCTCTACTCTTTCCCATTCTATTATTTTCCTCTATTTTTTTGTACTGATCACTGAGGAAGGCTTTCTTATCTCTTCTTGCTATTCTTTGGAACTCTGCAGTCAAATTGGTGTATCTTTCCTTTTCTCCTTTGCCTTTAGCTTCTCTATTTTTTCTCAGATATTTCTAAGGCCTCCTCAGGCAACTATTTTGCCTTTTTGCCTTTCTTTTTCTTGAGAATGGTCCTGTATGGTGTCATGAACCTCCATCCATAGTTCTTCAGGCACTCTGTCTATCAAATCTAGTCCCTTGAACCTATTTATCATCTCCACTGTATAAGTGTAAGGGATTTGATTTAGGTCATACCTGAATGGTCTAGTGGTTTTCCTTACTTTCTTCAATTTAAGTTTGAATTTGACAATAAGGAGTTCACAATCTGAGTCACAGTCATCTCCTGGTCTTGTTTTTGCTGACTGTATAGAGTTTCTTCATCTTTGGCTGCAAAGAATATAATCAATCTGATTCTGATATTGACCATCTAGTGATGTCCATATGTAGAGCTTTCTCTTGTGTTATTGGATGAGGATGTTTGCTATGACCAGTGCATTCTCTCGGCAAAACTGTTAGCTTTTGCCTTGTTTCATTCTGTACTCCAAGGTCAAATTTGTCTGTTACTCCAGGTATTACTTGGCTTCCTACTTTTGTATTCCAGTCCTCTGTGATGAAAAGGACATCTTTTTTTGCATGTTAGTTCTAGAAGTCTTGTAGGTCTTCATAGAATTGCTCAACTTTGGCTTCTTCAGCATTACTGGTTGGGGAATATACTTGGATTACTGTGATATTGAATGTTTTGCCTTGGAAACAAATAGAGATCATTCTGTCATTTTTGAGATTGCACCCAAGTACTGCATTTTAGACTCGTTTGTTGACTATGAGGGCTACTCCATTTCTTCTAAGGGATTCTTGCCCACAGTAGTAGATATAATGGTCATCTGAATTAAATTCACCCATTCCAGTACATTTTAGTTCACTGATTCCTAAAATGTTGATGTTCACTATTCCCATCTCCTGTTTGACTATTTCTAATTTACCTTGATTTATGGACCTAACATTCCAGGTTTCTATGCAATATTGCTGTTTACAGCGTTGGAGTTTACTTCCATCACCAGTCACCTTCACAACTGGGCATTGTTTTAGCTTTGGCTCCATCTCTTTATTCTTTCTGGAGTTATTTCTCCACTTTTCTCCAGCAGCATACTGGAAACCTACCAACCTGGGGAGTTCATGTTTCAGTGTCATATCTTTTTGCCTTTTCATACTGTTCATGGGGTTCTCAGGGAAAGAATATTGAAGTAGCTTGCCATTCCCTTCTTCAGTGGACCACGTTTTGTCAGAACTCTCCACCATGATCTGTCTGTCTTGGGTGGCCCTACATGGCATGTAAAAGCCTTGGATTAAAATCTATGGGAGAAATGTAAGAGAAATGGAAGCTGAAGGAGAAGAAGAGGCAATATGAAATTTCTGACTGAGAGGAGCTCGTTTTATGGTTTTAAATGGATGGTGTCAAGTTCAAATCACTGTGGCACTTTTATTTCCACTGAAGAGTGATAGTTTGCCTTAAGAAAAATAGTTACTTGCAATGTGTATTAAACAACATACTTTTGTACTATACACTTATAATGAAATTTTTTAGATGTCAATTTTAAATGTTTTTGGGAAAGAGAGTTTTTCAAGTAGCTTTTAGAGGGACTGTGATAAAAAAATATCCTAAAAAGAATCTTAGGACTGTCAAGGACTTCCCTGGTGGTCTAGTGGTTAGGAACCCATGCTTTCACTACTGGGAACAATCCCTGGTCAGGGAATCCCAGGTTCAATCCCTGGTCAGGGAACTGAGATCTCACATGTTTCCTGTTTTCTTTTTTTGGCATGTGGTATGACCAAAAAAGGAAAAAAAGAGAATACTAGAATGCAATTTTTTAACACCACCACCACCACCACCACCTCCTCCATTCTCATATTCAGCTGGAATTATTCAGGCATGTCGAGGGTGTGTGTGCTTGTGTTTGTGTTTAAGGGTGCCAGGTACAAAAGTTATGTAATTTGAGCCCACTCTCCCAATAGTTGCTCAGTAAATATTTTTGAGATCAATTGAATTGAACATAAAATATTTACAATTTAAAACAAAGGCAAAATAGGATATAAAAATTCTTTCTCTGCCTATTTTCATAAATTTGCTGTGAGAATGGATTACATGTGGTCCGTATTCCAGAGAACATAGGCTTGGCTTCATTCTGCCAAATATTTTTTTTTTTTTTTTTTCTATTAAGTGAAGTTTTATGAAGGCTTACAAACCTTGCTGATTGAAGTGTTTTCTTTGGATCAGCAGTGTTGGCATCACTTGGAAGCTTTTTGGAAATTAAGACATCCAGGCCAGATTCCAGATTTTTGAATCAAAAACAGTAGTTCAACAATATCACCAAATGATCTCTGCTGCTGCTGCTGCTGCTGCTGCTGCTGCTAAGTCGCTTCAGTCGTGCCTGACTCTGTGCGACCCCATAGATGGCGGCACACCAGGCTCCCCCGTCCCTGGGATTCTCCAGGCAAGAACACTGAAGTGGGTTGCCACTTTCTTCTCCAATGCATGAAGTGAAAAGTGAAAGTGAAGTTGCTCAGTCGTGTCCAACTCTTTGCGACCCCAACATTCAATTTGAAAAGCATTAGCTTGGCGGCCCCTGGTTGTCTCATGGGTGACAGCCCCACCTAGTGAGGTTCTAGTTCCAAATGTGCCTAAACGTATTCTTGGCTGTTCCACAACTATCATCATCACTAATGATACTAATGACATAGCTACAGAGGAATTAACAGGGCACTTTCATATACAGTATCTAATTTAACCTACCTTCTCCAATTTAGAGCAAAGTACTTTCTGCAAATTCCATTCCAACAATGTGAACAGATGAGTAGAGTTTCCTGAATTGTTTTCAAAGATGAACATACTTTAAGTCCAGAGAGTCATTATAATTATCTTCAAATTTAATGATGTCAATATTCTTCAGCCAAATATACTTTGTTGTTATATTTCAGAGTATTCTAGAAAAAAACATAATAAAGTAGTGATTTTGAGTGGGTTGGTTTTATTATTATATCATAAAAATCTAGATCTGGAAAGCGTATTAATAAAACTGTGCTGAAAGAGGTCAAACAGTTTATCCAAGAGAGATTCACTCTTAAAAACACATTAGAGCCATCGAGTTAATTGACAAAAGGTTTTAAAGGTCTAATTGCACATGTACTGTTTCAGGTACTAAGTAAAGAATTAAAAACACTTGGTATTAACGTTATATCTGCATCATCCACACTTCAATCCTTATGCATTAGATAGAACACCAAACAAAAAAACGCATCCCCAACTTTCAGGAATGGTTATTTTCTGCATAAGAAGAAACTACATTCAGAGATTTAAAAAAGTAGAAAACAATTCCAGGGCAGAATATGGAAAAGAGCATTATAATTTAATATAGTGTGTATCAAAGTGAGATAAACAAGCAGACTGAGGTGGAAATAGTAAGATAAAACTGACATAAACATTTATTTCAAGATTTTCTAGTTCATTTCCTTTGGACCCACTGCTTATTTATTGAGCTGCTAAGAAAGAAGGTCTGCAGGATGGAGGGGGGAAGGGTGCAGAACAAAAAGGCAGATAGGTCAAATTACCAAGGAGTGGTGGGTAATTAGCAATGAGGAAGATGCCTGCAGAGATGGGAGTTGTTTCTTCATAGAAGGTCAAAATCTGTATTAAATGAACTATAGATAAGCAATCAATAGGCCAAATATTAATATTTTATTAATCCTACCCAGAGGTCACTCATTCATATGTTAGACACATTATTTTCAAGGGATCATACCTGGTAAACTGGACTATTTAGTCTGCTTTGGCAAGCCTGGTGGATTCTTGGGGTTCCAATATCAAGTCTCCTTGAAACCCAAGAAGCCCTCTTCTGGACCAGGAGTCACACAAGAGCCTCACAGTTCTAATGGGTTAATTCTTGTGCCAAGCCCACCCTGTCATAGAGATGCTGAGAGCCCTGTACTTGTCTCTAAACCTCTTGTGTAGAGTCAGAGTGAGCCCATGAACAAAGCCCATCTTGGCTTCACTGGAAGTTCCTCACTGTGTATCATCTCCTTACACACACTGACCTTACTTTATATGTAATTCACTTAATATAGATTATGACCCCTGACCTCCCCACATACACACAGAAAATAGCCTCTAACTTGTCACATCTCTGAAGGGATCTTCTCCATTGCTTATTTCCCACCCCTCCTTGGAAACAGGCTCATGTTCTTCCCTTTGCCTCTTTGTTCTACCCACCCACCAACAGTTGCTCTCTCTTGGCAGCCTGAAAGGCTCTGGCACTTCTGATACAACTACCAACGGCACTCTGCTTAGCCAAATTGGGTTCTGACACCCTGCTCTGCTGCCAAGGGCCCTGCTTCGCTCCAGCTGTTCCTCTATTTTTTCCCCAGCCACCCATGTGACGCCTACAGTAAGGAGTAGGGGAGAAATCAACGGCCAGCATCCCTGCTTCTATCCTTGGGCTCCACTGAAAGCTCTTAAGGACCCGACACAACCATGAGTTACTGAGCATAGGGCACAGAGTTTGGGCTAATCAGTACAATTTGCTTTGCACTTTGGAACAAAATGAATTTTGTTACTTGGTGTCATGAGTCTTGAGCCAAAATAGGCATCATAGCCTGAGCAGAGTGATTACAGGTTGAAGCCACCTACTTCTAGTCCACAGGGCTGCTTAATAAGAGCTTCGGTAGATGTGAGCCAGATACAAGAGGCTGCCCAGGCATACACCGCTGGCAGACCTTGTACTTGTCCCTGACTTTTATCGATGGCAAACACAGCATCTGTCAAATTATGGGAGAAAACATCCCTCCACTCTAGCACATTCACTAGTTTAAGTCTTCTGTAATTCTTTCCAGTGCTTATTGCTATGGATTTATTTTCACACAAAGTTAATCAACTAGCTTGTAGTTCCTTCGTGATAAAATTGAGAGTATTTCCATTTTTAAAATCACTTCAGGAAAATATATACTGATCACTTTCTCTGTGAAAAGCAGAATTTCAAACTGCCTTCCAAGTCCTGATTACCAAATTATTGACTAATCTCTTACAGAAAAATACAACGCACTAAGCAGCTGGTGAAATACATTTTAGATGGCTAAATACATGTTTTTTTTTTTTTTTTAATCTGTAAAGTTTCCCACTACTGAACCAATTTATTTATATATCTTAAATCGACAGCTTTGTTGAAAGGTATGTGGTGTTTTGGCTCACCTCACTGGCTTTGGTATAATCCATACTATTGTTTATGATGAAAACATCATCCATCCTTCTTGAGAAGGTTTCAAAACTATTTTGAAAGAGGGTAGTTTCATTGAAATTTTACTTTATACAGTGTTGGCAAAGATTCTTAAAAATAGTCTTAACAGTTTTCTCATAACAAGGATGTATGGCTATTTAAAATGAAATGATGTTTTCTAATTTGAAGAAAGTTTCAAAACTATTTTGAAAGAGGGTAGTTTCATTGAAATTTTACTTTATACAGTGTTGGCAAAGATTCTTAAAAACAGTCTTAACAGTTTTCTCATAACAAGGATGTATGGCTATTTAAAATGAAATGATGTTTTCTAATTTGAAGAATATGTGTTTATTAAGTCTATCATAATCATGTTGGTGGTACTTTCATGCAAAATACTGTTAGTAATCTGCCTTGTTAGACTTGGTGAACACATAGCTCCTCTACCGAAGAGGAGAAAGCCTCAAATTAAAGACGTCTGACTTCTGGTAAGTTGTTTATCTAAGCATCAAAATCCTCTTCTACTCAGGGTCATTGGGAAAATTAAATGTAAGGCAGTTGCTCTAAACAGTGCCTGGACCACAGTAGGAAGGCAAAAGTAACTGAATATTGCTTTTGCTGGTAGCACAGTGCAGGCCTCGTGGATCCCAGTAAATGCGTTCCCATCTCCATCCTATTCTTGCTCTTCTCTCACTTACTCAGCATTTACTAATACCTACCATGTCTTGGGCTCGGGTGCTAACGACAGAAAAGTGAATGAAACAGGCCCTTCTGAGGGTGATGAGTGAGAGACACAGCCAGACAAACAGACCACTTAAAATGTATGCATTGAATGCTCCAGGAACACAAAGAAGGGGCTCATCCAGTCTGGGTTTTCATTAAATACTTTTTTCTTTCTCTAAGCTGAGAAGTGAAGAATGGTTAGAAGTTGGCCAGAAAACAAAAAAAGTGAGGTAAAGTACTCATGCAGAGGGAACTCCACTGCAACTGCTTGGAGGTGAGAGAGAATTTGGTGCCTTTGAGTAACTGAAAATAATTCAATATTGCTGAGGACTAGATAAAGACAGAAGAGTTCACAGAAGAGACTGGGGCAAAACAGCTGTATATTGTCACCCTGCTTATTTAACTTATACGCAGAGTACATCATGCAAAATGAGAGGCTGGATGAAGCACAAGTTGGAATCAAGACTGTGGGAAGAAATATCAATAACCTCAGATATGCAGATGACACTACTGTTATGACAGAAAGCTAAGAGGAACTGAAGAGCCTCTTGATAAAGGTGAAAGAGAAGAGTGAAAAAGCTGGCTTAAAACTCAACATTCAAAAAATCAAGATCATGGCATTTGGTCCCATCAGTTCAGTTCAGTTCAGTTCAGTCGCTCAGTCATGTCCAACTCTTTGAGACCCCATGAATCACAGGACGCCAGGCCTCCCTGTCCATCACCATCTCCAGGAGTTCACTCAGACTCATGTTCATCGAGTCCGTGATGCCATCCAGCCATCTCATCCTCGGTCGTCCCCTTCTCCTCCTGCCCCCAATCCCTTCCCAGCATCAGAGTCTTTTCCAATGAGTCAGCTCTTCGCATGAGGTGGCCAAAGTACTGGAGTTTCA
>SJYT01044907.1:11472-21508 GCA_006410635.1 Cephalophus harveyi
AATGAAAACTGACCTTTTCCAGTCCTGTGGCCACTGCTGAGTTTTCCAAATTTGAAGGGGAAAGAAAAGAGTGAAAAAGCTGGTTTAAAACTCAAGTCAAAAAACTGCATCATGGCATCCAGTCCCATCACTTCATGCAAATAGATGGAGAAACAGTAGAAACGGTGACAGAATTTATTTTCTTGGGTTTCAAAATCGCTGCAGATAGTGACTGGAGCCATAAAATTACAAAAATCTTGCTCCTTGGAAGGAAAGCTATGCCAAACCTAGAGAGCACATTAAAAGGCAGAGATATCACTTTGTTGACTTAAGTCCATATAGTTAATTCTATGGTTTTTCCAATAGTCATGTATGAATGTGCAATTGAACCATAAAGAAGGCTGAATCCTGAAGAACTGATGCTTTCAAATTGTAGTGTTGGATAAGACTCTTGAGACTCCCTTGGGCTGCAAGGAGATCAAACCAGTCAATCCTAAAGGAAATCAACCCTGAATATTCATTGGAAGGAATGATGCTGATGTTGAGGCTCCAATACTTTGGTCACTTGATGCAAAGAGCCAACTCATTAGAAAAGACCCTGATGCTAGGAAAGTCTGAAGCAAAAGGAGAAGTGGGTGGCAGAGGATGAGGTGGTTAGATAACATCACATATTCAGTGGACATGAATTTGAGCAAACTCTGGAAGGTAGTGAAGGACAGGGAAGCCTGACATGCTGCTGTCCATGGGGTCACAAAAAGAGTCAGACATGACTTAGCAACTGAACAACAAAAACAACAAGAAAATAGAATGCAGCAATACACAGAACAATACTTCACTTCTCCACTTGATACCACACTTCACTTCTCCACTTGATAACAAATGTGTGGGTTTTTTTTCTCACACTCTGCAATTCTACTACACCATCTGGGTGTCCTATAATTTGATTCCATTTGACACTAACCAGAGTTAGTACAGACTTCACCTATTGATTGCCCAGTCCTTCTATACTTGAAACCTTAATTGCAAGTTTTTCAGCTCCCCAGGTTACCAACAACTTCTGTCCCATTGGAAAGAAATTGGAGGTTCCCACTATCCCTCCTCAAGTTTTATAATTTGCTAGATGGCTCACAGGACCCAGGAAAACAGTTTATTTACTACTGCTTACAAAGGTGGCTCAGACAGTACATAAACAGCTTATGTACTAGGCTTCCCTGGTAGCTGAGATGGTAAAGAATCTGCCTTCAATGCAGGAGACCTGGGTTCTATTCCTGTGTTGGAAGATCCCCTGGAGAAGGGAGTGGCAACACACTCCAATATTCTTGCCTGGACAATCCCATGGGCAGGGGAACCTGTTGGGCCACAGTCCATGAGGTCGCAAAGAGTCAGACCCTTCTGAATGACTAACACTTTCATTTTCAAAAGGATATAATAAAGGACACAAATGAACAGACAGGTGAAGAAATATATAGAGCATGGTCTGCAAGGGTTGAGAAGCAAGATTTTCTTTCCCAGTGAGGTATAACACATTTCCAGCACTTAGATGTATTCACGGACCTGGAAGCTCTGATTCTCATACTTTAGGGACATTTGTGGAGGCTTCATCAGGCTTGATTAATTGCTAATCCATTTTCCAGCCCTACTCTCCTCTTCAGAGAATGGAGTGTGGGTAGGGCTGAAATTTGGAAGCTTCTCCTTCTAGTCATGACCTGATCTTTCTAGTAGTCAGTAGCCCCATCCAACAGTTGATTCGTTAGAACAAAAGACACTCCCATCATCCAGGGAAGTCCAGGAGATTTAGTTAGGAGTTCTGCATCAATCACTTGGTCACTCAGGAAATTACAAGGATTTTAGGAGCTCTGTGTCAGGAACCAGGGTCAGACACCAAATATTAGCAGGAACCAGGATCAGAGACTAATATACATATAGTATTATATTATGTCACAGGCAAGAAGCCTGAAGCTGGGCTTTGAGGACTTGCAGGTTCAAGATCCTAGAAAGCAGGAGGTTCAGACAATTAAACTCATGTCTGTGTACTGATTCCCTTCACAAGCATTTGTGATTTCTGAGCTGCTCAGGATGAAAAGCTAAGAAAACCAGCAGAAAGTGACAAAAAAGCTGAGAGGACCTTTGCTATTCTTGTGATATGGAGGAAAAAAATGGACAAACAAAAAAGAAATGGCCCAAGTAAATTCACAGACTCTCAGCTGAGGACCCCTCAGCTCTTGATCCAAAGATTAAGCTCAAACCAGAGGTAGAATGGGGCTTACAAGATTTGACACTTGACTCAAGTCATCTTGGTTTCTGCATTAGTTGTGGGATTCCTCTGCCTAACAGAGGACAGAATGAGAAAAAATCTTCATCCAGAGCGTCTGTGCTCTTTTATACAAATGTTTCAGATGAGATTAAAAGAAAAAATTGCTAAGTATGCCAAGGAAAAGAAATCAGAAAAAATAACACAGGAGGAATAGATTCTTGAGAGGATCCAAATGCTAGAAATATTACACACTGACTTTAAAATTTCTAAAGGGCAATGGCAAATTTCAATTATTTTTAGACCTGGCAAAAGATTTAATGAAAGTAAGCACAGTGTATACCAGAAACTGAGAAAACAGACTTATACTTTTGGTAGGCAGAAGCATAAAAGGGAAAAGTATAAGTGACAACAATGAATAGTCCTTCAATTTTACCTACTTTTCCTAAGTAATCTCACGATCAACTTGCTACCCCTTATAACCAGTTTGACTGGATATGGATGTGATGTGATAGAAATGAACCCTCTGGAAGTAAGGCACCTTAATATCTTCACAGGGCCTGCATTTTCAGTGGCTTGGCTTGTTTCTTCTGGAGAAGGAAATAGCAACCCATTCCAGTATCCTTGCCTAGGAAATCCCATGGATAGAGGAACCTGGTGGGCTATGGTTCATGGGGTCGCAAGAGTCAGACACAACTTAGCGACTAAACAACTGGGTAACGCAGCAGCTGTAGTTCATCCTGAGAGTTAGCCAACACCATCTTACCCTCACACTTGGTTGTTTGTATCAAGACATGCATAGCTTCCATAGATTCCCATGGCTTTTATATTAGAAACTAGCATTTCTTCATATCATCTTATTTTGAAATCTCCAACAGAGATTATAATTACTACTGTCTTTGGTGGTCTCATATTAGTGAGGTTAATACAAGTATCTACTTTTTCCTGCATTGGCATATAAGCTTACAGAAGGCAGGTATTTTTGTCAGTTTGGTCACTGATCTATTCCCAGTATCTGAAACACATACTATGACAGGCATAGAGTATTTGTTAAACATATACCTATAAACCAATCCATCAATTAATAATTCACTATTTTATTTGGTCCATCATCTTGACATGCTGACAAAGTTTATCTTTTTTATTTGGTAATTATTTTTAAATCTAAAGCAACTTAATTGAAATTTTATATACTTTTTTTTCAATTTCAATAGAAAGAAATATAAGTACATTGGCTAAAAAAGTCCTAATATACTGTTATAGACATTTTACCTATTTTAATCATCTAATATAGGCAGATTTCACATTCATTGTGTATGAAAGTAATATCAAAATATATTCACATTTATAATTTTATGTGATCTTCAAAAGACTTTAAAGTACAAATAAGTATTCCCATTTTACAAATTCAAAAATTAAATGAAGAAATATAAATGCTATTGTATTGTCAGATAGATGGTAAAGTTCAGATCTGGAAATAGTATAGTTTTTCATAGTTACATTTAACAATAATACACTCTTTCAGAATTTCAAGTTTTCAACAAAAGGGATAATGGCTTCCTGCTGTTTTGGTAACTGTAGTATATATAGAAACTTGCCCTGGCATTCAATTATTTAATTCCACAGGTATTAATTTCCTGAAATTTCATGGCAAGGTAAAATATGACATCCTGCATTTGCTTGTTGACCAAATTGTGAAATTTCTGAAGGAATTCTATTACATCCTTTTGTACAGAAACTTCAGAGTTAACGGATTAATTAGGCAAATATTTAAACATAGTTTCTAGTCTTCCTTTGATCTAAGATGTTCTTTAGAATGGTTTCTTGAAAAGAACAGTGCAATATGTATATTTTCCTACAGAAAATTATAATTAGAAATGCAATTTCTGACTTAGGAATTATACTGTTATAAAATGAATTATAACACCTAAAATGTGATAATAATGAAAAAACAGTAAAGTTATATTCTAATTTTTAGATTGAAATTTCTGGTATTCAGTTTATATGTCTAGTAAATGTTGAACATGATAAAATGTAACATCAATATGTGCTCAAGAATTATTCAATACAGTAAAATGAAATGCTCACATTCAGTTGTGTCCAACTCTGTGACCCCATGGACTGTAGCCAGCCAGGCTCCTCTGTCCATGGGACTGTCCAGTCAAGAATACTGGAGTGGGTTGCTGTTTCCTCCTCCAGGGGATCTTCCCACCTGGGCATCCAATTCTTGTCTCCTGCATCCCCTATATTGGCAGGTGGATTCTTTACTATTAGTTCATATCTACCACAACTTTTTATATATTTAGTGCTGATAAATATTTAGTTATTCTGGTTTCTGGCAATTATCAAAAAGCTTCCTGTGCATATTGTATATAAGACTATGTGGACATGTTTTCATTTCTCTTAAATACCTCTGATAGAAATACTGTGTCTTGTGATAAGTGTATATATATTTTGTAAGAAACTGCCAAACTGTTTTCCAAAGTGGTTACCCCACTTTATACTCAAGTAATATATGTTCAAAATTGGGAAAGGAGTATGTCAAGGCTATATACTGACACCCCGCTTATTTAACTTATAGAAGAGTATATCATGTAAAATGCCAGGCTGGGTGAAGTACAAGATGGAATCAAAATTGCCAGAAAAAGTATCAGTAACTTCAGATATGCAGATGACACCACTCTATGGCAGAAATTGAAGTGGAACTAAAGAGCCTCTTGATAAAGGTGAAAGAGGAGAATGAAAAAGCTGGCTTAAAACTCAACAGTCAAGAAACTGGATCATGGCATCTAGTCCCATCACTTCATGGTAAATAGATGGGGGAACAATGGAAAAAGTGACAGACCTTATTTTCTTGGGCTCAAAAATCACTGTGGATAGTGACAGCAGACTTGAAATTAAAAGACTCTTGCTCATTGAAAGAAAAGCTATCACAAATGTAGATAGTATATTAAAAAGAAGAGACATTTCTTTACTGACAAAGGTCCATATAGTCAAAGGTATGCTTTTCCAGTAGTCTTGTATGGATGTGATCAGTTCAGTTACATCTGTCAGTCATGTCTGACTCTTTGTGGCCCCATGGACTGCAGGACATCAGGCTTCCCTGTCCATCACCAACTCCTGGAGCTTACTTAAACTCACAAAGCAACATCTTGTATTGTGACCTTAGTGTCAGTTCAGTTCAGTCGCTCAGTCATGTCAGACTCTTCGCAACCCCATGAATCGCAGCATGCCAGGCCTCCCTGTTCATCACCATCTCCCGGAGTTCACTCAGACTCACGTCCATCGAGTCCGTGATGCCATCCAGCCATCTCATCCTCAGTCGTCCCCTTCTCCTCCTGCCCCCAATCCCTCCCAGCATCAGAGTCTTTTCCAATGAGTCAACTCTTTGCATGATGTCTTTTAATTTCATGGCTACAGTCATCATATGCAGTGATTTTGGAGCCCCCAAAAAATAAAGTCTGACACTGTTTCCACTGTTTCCCCATCTATTTCCCATGAAGTGATGGGACCGGATGCCATGATCTTCATTTTCTGAATGTTGAGCTTTAAGCCAATGTTTTTGCTCTCCTCTTTCACTTTCATCAAGAGGCTTTTGAGCTCCTCTTCACTTTCTGCCAAAAGGGTGGTGTCATCTGCATATCTGAGGTTATTGATATTTCTCCCTGCAATCTTGATTCCAGCTTGTGTTTCTTCCAGTCCAGCATTTCTCATGATGTACTCTGCATATAAGTTAAATAAGCAGGGTGACAATATACAGCCTTGACATACTCCTTTTCCTACTTGGAACCAGTCTATTGTTCCATGTCCAGTTCTAACTGCTGCTTCCTGACCCACATACAGATTTCTCAAGAGGCAGGTTAGGTAGTCTGGTATTCCTATCTCTTTCAGACCTTAGTGTATGTAGAAGCAATTGTGATTTTTTTTTCTTTTTTAAAGTTAATTAATTTATTTTAATTGGAAGCTAATTACTTTACAGTTGTGGATAAGACTTGATGGAATTAAAGTACAATGCTGCATAGAAAAGTATTGCATAGAAGCCTGGAATGTTAGGTCCATGAATCAAGGTAAACTGGAAGTGGTCAAAAAAGAGATGACAGGAGTGAATACTGACATTTTAGGAATCAGTGAACTAAAATGGACTGGAATAGGTGAATTTAACTCAAATGACCACTACCTTGCCTACTACCATGGGCAAGAATCCCTTAGAAGAAATGGAATATTCTTCATAGTCAACAAAAGAGACTGAAATACAGTACTTGTGCTCAGTCTCAAAAATGACAGAATGATTTCTGTTCATTTCCAATGCAAATCATTCAACATCAGAGTAATCCAAGTCTATGCCCCAACTAGTAATGTTGAAGAAGCTGAGGCTGAACAGTTCTCTAAAGGCATACAAGACCTTCTAGAACTAACATGCCAAAAAGATGTCCTTTTCATTATACGGGACTGGGATGCAAAAGTAGGAAGTCAAGAGATACCTGGAGTAACAGGCAAGTTTGGCCTTGGAGTACAGAATGAAGCAGGGAAAAGGTTAACAGAGTTTTCCCCAGAGAATGCATTGGTCATAGCAAACACCTTCTTCCAACAACAAAAGAGAAGACTCTACACATGGAAATCATCAGATGGTCAATACCAAAATAAGATTGGTTACATTCTTTGCAGCCAAAGATGGAGAACCTCTATACAGTCAGCAAAAACAAGACCAGGACTGACTGTGGCTCAGATCATGAATTCCTTATTACTAAATTGAGAATTAAATTGAAAAAAAATAGGGAAAACCATTAGACCAATTAGGTATGGCCTAAATCAAATACTTTATGATTATACAATGGAAGTAACAAAGAGCTTCAAGGGATTAGATCTGATACAGAGAAGAATCTGCCTGAAGAACCATGGATGGAGGTTCATGACAATGTAGAGGAGGCAGGGATCAAGACCATCCACAAGAAAAATAAATGCAAAAAGCCAAAATGGTTGCCTGAGGAGGCCTAACAAATAGCTATGAAAAGAAGACAAGCTAAAGGCAAAGGAGAAAAGGAAAGATATACCCGTTTGAATGCAGAGTTCCAAAGAATAGCAAGGAAAGATAAGAAAGCCTTCCTCAGAGATCAATGCAAAGAAAAAGAGGAAAACAATAGAATGGGAAAGACTAGAGATCTTTTCAGGAAAATGAGAGATACCTAGGGAATATTTCATGCACAGATGGGCACAATAAAGGACAGAAACAGTGTGGACCTAACAGAAGCAGAAGATACTAAGAAGAGGTGGCAAGAATACACAGAAGAAATATACAGAAAATGTCTTCATGACCTAGATAACCATGATGGTGTGATCACTCACCTAGAGCCAGACATCCTGGAATAAGAAGTCAAGTGGGCCTTAGGAAGCATCACTATGAACAAAGCTAGTGGAGGTGATGGAATTCCAGTTGAAATTAAAAGATGATGCTGTGAAATTGTTCTTGCCTGGAGAATCCCAGGGACGGGGGAGCCTGGTGGATGCCGTCTATGGGGTCACACAGAGTTGGACATGACTGAAGTGACTTAGCAGCAGCAGCTGTGAAATTTCTGCATTCAATATGGCAGCAAATCTAGAAAACTGAGGAGTGGTCACAGGAGTGGAAAAGGTCAGCTTTCATTCCAATCCCAAAGAAAGGCAATGCCAAGAATGTTCAAAATACTGCACTATTGCACTCATCTCACATGCTAGTAAAATAATGCTCAAAATTATCCAAGCCAGGCTTCAACAATAAGTGAACCATTGAAAACCAGATGTTCAAGTTGGATTTAGAAAAGCCAGAGGAACCAGAGATCAAATTGTCAATACCCATTGGATCACTGAAAAAGCAAGAGAGTTCCAGAAAAACATCTACTTCTGCTTTATTGACTATGCCAAAGCTTTTGACTGTGTGGATCACAACAAACTGTTAAAAATTCTTAAAAAGACAGGAATAGCACACCACTTGATCTGCCTTCTGGGAAATCTGTATGCAGGTCAAGAAGCAAGAGTCAGAACCGGACATGGAACAACAGACTGGTTCCAAATCAGGAAAGGAGTATGGCGAGGCTGTATATTGTCACCCTGCTTATTTAACATATATGCAGAGTACATCATGAGAAAAGCTGGGCTGGATAAAGCACAAGCTGGAATCAAGATTGCTGGGAGAAATATCAATAATTTCAGATATGTAGATGATACCACCCTTATGGACGAAAGCAAAGAAGAACTAAAGAGCCTCTTGATGAATGTGAAAGAAGAGAGCAAAAAAGCTGGCTTGAAACTCAACATTCAGGAAACTAAGATCATGTCATCTGGTCCCATCACTTCATGGCAAATAAATGGTGAAACAGTAGAAACAGTGAGAGACTTTATTTTCTTGGGCTCCAAAATCACTGCAGATGATGACTGCAGCCATGAAACTAAAAGACGCTTGCTCCTTGAAAGAAAAGCTATGACCAACTTAGACAGCTTACTGAAATGCAGAGACATTACTTTGCCAACAAAGGTCCGTCTAGTCAAAGCTATGGTTTTTTCAGTAGTCATGTATGGATGTGAGAGTTGGACTATAAAGAAGGCTGAGTGCCAAAGTATTGATGCTTTTGAACTGTGGTGTTGGAGAAGATTTTTGAGAGTCCCTTGGACTGCAAGGGGATCCAACCTGTCAATCCTAAAGGAAATCAGTTCTGAATATTCATTGAAAGGACTGATCCTGAAGCTGAAACTCCAATACTTGGCCACCTGATGTGAATAGCTGACTCATTGGAAAAGACCCTGACGCTGGGAAAGACTGAATGTGGGAGGAGAAGGGGATAACAGAGGATGTGATGGTTGGTTGACATCACCAACTCGATGGACATGAGTTTGAGTAAGCTGCAGGGAGTTGGTGATGGACAGGGAAGCCTGGCGTGCTGCAATACATGGTGTCGCAAAGAGTCAGACATGACTGAGCAACTGAACTGAACTGAACTGATTCCTCAGCTGTCTTTGCAACTGAGATGCAGTACTTAGATTAAATCCCTTAGGGTACATTGAACTCACACAGAAAACATGAAGGCAATTGTAAGACATTAGTTGAGATTTTTTTCAAAGTAAATTTAAACTTACAGTTGCATAATGTTGACTAAACAGATGGTGCCATCCACATAGACCCAGAGAGTTTAACTCCGTGTGCTGAAACATTTGATATTATGACATACATTTATTGAAAAAGAGAGGTCTGTATTGCTGAACATCCACTCATAGAGAAAAATCCTTTAGTGTAAGTAAGATGTATTTTGAAATCATGAATTATAAAATCATTTGCAAAAATGTTTATGTATCATTTCAGTATAATAACATATTTTTAAAATATTAAAGTTTTGATTTTCTGGAACAGGAATCATAGTGGAAATTCTCCTTGATCAATTTAAAGAATGCCACTGGTTACTTAACAACCCACTAGCAATGATTCCCCTTGCTTGCCATTTGATAACTTTCAAATATATGACCTAGTTGTATTTATCAGCAATATGTTATAAAATTTAATCAAAGTATTATAAATATTATGTCATGTTCTTTAAAAGTAACTATTATAATATATATATTGACAAGATAAAAACATAATTCTCATTATCTGCTCTGATTTTATATGCAGAAGAGAGAAATTGCTGACATGTCAATTATGTGTCTGATTTGATACCCATTATATAATCAGATCATTTAAGTTCAACATATGATTGCATATGTTTAGTGAATACACTTATCATAGTAACCATTTATATAAACATTCCTTCATTTTATCTATACTTAAAGACAGAGCCAGGG
>SJYT01044907.1:23407-37175 GCA_006410635.1 Cephalophus harveyi
TTCAGTGTATGTCACAAATGAATCCCTAGAGAATAACAAAAAAAGAAAAAAAGAAAGCTCTGTTACTGTAAATATATCACAAGTTCCAATGGAAATTTATATATTTTGTCTTTCCCAAAAGCAGTTCAAAGAGACTTGCTATCAACATGCTCTGCTTAGATTCCAACTGAAATTCAAATTCAGATTAGGAGCTACTGAATTTTAAATATTTTGATTATTAAAGACTTCTGTAACATTTACTGGGGCTATATGTATTCTTTTTTTTTTTTTTTAAAGTTTAACTCCTTTTCTATGTTTCTGTTTTCTGTTCTGCTAAAATCATAATTCTACTCCTGACAAGATCAGAGATATCATCTTCCATATTTGAACTCCTGCCTTGAAGAGCATAGGTACCTATATTATAAATTTAAATAACTTCATATTCCCCTAATGTCTCAACATTCCCACAAACAGGGTGTGAGTTCCCCCAGTGCTTCTCCCATATAACTCTTGGCATGGTGTGCTAACTCCTTCTTCTGAGACTTGTGAGTATAATGAATTTCTTTCATTTTTATCTTCCTCCCTACATGTTATTTTGTGTCTTCACCTGACTGTGCACCAGAGTTCAGTTCAGTCGCTCAGTTGTGTCTGACTCTTTGTGACCCCATGGACTGCAGCACTCCAGGCTTCCCTGTCCATCACCAACTCCCGGTGCTTGCTTAAACTCATGTCCATCAAGTCACTGATGCCATTCAACCATCTCAAACTCTGTTGTCCTCTTCTCCTGCCTTCAATCTTTCCCAGCATCAGGGTCTTTTCCAAGGAGTCAGTTCTTCGCATCAGGTGGCCAAAGTATTGGAGTTTCAGCTTTAGCATCCGTCTTTTCAATGAATATTCAGAACTGATTTCCTTTAGGATAGACTGGTTTGATCTCCTTGCAGTCCAAGGGACTCTCAAGTGTCTTCTCCAATACTACCATTCAAAAGCATCAATTCTTCCCGCTAGGCTTTCTTTAGAGTCCAACTCTCACATCAATACATGACAACTGGAAAAACCATAGCTTTGACTTGACTGACCTCCCTTGCCAAAATAATGTCTCTGCTTTTCAGTATGCTGTCTAGGTTGGCCATAGTTTTTCTTCCAAGGAGCAAGCATCTTTTAATTTCATGGCTACAGTCACCATCTGCAGTGATTTTGGAGCCCAGTAAAATAAGTCTCTCATTGTTTCCACTGTTACCCCATCTATTTGCCATGAAGTGATGGGACCAGATGCCATGATCTTAGTTTCTGAATGATGAGTTTTAAGCCTGTTTTTTAACTCTCTTCTTTCACTTTTATCAAGAGGCTCTGTAGTTCTTCTTCACTTTGTGCCATAAGGGTGGTGTTATCTGCATATATGAGGTTACTGATATTTCTCCCTGCAATCCTGATTCCAGCTTGTACTTAATCTAGCCTGGCATTTTGCTTGATGTACTCTGCATATAATCTAAATATATATACTCTGCATATAAGTGCACTAGAAGATCCTATTTTAAAGTCATTTAATTATTCCTTACATCACAATTAGCAACAGCATCAGTTCAGTTCAGTTCAGTTGCTCAGTCATGTCCGATTCTTTGCGACCCAATGAATAGCAGCATGCCAGGCCTCCCTGTCCATCACCAACTCCCAGAGCTCACTCAAACTCATGTCCATCAAGTCGGTGATGCCATCCAGCCATCTCATCCTCTGTTGTCCCCTTCTCCTCCTGCCCCCAATCTCTCCCAGCATCAGCATAACATAATCTAAATAATGGATGAAAAAATCCCACCGAGGTGTGCTCATGCTTTTAAACTGAATGTCCAGTTGGGCTCCTCTACCCCTAAGATTGTTCTACACTGACTTATGTTGCTTTCTGCTGCCCCTTGAAAAAGCTACAAAGACTCCCCAACCTCAATTAAAGATCTTGCCCCAACCCCAAGTAGAACACCCCAAGATCCTATTTTCCAGACAATGATCTTGGGAAAAGGGGTAACGTCATTCTATTTCTCTCCAAGACACAAAGACGCTGGACACATTGACTATTATTTTACATAAACAGTGCCTAAGATTAGCCCTCCTACAGTCTTCTCACTGAGATTAATGAGGAAAGGCTCCCTGCCAGGTCTTAATCAAGGCATTGAAAGTCCACCGAGGAAGCTGAGGATTAGCCAGGAAAACAGAGGTGTGAGTGTGCACTCAGTTACTGGTTGGATGACCCTGTCACATGGGTCAGTGTGCCTTTGACTGAGACTTGTGAAGGAAAAGTACTATTCCCTTTCAGTTTGGTGTCAGAAGTGTCCCTTCTCTCAGAGAGCCCAACAGCACACCCTAGAGGGCTGACGCTGCCAGCTGCCAGCCCCTTCTCTGCTTGATTTCTTCCTGCTGTCAGTCTTCATCCCACATCCCCATAGGGTTTCACAGATTCCATCCATGAAGACTGGAAAATGGTTCAGGTTATTTTTATTTGACTCCCCCAAGACACCTTAGGAGGTTTCTCAGCTCATTTGAGATTACATATCTCCTGGTCAATGCCCATTTGCAAGCACTGCTACTGACTGACATGACAAGAGTTGTTATTGTTCAGTTGCCAAGTCACATCCGACTCCTTGCCACCCCATAGACTGCAGTATGCCAGGCTTCCCTGTCCTTCACCATCTCCTGAGTTTGCTCAAATTCGTCTCCACTGAGTCCGTGATGCCCATCCAATTGTTTCATCCTCTATCGCCCCCTTATTCTCCTGCCCTCAGTCTTTCCCAGCATCAGGGTCTTTTCCAAAGAGTGGTCTCTTTGCATCAGCTGGACAAGAGTGCCCTCTTAAAATTACATTGTCATAAAATAAATATTTTAAAGGTAAACTTCAGCCCACCATTGCTGTCTTAGATGTAGACATCAGCCCATCTGTGGTTGAATGGAAGACTCAAAAAAGGAAGCTCCCTAGTCCCAGTAGAGACTACTCAGGGACCACCAAGAACTTTTTCAATAACATTCAAAGAGAGAAGGGGAAAAAACCTTCTAGAAAAACAAGCTTTTCTAAAAGATTTTGCTTAGGAGAGAAAAAACAAGGTTGGGGGAGGTGATATGAGGACTGATTATATTATATTATATACATCCAGGCACCAGGACCCATCCACCTTCCCCCCTTTCCCTCTTATCAATCAAAGGCAACAACTACAAACCATGGTTTCTAGGTAGCTTAGCCAAAGGGGGTGGGGAAACTGTGAGAAAGTTAAGTCTAGCAAACATAATGCTAGCCCTAAATTACTTATCAATTCAAAAAACAAATTTCCAAATACAAGGGAAGGAAATTAAAGGTAATTAAATGAACATATATCTTAATATAAAAATAAAAGAAATTGTGTATGTATGTATAATATATATAAGCAACGTTCTATAATTTGTTATAATGGGAAATTCAACATTTATATACTAGAAGAACTTATGTAACAAGAGATGAAATGGACACTGATCGGCTTTTATTCTAGCATAACTTTAACATTTCCTAAAAATGTATCAATTAACAAGCATCATGGATTTAACACTAAGCTTAGATTATAGTTATACCAGGGATCCTCCTAAATTTAAGCATCTACCTTCTATAATCTTAAGAATGTAACTAAATAGAAAGTAGATGGAAAAATGAATATGCCTCACTTTAACTGTAGTGTTGGCTAAATTTCCCACAGTCATGATATTCATTACACTAAATATCTTACATTGGGCAGAGATGCTCTGAAACAATAAATAATTAAGATTAATGTAAGTCTTTAACAGTTACCAACTGGCTTCATAAAATAAGACTCTGTGATCCTCCAGTTAAAATATCTAATGGGACCCAGAGTAAGTCAAAACAGGGCTTTAAGGATTAAAATTTATTTTCTAAAACCTAATAAATAAAAGGGTAATTATCTCCACTGCTTCTCCATTTGACAGCTCAATTTCACCTGTTCTAAATCTGAAAACAAAAAAAAAAGTAAACAAATAGTGCCTCCTAATGGATTACTACAAACCTAACTCTGTGATTCCATCTGTCAAGGCCCCCATACTCAATACTCAATATTATTAAAATTACTGATTCTATTCCAACAACAATGGGTAAATATTTTGCTTTTACAAACTGACTGATGCATTCTATTCAACACCTATTTCAACATCCTCTCAACTTCAGTTTGCCTTCACCTCCAAAGGGACAGAGTATTCCCTTTCCAGCCTCCCTGTGGATGTACTTCATCAGCTTTGCCATCACACAACCTCTGCAGACACGATCTTAGCTACATCCTCCTTTCTGCAGGAGGACAGGTATAACAGTACACATAACATTCTCCTTCAAGGAGATTTGTTTGATATACTCATTAAGGACACATAAAGTCCAACATCTTTTGGTCCTTTTTTGAGTCCTGATGGCAACATATTCCTCATTTACAAGTCTTACTTACAGATTAAAATCCACAGTCACCCCTACCAGTGCCCTCAAAAAACTGCTTCACTAGAGAGACTTTGGCAGGCTCTTCTCATTGCCTTCTGGAGTCTCTAGTCACTTAGGATGACTATAAATTGCCCCAGGGCTTCTGATGCAAAAAAGGAAAAGAAACAAAACCTGCCCCTCTTGGCCTCGTTTTATACACCAGAAAATGACTGCCTACCTCCTGGTCTGTTTTGGAAATAGAAGCTCTCGCAGACCCTGAATCTGTTACCCTCAGTGCCCAGCATTTTGTTGCACAGTGGGTCATGGAAACAGCATCCCACTAGCTTGGCACAGCTACAGTGGCCTCCCTAAGATAGGAGGAAGTCAGATCTGGACCCGTTGGCATATTTCACCTTCATGAGGGGGTGGCTCCCCCTGTCATCAGTTCCTTGCCAGATGTCAGGGGGCTGGAGGGGGTCATCCCTCCCCCGCCCAACACCTTGGCAGCCTGGGGAGCCCCTTGAGATTCACTGAGTGAACAAGAGTGTGCGTTCATGGGCTATATGAAGGCACTACTCTCAAATGATACAGCTCAGTGGGATGTTGCTGTTTTCCACCCCCTTGCCAGAATGTTTGTAGCAAAGGACAGGACCTAGAAACCAGATACTAGGCCAAACTTCAGGCAGTCATCTTAGTGATAGATGCTCAGGCTAACACTGACCCCATCTTCACCTATACAATGAACTGTTGGGCTACTGCCTAAAAATTGTCCCCTTTAGGGTGAAAGAAAACCCATCTGGGAATCTCTTGTTTAACATGCACCCAAAATACAAATAAATATCAGTGAAGTAAGTCAGAAAGAAAAACACCAATACAGTACATTAATGCATATATACAGAATTTAGAAAGATGGTAATGATGACCCTATATGTAAGACAGCAAAAGAGACACAGATGTCAAGAACAGACTTTTGGACTCTGTGGGAAAAGGTGAGGGTGGGATGATTTGAGAGAATAGTATTGAAATATGTATATTTCCATATGTGAAGTAGATGACCAGTCCAAGTTCAATGTATGAAGCAGGGCACTTAAAGCCAGTGCACTGGAACAACCCAGAAGGATGGGATGGGGAGGAATGTGGGAGGGCGCCTCAGGACAGGGGGGAAACATGTACAGCTATGGCTGATCCATGTCAATGTATGACAAAAGCCACCACAGTATTGTAAAGCAATTAGCCTCCAATTAAAATAAATAATTTTTTTTAATTAAAAAAAAATCACAGTTGCCTCTACATACTCTAAAGCCACAATACAAGGTGTTACCTTGTGATGCATTTTTTAAAATATAAATTTATTTATTTTAATTGGAGGTTAATTACTTTACAATATTGTATTGGTTTTGCCATACTTCAACATTAATCCACCACAGGTATACACGTGTTCCCCATCCTGAACCCCCCTCCTGCCTCCCTCCCCATATACAGAGAGTATAAGGACACTCCTATTCCCTCTAGAGTTAGAGATGTTATTGGTAGGACACATGACATATTTCACTTGCTAAAATACACAAGTTAGGCTCTTGGAGGGCTTCCCTGGAGGCTCAGCTGGTAAAGAATCTGTGTGCAATGCAGGAGACCCCAGTTCGATTCCTGGGTCCAGAAGATACACTGGAGAAGGGATAGGCTGCCCACTCCAGTGTTCTTGAGCTTCCCTGATGGCTGAGATGGTAAATAATCTGCATGCAATATGAGAGAACTGTGATCAATCCCTGGGTTGGAAGATCCCCTGGAGGAGGGCATGGTAACCCCTCCAGCATTCTTGCCTGAAAAACTCCAAGGATAGAAAAGCCTGGTGGGCTGTGGTCCATGGGGTTGCAAAGAGTCAGACATAACTAAAGTACAGCATACAAACTCTTGGAAAAGGCATTCCAAAGAACTTTAAAGTCCCTAATAGATCCCAAATAGCCAGTTTAATGGTATCAAACAACTGATTTGCAAATTGCAGTTATCGATAAACCCCTGAAATTCTTTATCTTGTTCCAGACCTTAACTTAATTTTATAAATTTTCATCTTACCCTTATCCCATGAAGACTGGAAGCTAGATCTGGGTACTTACTCTCCTAGAACTCATTAACCATAGATTGTTTCATAGACCAACCAGGCAGATATTCATCTGATGTGGGACCCATCCGAACTTAAACTTTCACCAAAAACAAACATGCCATCAGGTTGGGCTTATTGCTGCCAGTCTAGGTACTTTCACTGGTTTACAATGAAGAGGCCCTTATCAACTCCAGTGGATTCCCACTCAGAAAGGATTCCACAGTTCGAGACTCCAGATAACATCATCTTGGCCCCCAAATCTCACCTCTGCAGATGCCCTCACCTCAGATGATATCACCCCAATCCAAGACCTTCTGTGCTAGAGATGACTTCAGCTCTTACACTAAAACCATCACCTCAGTGATGCCCGTGGTTCTCTAAGGCACAAATTGGACACAGGATGTATTTCTTCTAAAATCACTGTCTGCTTGTCCCACAATTCTCGTATACTTTTTGTTGTTTAGTCACCAGAAAGTGAAAGTGTCAGTCACTCAATCCTGTCCAATTCTTGGCAACCTCATGGACTGTAGCCTGCCAGGTTCCTCTGTCCATCCAGGCAACAATACTGGAGTGGGTAGCCATTCCCTTCTCCAGGGTATCTTCCTGACCCAGGGATTGAACCCAGGTCTCCTGTATTGCAGGCAGATTCTTTATTGTCTGAGCTACCAAGTCATGTCTAACTCATTTGCAACCCTCTGTCCATGGGATTTCCCAGGCAAGAATACTAGAGTAGGTTGCCATTTCCTTCTCCAGGGGATCTTCCCAATCCAGGGATTGAACCTGTGTCTCCTATATTGACAGGTGGATTCTTTATCTCTGAACCACCAAGGAAGCCTGTATACTCCATGCTCTCTGCTAAAACGTATACCTGTATACTTAATAAGGCATTTAGTAGAGGTTCCTAAAATTCATGAAGATTATTGTTTTCCCCAGGAGGTCCCTGACTCATATTACTCAATCTCTTGATTGAGTACTTCCTCTCCAGAGGTGCTGAGAGGACCATCCACCCTAGGATGTCTTTTCCTCCTAACCCCTGCAGCTTTCTACCACAAACCCTAACCTTGCATCTCCACCCTGACCACCATGACACTCTTCCCTTGGTTATGCACAACACCACATTCTAACAAGTACATTATACTCTAAGTGATGGCACCTTTTGGGTTTTATAATGGCCCAAAAATCAAAGACATAGCATCTCATATATTTTTCCTAGCTGACTCTCCAATGTGTTTTCCCTAATGAAACCATAATTCACTGGGGATTCCCATAGTTATTTATTCTCTGGGTACTGCCCTATTTCCAACAACTCAAGGACTAGAGGTAAAACATGTTATTTATTCCTGTCTTAATAGAACTTGTCATAGCCACAGGAGCCAGCCACCAGCTTTGGCACCAGTACAGCAGCCTTTGTCAAATAAAATAAAATCGTAAATGTCAACCAGCAGCTTTCCACAGCTCTCTCAGATCAGATTCAAAGGCTGCAAGAAATATTGTTCCTTATACAACAGGCCTATGAGTCTCTAGCCCAAGTGGTAAGGGATAACATATTGGCTCTCAACTACTTGCTAGTCAAGAAAATAGGGGTTTGTACTATTCAGGGTACCTCCTGTTGTATGGAAATTTTGAATCTGGACAGGTACAGAACAAACTATAAGGATTAAGCAAAGAGATAATGATCTTTCATAACATGACTAAAATCTTCCAATAAATTTTCTTAAAATCAGAAATGTCTGTCTTATTGTCTGTGGTTGACCAAGTGCAATGCTTGGTTGCCAACTGGGTTCTCTATTGTCATTTTTATCAAGGTTGCCTTTGGTGGCTAAATCAACATGTCTCACCTTTAACATCTCCACAGCCTAGGTAACAAGTTATCCATTCCATTTTAGCTAAACTTTCATGTTATCCATTCCATTTTAGCTTAAATTTCATGTTTTCCTGAACATCAACATCCTTACAAATAGGCTGTGAACACCCCACCCAGGGCACCAGTGTGATAAAGCTGGACCCAGCCACAAGTTCCCTTTCCCTCCCCTGACTATGTCCTCATGACACTCAAACATGCCAAAGGTATCTCCCCATGACTTTTGCTTAATACGCCACCCCCAGGAAAGGCACTTGCCCATGGGTTTTCTTTCTATTTCTTCCCTACCTGCTTGGTAGAGTCTCTCCATTGACTCTACCAAGTCTGACTCTCTCAGCGGCCCCCTGCATGGCATGCTGAGCCTCCTCCATCTAGGATATGGATATAATGGATCTCTTTCACTGTTGAATGCCTCTCTAGAATATTGTTATATGTTTGCTCCTGATGGATCATTAAAAATATTTTCAGTAACACAATTATTCCCTATGTCGCAGTTCTGCATCACTTATACTTCAATCCCTTCCTCACAGAGAACATCATTTTTGAATAATACATTAACAATTTCATTTCAAAAAAAAAAGTAAATAGCAACTTTATGTAAGTTATAGTAGAGATTTATGTTTTTTTTTTCTTTTCTGTGACTAGCACACATCAAGTGCTGGAGGCATTTTTAAAGCATGCTTTTAGATTAAAGATGACAATATGGAGATCCAATTTTACATCCACCTCTCTTGAAGGTGTACTAAAACTTTGGTAAAGGAGTTAAAAGTAGAAGAAAAATTAAAATGAAAAAAGAAACATAAATTGCATTTTGGAAGTGACTAGCAGATAAAAACACACAAGCTTGTGCAGACCTATCCAAACTGAGATTTCAGTAGAAGCAAATGAACCCTAGGAAGGACACGAATTAGTTATTTCCTTAAAAGGAAGTTCTTTCCTGCTAAGGGCAGGCTGAAAAAATAAGACTGGAGAATTCTGTATCCTTTCCCACTGCACAGCAATTTCCATCTATTGCTCCTGTAAGACATTGAATACATACAATTTATCGAGAGGCTGAAACTGAGAGACTAGATTCTAGGACTCAAGCTTGCTGGGAGTGGAAGGAGTTTATAGTGACATAGAATGAAGGGCAATATACTAAGCAATGAGAGTCCCAACAGTTTAACCCTATAAATTCTGCCAGTATGACCTCTAGGCTTAATTTAATCAGAATTCAATCAGAGAAGCTATTCACTAAGTATAACAATTTATCAGTTTTACCTTTCAAATTTACTGCCCATCCTTTAGCAACTCCCTTTTTTCCTAGGGGCTCCCTTGTAATGGCTGCATCAATGGCTTCCATGTTTTCAGCTTAGGTTGGGTTGGGCCAATTTGCATCCCAAGAAGGAGGTCAGAGGGAGGGACGAATGAGTTTGAGGTTTGTTATTTCCTTGGCTCCCTCCTTGGAGAATCACTCCTGTATGGTGGCCTCACAGTTTGTCTCCACCAAGCTTTCTGACAGCATTCTGCTATCCCTCCCATAACTCTTATCCTTGAGCCAAAGATGTTCACAGCTTGTCCACTGTAAGCTCTAGATTAATGCAGCATCTTTGTGTGGGACAGCTACACACCACCTTCCAATACTCCTTTTATAATAAACCCTCAACAAAATAAGAAGTTTCAAATGTGTGAAATATGTTTTCTGATCTGTTTCACTGTTTAGCTATTGATTCTCCACTGCTGATAAGTAAGTGAGCTGATAACAGAGCTAATATGATTTTAGGATTTTAAAAAATAAATAAATAAATAAATATTTAAAGCTCCAACTTTGTATCTAAGAACATCCTTAGGCTATCATAGCTTTGATATTTTATACTTGGTGATTTTCTGTGTAGCCTGAAATTTTCAGTTTGACTTCCTTTTTCCAAGGGTTTTGTAAAAGCAAATATACAAGTAAAACCAGACATTTAAAAAAAAAAAACCTTAATGTCTTCTAATAATATACTTACTCTGATATTTTATGGTCATGTCTTTCCCTTATGATCCATTAAGGACTAAATGTAGTATTTTGAATTTTGCACTAACTTTGATGTTTAACAATTTTATTAGTTTCCTAGGACTGATGTTACAAATGTACTATAAACTGAGAGGCTTAAAACAATAGAAATTTATTCTCTCATAACTCTGGAGAATGAAGGTTTAAAATCAAGATATTGGCAGAGCCATGCTCACTTCAGTCTCAAGGGGATGGATCCTTCCTTGTCTCTCCCAGATTCTGGAAACCCCTAGTGTTCTTTGATTTGTGACAGCATAACTCTAATCTTTGCCCCGGTCTTCACACAGTCATCTTCTTCTTGTGTGTGTCTTGTCTGTTTCCTCTCCTCTTGTAAGTGTCCTCTAAATGGACACCAGCCAAAGTTAGAACCTACCCTAATGCAGAATGATCATACTTTAACGTGATTACATCTGCAAAGATCTTGTTTCAAATAAGTCATGATCAAAGGGACTGGGGATTAAGATGTCAACATATCTTTTTTGGAAGACAAAATTTAACCTGTAATAGTAATATATGTTATTTTTCATTTCTAATACACTTTGATCTATATATTTTAATGCTTTATGTCTTAATTGGTGTATGTTATACTTTTCCAGATTCTTCACTATATATAACACAAATAAATAGATATATTAATTGAATGAATGGTCTCCCCAGTAGCTTAGATGGTAAAGCATCTGCCTGCAATGTAGGAGACCCAGGTTCAATCCCTGGATTGGGAAGATCCTCTGGAGAAAGAAATGGCAACCCACTCCAGTATCTTTGTCTGGAAAATTCTATGGACAAAGGAGCCTGGCGGGTCACAAAGAGTCAGACACGACTGAGTAACTAACACAAAACATACAATTGAACTAATTCTTATACTCAAGCTAACCACTGCTAAGAAATTTAAACATTAAGTCCAGGATACAAAGGATAGCCTGAATCGTCATATAGTATCAGAAATTAAGAAGGTGCAAAAAATCCACCAAAATAAAAAATCCACCAAAAAAAATCCAAACAAAATAAAGATACCCCAGTGATGAACATTTCAAAGGGACACAGAGCCAACTCAAGGAGCTCCTAATTGCCAAAGGTGAAAAAAATTAATAAAAATAAGAAGTAGTATTGGGTTATCACACAAAATACATTAAAAATATCTATGAGTGGAGTGCATATTGAAAAATAAATGATAGAATACATAAATAAATGGGTAAAAGAGACAGATCTCTTTTAGAGAAAAAACAATAAATCTGAGCAAAGTATGAACTCTAGCTAATAATACTGTACCAATATTGGTTCACTAATTGTGACAAATGTGGCATATTTAGAATGTCAATAATAGGAAGACATCAGTCGGAATACATAGAGACTCTGGATTATCTTGACAATCATTCTGTAAATCTAAAATTATGCTAAAATAAAATTTATTCATAAAAACCTAAAGTGAAGCTACTCTAAAGATATACTACAGTTCAGTTCCTGTTTGACTCTTTACAACCTCATGAACTGCAGCACACCAGGCTTCCCTGTCCATCACCAACTCCTGGAGTTTACCAAAACTCATGTCCATTGAGTCAATGATGCCATCCAACCATCTTGTCCTCTGTCATCTGCTTCTCCTCCTGCCTTCAATCTTTACCAGCAGCAGGGTCTTTTCAAATGAGTTAGCTCTTCACATCAGGTGGCCAAAGTATTAGAGTTTCAGCTTCAACATCAGCCTTTCCGATGAACACTCAGGACTGATCTCCTTTGGGATGGACTGGTTGGATCTCCTTGCAGTCCAAGGGACTCTCAAGAGTCTTCTCCAACACCACAGTTCAAAAACATCAATTCATTGGCACTCAGCTTTCTTTATAGTCCAACTCTCACATCCATACATGACCACTGGAAAAACCATAGCCTTGACTAGACGGACCTTTGCTGACAAAGCAATGTATCTGCTTTCTAATATGCTGTCTATGTTGGTCATAACTTTTCTTCCAAGGAGTAAGCATATTTGAATTTCATGGCTGCAATCACCATCTGCAGTGATTTTGGAGCCCCCAAAAATAAAGCCTGACACTGTTTCCACTGTTTCCCCATCTATTTCCCATGAAGTGATGGGACCGGATGCCATGATCTTCGTTTTCTGAATGTTGAGCTTTAAGCCAACCTTTTCACTCTCCTCTTTCATTTTCGTCAAGAGGCTCTTTAGTTCCTCTTCACTTTCTGCCATAAGGGTTGTGTCATCTGCATATCTGAGGTTATTGATATTAACATTAACAAAATAAAATACTGTAAATTAAAAATTATACCTAGATAGAAAACATAGGAGTATTAACCAGTGACTAAAGAGAAATAAAAGGAGATTTAAAATATATTTTACCTATTGCAAAATCTGGCATGGTCACTGTTTTTCTGAAGATGTCACCCAAGAGTTCTCAGGAAATGTTGAAAATTACTGAATAAAATATTAGATTAGTTTCAAAATATATTTTATCTCATCTTATTCTTTTTATTATTATATCCATTTGTAAATAAATTTTACATTTCAGGAAGGAATAAGTGCTTTGATTATTTTTCAGAATTCTTATAAGACTACAGTCAGAAATAGGCTTAAATTTCACTTTATTTCCATTCCACAGAAAATACAGGAAATACTTGTCTTGGTCTCTTCCTTCCATTTTACTCAGTTTTTTTTTTTTTTTTCCTTTCTCTACCTGAGGAAAAAGAAATCGAGGATTGCACTCATTAGAGTGCAAACAAGTCTATATTCTAGGAAGTTTTAGCATAAGCATTATGAATGGTACACTGATTTTGAATTTTCTTTGTTAAAGCAACTAAGCTGTAATTTCAAGGTACTTCTCTATGAATTAACTATCTCATCAACACAATGCTCTCTTTTAGCAAGAAAAATAAGCTAGAGGGAAGGGCAATGGTGGAAGAACAAAATCAGTTGCCAAAAAGTGTTTTAAAAAATGAATACCAAATCAAAATTAGATGGCTGCACAGCTTTTTCATTTGTAAAATTAGGTCAAGATAAGTGGAAGAACATGAATGTTTCTTGTTCTTTTAAAATAAAACACATGGAAAATTTACATTCACCATAAACTGTAACAGCTGGGAGGGACAGTACTTGAAATCAACCTTCACCACTAATGAGTTCATCAAGGTTCTTTCTGTGAATTTGCAATTACTTTCTAATTTTAATGTAACATGCCTCTTCCTCTTTAGTGTCTATGATCTTCCCTTTATAAAAGTTTTATTTTAGGGTGTCTCAAGGAGAGCTTGTGTGACTTTCTACCAGCAAAGGGCTTGGTGAGGCCCTCAGTATAAAAGGATTGAGTAGCCTAATTTGGAACAGATGAATTGGAACATTTGTTCGATAATTTGCCAGGACACATTTCA
>SJYT01044923.1:11980-80849 GCA_006410635.1 Cephalophus harveyi
GACAATATACAGCCTTGACGTACTCCTTTTCCTATTTGGAACCAGTCTGTTCCATGTCCAGTTCTAACTGTTGCTTCCTGACCTGCATACAGGTTTCTCAAGACTATAGAGGGTTATATTCTGCCATAGCCCTCTATAAATTAAAATTAAAATAAAGTAAAAATTTAAGTATAAATTCCCTCAGTAATATGGAACAAAGACTGATATTTCTATAAAGCTTAAAAAAATACAATATATTTCTTAGATGCTTATAGCTTAGCTTTCATTTAAGATTTCTTTTCTTTATTGGTTGTCAAATTTCTTAAATACAGTATTTTAAAATGAAACTTATTATCATGCTCATAATGAAGTTGTACCTAAAACTTACACTATATAAAAAAATATTAACTCAAAATAACTCAGGGACCTAAATGTAAAATCACTAAATCCAAAATCACAGCAGATGGTGACTGCAGCCATGAATTTAAAAGACACTTGCTTCTTGGAAAAAAAGCTATGATCAACCTAGAAAGCATACTAAAAAGCAGAGACATTACTTTGCCAACAAAGTTTCATCTAGTCCAAGCTATGGTCTTTCCAGTATTCAAGTATGGATGTGAGAGTTGGACTATAAAGAAAGCTGAGTGCCAAAGAATAGATGCTTTTGAACTGTGGTGTTGGAGAAGACTCTTGAGAGTCCCAAGGAGATCCAACCAGTCCATCTTAAAGGAAATCAGCTCTGAATATTCACTGGAAGGATTGATTCTGTAGATGAAAACCAATACTTTGGCCACCTAATGTGAAGAACTGACTCACTGGAAAAGACTCAATGAGTCTGGGAAAGACTGAAGGCAGGAGGAGAAGGGGAGGACAGAGGATGAGATGGTTGGATGGCATCACCGACTCAATGGACATGAGTTTGAGTAAGCTGTAGGAGTTGGTGATGGACAAGGAAGCCTGGTGTGCTGCAGTCCATGGGTTCACAAAGAGTTGGGCATGGCTGAGTGACTGAACTGGACTGCAATGTAAAAGATAAAGCTACAAAAATCTTAGAAAAATCTATGTGATCCTTGATTCAGCACTGGTTTCTTAGACACTGAGAGCACAAGCAACAAAAGAAAAAAGAGATAATTTGAATTTCATCAGAACTGAAAACTTTGTGCTTCAAAGAGCACTATATAAAAGTAAAAAGATAACTGATATATGGAGAGAAAATATTTGTAAATGCCATATGATGAGAAATTTAATAGATACTCTGCTGGGGGTCATGGAAAATCCTGCAGTCACTTTCGAAAATAGCTTTGCAGTTCCTCAAGTTGCTAAACATAACATGATCATGTGATCCTGCAATTCCACTCCTATGTACTCATCCAAGTGAAATAAAAACATGTACAAACAAAATCTTGTACATAAATGCTCATAGTAGCATCATTCAAAACAGCTAGGAAGTAGAAACAAAGTAAACGTCCATCTGCTGGTAAAACGTGGTCTGTCTCCACAGTGAAATAGTATACTGCAATGAGCAGCAACAAAGTATTTTACACAGCATAGCATGGGCGAATCTTGCAAATATGCTAAGCTAAAGAACCGAAAAGACCATGTATTGTATGATTCCGTTTACATTAAATCTCTAGAATAGTCAAATCTATAGTGAAAGAAAGTAGATTAACAAT
This sequence comes from Cephalophus harveyi, assembly GCA_006410635.1. Taxonomy (NCBI): domain Eukaryota; kingdom Metazoa; phylum Chordata; class Mammalia; order Artiodactyla; family Bovidae; genus Cephalophus; species Cephalophus harveyi. The sequence continues at coordinate 13,633 of SJYT01044923.1, forward strand.
TATCAGGGTCTGGTTGGAGGCAGGAAAGGGTGCAATTGTTCATGAGCACAGAATTTCTTTTTATAATGATGAGAATATTCTTGGGGTGAATTAATTGGTGTGAGAATACAAATGTTCACCCAGGTGCCCCCTAAAGAACCTGTGTACCTCCACGATGCTGTGAAAAAATCGGCTCTATGTCTCAGACAAAAGACATGAATAAATATGGAATTTAGTGTTTTTGGAGAAGGAGTCAAAATATTGTTATTCTTGGTAAGTGAAGGCTTTTCTTGCACTAATAGTGAATTGAAGGGAAAGAAGATGCTTAAAACAATGGAGGCTAACTAGGAAGATGCTTTGGGGTCAACATTTGTAACAACCACAGCTTTTTTAAAAAATTAATTTATTTTATTTTTTAAAGTATAAATTTATTTATTTTAATTGGAGGCTAATTACTTTACAATTTTGATGGATACTGTTGGCCTGGCTCAATAACAACTCCCTTAGGCTAATCCTCACCATTTCCACTTTTTCCAAATGCTGAGGAAGAATTGATGCTTTTGAACTGTGGTGTTGGAGAAGACTCTTGAGAGTCCTTTGGACTGCAAGGAGATCCAACCAGTCCATTCTGAAGGAGATCAGTCCTGGGTGTTCATTGAAAGGAATGATGTTAAAGCTGAAACTCTAGTACTTTGGCCACCTCATGCAAAGAGTTGACTCATTGGAAAAGACTGATGCTGGAAGGGATTGGGGGCAGGAGGAAAAGGGGACAATAGAGGATGAGATGGCTGGATGGGATCACCGACTCGATGGACATGAGTTTGAGTGAACTCCGGGAGTTGGTGATGGACAGGGAGGCCTGGCGTGCTGCAATTCATGGGGTCACAAAGAGTCGGACATGACTGAACGACTGAACTGAACTGAGGAGCTTCTAAACTGTCAATCTCCTCATTCTTAAGCTCTAAGCCACAGATAAAAATGCTCAAACTAGGACTAATTTCTTTGGGAAATATATAGTCACAGCCTATGTCTATCTACTGGGAATCTAATCCCCAGTAACCAATATTGTTTTTGTTTTACTGCCCAGCCTGCTCTGTAAATGAAGGAAAAAATGCAAAAAAAGTTGGAGGAAAAGAACACTTACTGACCAATAAAGTTTCTCTCATTGGGAAGGGAATCAGAGAAAGGTATTTAACTTTCCCTAAACTTAAAAGTCCTAGGAATGCTGAGATCAGTTCTTTAAGGTATATTTAAAGATTAGGGTGTCTAAGTTTCAAAACATTTTAGGAACAAATATACTAAAGTACACAGTTCACCACTTTTGTACAATTGATCAACAATTGTGGCAGCCTTCCAATTAAGATTAAGTGAAAATTGAATTCATTCAAATATTTGAGTCTTTAAATAAAACAAAGCTTTGTTAGGAACCCCAAATAACTACCTCTAGTTTAAAAAAAATTTTACCCTCATTTACTTATTTATTCAGAAAATATTTGAGTTTCTACAGTGTGCATTTCCCTATGCCAAATGACTCATATTTATGTTTTTATAAAATGTGTTTTTGAAACGACATATGAAAAGCATTAGTGTCTCATGCAACAAACCATTCTACTAATCAAAGCATCATTTTCTAAACATCAGAAAAATATTTCACTTGGATATTTAGCAAATGTCACATGGTAATGTAGAACTATCTAATTTAAGGTGAGCATGATAAAGTCCTTTTGGGGCTGAAACAGGTTTGTCCTATGGATACATCTTTTTATTTTAAGCTAGAGATGAGCTTCCCTGGTGGCTCAGATGGTAAACCGTCTGCCTACAATGCGGGAGACCCGGGTTTGATTCCTGGGTTGGGAAGATCTCCTGGAGAAGGAAATGGCAACCCACTCCAGTATTCTTGCCTGGAGAATCCCACGGACGGAGGAGCCTGGTAGGCTACAGTCCATGGGGTTTCAAAGAGTCGTACACGACTGAGCAAGCTTCACAGCTTCACAGAGATGATTACATTTTGAGGCCCATTTACTACCTTGAGTAAGGTGAGGAATTTTGCGTATCAACCTTATGACAGAACCCCAAATCTTCACAAAATCCACAAGCTTATTCTCAAAGAAATATTTAATTTGCATGTGCTATCAGGTCTTCAGTACAGTTCAGTCACTCAGTCATGTCTGACTCTTTGAGACCCCATGGACTGCAGCACGTTAGTCTTCCCTGTCCATCATCAACTCCTGGAGCTTACTCAAACTCATATCCATTGAGTTGGTGATGCCACTCAACCATCTCATCCTCTGTGGTCCCCTTCTCCTCCTACCTTCAATCATTCCCAGCATCAGAGTATCTTCCAGTGAGTCAGTTCTGCATATCAGGTGGCCAAAGTATTGGAGTTTCAACTTCAGCATCAGTCCTTCCAATGAATATTCAGAACTGATACCCTTTAGGATTGACTGGTTGGAAATCCTTGCAGTCCAAGGGACTCTCAAGAGTCTTCTCCAACACCACAGTTCAAAAACATCAATTTTTGGCACTCAGCTTTCTTTATAGCCCAACTCTCACATCCATACATGACCACTGGAAAAACCATAGCTTTGACTAGATGGGCCTTTGTTGGCAAAGCAATGTCTCTGCTTTTTAATATGCAGTCTAGGTTGATCATAGCTTTTCTTCCAAGGAACAAGTGTCTTTTAATTTCATGGATCTGTCACTATCTGCAGTGATTTTGGAGCCCACCCAAATAAAGTCTCTCACTGGTTCCAAAGTTTCCCCATCTGTTTGCCATGAAGTGATGGGACCAGATGCCATGATCTAGTTTTCTGAATGTTGAGTTTTAAGCCAACTTTTTCCCTCTTCTCCTTCACTTTCATTGAGGCTCTTTAGTTCCTCTTCACTTTCTGCCATAGGGTGGTGACATCTGCAAATCCAAGGTTATTGATATTACTTACTCCCTGCAATCTTGATTCCAGCTTGTGCTTCATCCAACCCAGCATTTCGCATGATGTATTCTGCATATAAGTTAAGTAAGCAGGGTGACAATATACAGCCTTGACATACTCCTTTCCCAATTTGGAACCAGTCTGTTGTTCCATGTCTGGTTCTAACTGTTGCTTCCTGACTTGCATACAGATTTCTCAGGACACAGGTCAGGTGGTCTGGTATTCCCATCTCTTGAAGAATTTTCCACCATTTGTTGTGATCCACACAGTCAAAGGTTTTAGCAGAAGTAGATGTTTTTCTGGAACTCTCTTGCTCTTTCAATGATCCAGTGGATGTTGGCAATTTGATCTCTGGTTCCTCTGCCTTTTATAAATCTGGTTCAACATCTGGAAGTTCACAGTTCATGTACTGTTGAAGCCTGGCATGGAAAATGTTGAGTATTACTTTGCTAGAGTGTGAGATAAGTGCAATTGTGCAGTAGTTTGAGCATTCTTTGGCATTGCCTTTCTTTGTTATTGGAATGAATACTGACCTTTTCCAACCTGTGGCCACAGTTGAGCTTTCCAGATTTGCTAGCATCTTGAGTGTAGCACTTTCACAGCATCATCTTTTAGGATTTGAAATAGCTCAACTGGAATTCCATCACCTCCACTAGCTTTGTTCTTAGCGATGTTTCCTAAGGCCACTTGACTTCGCACTCCAGGATATCTGACTCTAAGTGAGTGACCACATCATCGTGATTATCTGGTTCATGAAGATGCTTTTTGCATAGTTCTTCTGTGTATTCTTGCCAGCTCTTCTTAATATCTTCTGCTTCTGCTCAGTCCATACTATTTCTGTCTTTTATTGTGCCCATCTTTGCATGAAATGTTCCCTTGGTATCTCTAATTGTCTTGAAGAGACCTCTGGTCTCTCCCCTTCTATTGTTTTCCTCTATTTCTTTGCACTGATCACTGAGGAACATTTTGTATCTCTCCCTGCTATTATTTGGAACTCCGCATTCAGTTGGGTATATCTTTCCTTTTCTCCTTTGCCTTTAGCTTCTCTTCTTTCCTCAGCTATTTATAATGTCTCATCAGACAACCATTTTGCCCTTTTGCATTTCTTTACCTTGGGGATGGTCTGAAAAATCCAGAGAGAATGAAGAGACAGAGCCAAAGTTAAAAAAAAAAAAAAAAAAACACCCAGTTGTTGATGTGACTGGTGATGGAAATAAAGCCCAAGGCTGTAAAGAGCAATGTTGCAGAGGAACCTGAAATGTTAAGTCCATGAATCAAGATAAATTGGAAGTGGTCAAATAGGAGATAGCAAGAGTGAACATTTGCATTTTAGGAATCAGTGAACTAAAATGGACTGGAATGGGTGAATTTAGCTCAGATGACCATTATATCTACTACTGTGGGCAAGAATCCCTTAGAAGAAATGGAGTAGCCATCATTGTTAACAAAAAAGTCTGAAATGCAGTACTTGGGTGCAATCTCAAAAATGACAGAATGATCTCTGTTCATTTCCAAGGCAAACTATTCAATATAATAATAATCCAAGTCTATGCCTCTACCAGTAATGCTGAAGAAGCTTAAGTTGAACAGTTCTATGAGGACATAAAAGACCTTCTAGAAACAATACCCCCAAAAGATGTCCTTTTCATTATAGGGGAATGAATGCAAACGTAGGAAGTCAAGAGCTACCTGGAATAACAGGCAAGTTTGGCCCTGGAGTACAGAAAGAAGCAAGGCAAAGGCTAATAGAGTGTTGCCAAGAGAACACACTTGTCATAGCAAACACCCTCTTCCAACAATACAAGAAAAGACTCAACCATGGACATCACCAGATGGTCGATACCGAAATCCAACTGATGAAATTCTTTGCAGCCAAAGATGGAGAAACTCTATACAGTGAGCAAAAACAATACCAGGAGCTGATTGTGGTTCAGATCATGAACTCCTTATTGCCAAATTCAGGCTTAAATTGAAGAAAGTAGGGAAAAACACCAGACCATTCAGGTATGACCTAAATCAAATTTCTTACAGTGGAAGTGACAAATAGATTCAAGGGATTAGATCTGATAGACAGAGTGCCTGCAGAACTATGGAAGGAGGTTCGTGACATTGTACAGGAGGGTGTTAGGTCTTAAGAATATGTGAAAATGTAATCTTCTGAGTTAGGCATGTTACTTACGTTTCGTGCTTTCTCTAACTATTTTAAGGAAATATTCATGAATTTATTTTAAGAGATAACCTACGCACATTAAAGAGTACAGAGTGCATTAATTTTAAGTCTACAGCTTGATATACATATTTTCTAGTCACATTTATATTTATTTAAAAAATATTCTCATTCTTCAGTCTCTCAAATTTACTCATGTTTTATCATCCTGACTGCATTCATTCATTCAGTCATTCATTCAATGCATATTATTGAAGGCAAACATGTGCCAGAGACATGCAAACAACACATATAATGTTTATAAATAGAAGAGCAATGGACAAACAACTACAGTGAATAAGAAAATTCCAGAAAGAGATAACTCTATGAAGAAAATAAAGTGAGACAAGGTGAAATAGCGAGTAGATTGAGGTTACAGGGCCAATTTTAGATGGAGTGACAAGTGAGGGATCCATAGCAAAGCCCAGACTGCAGAAGAAGGAGCCACACAAAAGTCTGGTAAAGGATGTTCCAGGCAGTGGCAGTGCTCTGAGATGGGAAAGCACTGGCTTATGCAAGGAACATAAAGATAAAAAAGGCTGGAATACAGCAGGAGAAGGGCATAGTGACCTATGGTGAGGTTATTTGGGCTAGGCCATCATGTGGGCTCTTGTCAGGATGGAGTTTGGATTTGTATGGAAGTCCATTTGTATGGAACACAGGAAAGCTGTTAAGCTTAATGCAGGGGGTTGACATGATTTGATTTACATTTTTGGAAATTCATTTTGCCATGTGAAAAGCTGGAAACAGGAGGGCCAATTATGAAGCTATTTCAGTCTATTTCATGGTGGTTGGATTAACATGGAATCAATAGGGATGTCAGTGGAGTCATTTTGGATGTGATCTGGACAAGAGGCAACAGGCTTTATTGAGGGATGGGATATAGGTGGTGCTGAAGAAAGGAAGGAATTAGGGAGGTTTCCAGGGAGCCTTCTAAAGGGATGAAGGTGTTGCCATTTACTAAGACTGAGATTACAAAAAAGGGATGAATTTAGGAGACAGGACCAATATTGCCTGAATAGACTGTTAGAAAAACTTCCTTAGTGATGTCTACCTTTGGGCATGTTTCTAGCAACTCATTCTAGACAAAAATCTTACTTACCAAAGCTGATCTAAAAGAAAATAAAAATTTTAACAGATCTCCAAATCAAAGAAAACTCTGAAAATGGTTTTCAGCTTCTTAAAGCGTTTCAGGGCTCATACAAGCTTGAGAGGAATTCTGTCAAATGTAATGTAAAATCAATTTTACATTAATAATTAGAAATAAAAATGAAATTACCAAGTTCCTTATTAAAAGCCTGACAAAGCTAACATAAACAAAAAACAGACCACTGACTTCTGAATATATATATATATAAATGTCTTAGAAAGAATAGTAGCATTTTGAGCTGGAGAGGGCAATAATAATTAAATATTACTTCTCATTGCAGTAGTGGTAATCTAATGCTGATCAAGTGTTTATTCTGCATCAGATATATTTTCATATAATATTCAGATAGGAAGACAATATTAAAAAGAATATTGGAAAAAATATTTGACAGATAAAGAGAAAGGTTGATATTTTTAGTGTAAACAGAGACCTTACATATCAATATAGTGGAAAAATAATCAGTAAAAGCACAAAAACTTAGGTATAAGGATGCTATGACAAACCCAGATAGCTAGACACTGTGTTAAAAAGCAGACACATCACTTTGCCTACAAAGGTCCTTATAGTCAAAGCTATGGTTTTTCCAGTAGTCATGTATGGATATGAGAGCTGGACCATAAAGAAGGCTGAGTGCCAAAGAATTGATGCTTCTGAACTGTGGTGCTGGAGAAGAATCTTGAGAGTCCCTTGGACTGCAAGGAGATCAAACCAGTCAGTGCTAAAGGAAATCAACTCTGAATAGTCATTGGAAGAACATTGCTGAAGCTGAAGCTCCAACACTTTGACCACCTGATGTGAAGAGCTGACTCACTGGAAAAGACCCTGATGCTGGGAAAGACTGAGGGCAGAAGGAGAAAGTGGTGGCAGACAAAGAGATGGTTAGATAACATTACTGACTCAATGCACATGAATTTGAACAAATTCCGGGAGATAGTGGAGGACATAGGAGATTGGCTGTAGCCTGTGGGGGTCACAAAGAGTTGGCAATGACTTAGCAACTGAACAACGACAGCTAAGGATGTTAGTTCACAGTGGTACAATGATTATATTCATTTGTGGAGAATTAATCAATTAATCTAGTACAATAAATCTGTAGGTTGGAATACTAGGCAGCCTTTAAAGTGGTACTGATAATATGGAAGAACACTTCCTGTCAAGGGAAATATGATATGCTAAGGGGAAAACAGGTTTCAAACTGGAATATGTTGTGGATTATTAACTGTCGTCTGTGCACGTGTGCTCTGTGCTCACAAGATATAGCAGATGTTATTTCTTAGTTGTGAAGATTCAGGAAAATTGTTTTCTATTTTTTATATTTGTCTCTATAATATTTCTAATATATAAATTATAATATTTCTAATATAAAATATGTTTTTATATTAGAGATAAATAAATAGACAGTTGGGAGGTTTATATAATAAAATGTTAATTTAAAACTTAATCTTTGTTTTTCACTTTAAGTGAATCTTCATAAGATTTTTTTTATTTACTGAAAAAAACCTCCCAGTGAAACTGATTTTGTTCAGTAGCTAACAAATCCTTTACCCACAAAAGACAATACTTCATGAACTTTGTGATGCATAACTGCAGGGGACACTCTGAGAGCATATCATAAAAGATAACATCTATATTAGAGTCCTTAAAGACTATAAACAACAAGGTCCTACTCTACAGCACAGTGAGTGAACTATATTCAGCATGCTGTGAGAAATCACTATGGAAAAGAATATTAGAAATTTAAAAATTACATTCCATAAGGAATAAAACTCTACTCACAGAATATATATAAATGTTTACATAATTGCTTTACAGTATCAGAAGGGGGGTCAGATAAATATTGTATTCTAACTCATATATACAGAATCTAGAAAAATGGTACTGAAGAATTTATTCACAGGGCAGCAATGGAGAAACAGACATAGAGAATAGACTTCTGGACATGGGGAGGGGGAGGAGAGGGTGAGATGTATGGAGAGAGTAACATGGACACTTACGTTACCATATGTAAACTAGATAGCCAACAGGAATTTGCCATATGGCTCAGGAAACTCAAACAGGGGCTCTGTATGGGGAGGGAGATGGGAGGAAGGTTCAAAAGGGAGGGGATATATGTATACCTACGGCTGATTCCTGCAGAGGTTTGACAGAAAACAGCAAAATTCTGAAAAGCAACTATCCTTCAATAAAAAATAAATTAAAAAATACACACTGGCTTTTGAAAACACTATAAAAAAGAATATAAAATACCCACTAATTATTTAAGAAGTAGTTACATGCTGAAATGATATTTTGGATATGCCAGGTTAAATAAAATATTAAAATTAAAAAAAAGCAAAAGTGAAAGCTGCTAATTCTAAACAATGGAATTATTGGTTAGTATCAAGTTGAAACTCAAGTATCTATTAGTGCAAAAGTGGCTCTCAAACTTATATGTGCATCAGAATCACTTACAGGGTTTGTTAATACACATTGCTGATCCCCATCCCAGGAGTGTGATTCAATAAGGTGAGACCTGAGATCTTGCATTTCTAAGAAGTTCCTAGAGGATGCTGGTCTTGGGACCAAAATTTGATAACCACTGATCTATGAATTTAGAAACAGTTGAACTGACAAACTTACTCTTGTTTCAGTGTTTAAGACTCTCTCTTCTTCGTAGAGAGAGCAAATGGCCCAGTTGGAGCCAGTTGGTGATGCTAAAACCCACCATCAGGGATAGCTCAAAAAGCTATCTTGGGAGTTCCACTTCAGGGAAAGTGCAAATGTTAACTTGATTTTGGATTAGAGCCACTTTGAAAACCTTAAACATTGGACTTAATCATAGATTTAGAGGAATGTATACCAAAAAAAGGGCACTTGATTCTTGAAATGTATTTTTAGTGACAAGTTCCTTTCGCAGTGAGTTAAGTCAATGAGCAAAAATAATAAAAAATAAACAAAAGCATCTGGAATATTTCAGTTTTCCAAAATAAGTGAAACTCAAAATTTCTTTCTTGCTAGAGCTGCTGCTGCTGCTGCTAAGTCGCTTCAGTCGTGTCCTACTCCGTGCGACCCCATAGACGGCAGGCTCCTCCGTCCCTGGGATTCTCCAGGCAAGAACACTGGAGTGGATTCTTGCTAGAGCACTTATCCTGTTTTCCACAGACAATAAATCTTTCATTCTTTATGGTTTCAGGGCTCTTAATACAGTTCAAATGATCCTACAATACAAACAATGTAGTGCTTTAACACTGGACATGGGGAGGGGGAGGAGAGGGTGAGATGTATGGAGAGAGTAACATGGACACTTACGTTACCATATGTAAACTAGATAGCCAACAGGAATTTGCCATATGGCTCAGGAAACTCAAACAGGGGCTCTGTATGGGGAGGGAGATGGGAGGAAGGTTCAAAAGGGAGGGGATATATGTATACCTACGGCTGATTCCTGCAGAGGTTTGACAGAAAACAGCAAAATTCTGAAAAGCAACTATCCTTCAATAAAAAATAAATTAAAAAATACACACTGGCTTTTGAAAACACTATAAAAAAGAATATAAAATACCCACTAATTATTTAAGAAGTAGTTACATGCTGAAATGATATTTTGGATATGCCAGGTTAAATAAAATATTAAAATTAAAAAAAAGCAAAAGTGAAAGCTGCTAATTCTAAACAATGGAATTATTGGTTAGTATCAAGTTGAAACTCAAGTATCTATTAGTGCAAAAGTGGCTCTCAAACTTATATGTGCATCAGAATCACTTACAGGGTTTGTTAATACACATTGCTGATCCCCATCCCAGGAGTGTGATTCAATAAGGTGAGACCTGAGATCTTGCATTTCTAAGAAGTTCCTAGAGGATGCTGGTCTTGGGACCAAAATTTGATAACCACTGATCTATGAATTTAGAAACAGTTGAACTGACAAACTTACTCTTGTTTCAGTGTTTAAGACTCTCTCTTCTTCGTAGAGAGAGCAAATGGCCCAGTTGGAGCCAGTTGGTGATGCTAAAACCCACCATCAGGGATAGCTCAAAAAGCTATCTTGGGAGTTCCACTTCAGGGAAAGTGCAAATGTTAACTTGATTTTGGATTAGAGCCACTTTGAAAACCTTAAACATTGGACTTAATCATAGATTTAGAGGAATGTATACCAAAAAAAGGGCACTTGATTCTTGAAATGTATTTTTAGTGACAAGTTCCTTTCGCAGTGAGTTAAGTCAATGAGCAAAAATAATAAAAAATAAACAAAAGCATCTGGAATATTTCAGTTTTCCAAAATAAGTGAAACTCAAAATTTCTTTCTTGCTAGAGCTGCTGCTGCTGCTGCTAAGTCGCTTCAGTCGTGTCCTACTCCGTGCGACCCCATAGACGGCAGGCTCCTCCGTCCCTGGGATTCTCCAGGCAAGAACACTGGAGTGGATTCTTGCTAGAGCACTTATCCTGTTTTCCACAGACAATAAATCTTTCATTCTTTATGGTTTCAGGGCTCTTAATACAGTTCAAATGATCCTACAATACAAACAATGTAGTGCTTTAACAGTGAGTTTTATATATCTGGGGTGTTTGAAGCCAAGGTGTGCTACGGAAAAAAAGCAAATCAAAAGCTATATGCTGGACCTCTAATGGGGGATTTAACTGCTTTTGGAGCCCGGTTATCCAATAGGCAAGCCTTTAGAAAAATTCTATTGCTTGGGAAGAGCAAGGAAAGATCTCAACTGAGATACCAGCTTTAAACTGTTCAGTTCACTTTTAGAAGCCATAGAAATTAAGCTCTTTATTTAAAAAGAAAGGCCTACATATTTGACACTGCTGTAATTAATGTAATGTAACTCACAGCACACAGGTTTTCTAAATCATCAAGAACAATAGATCAAGAGAACAATTAAGCATAATTTCTAAGATTCTTTAAAGACTCTCTCTGTTTGCCCTTTCAGCAATGGAAGCTTTTCTGTTAATATTCTTTGACCTGAATGCATTCCTCTATTAGAATTCTAAAAATTTTGATTTGGTTTCAGCTAGAATCCATGACCTCAGATTAATGGTTGTGTATTACACATTTTGTGGATAAAATACTTTTGGACAGGGATAGATAATTCTATTCATGTTAATTCACCATTGACATTCAGTGTTTAATTCAATTTCTAGAAGTGATGATACTCCTGGCATTTCAGTAAACCCATTGTAATTAGTATCTCCAACCTTCTTTAAATGCCATTTTGTAGTTTATATACCAGAAGGCAATGGCACCCCACTCCAGTACTCTTGCCTGGAAAATCCCATGGACGCAGGAGCCTGGTGGGCTGCAGTCCATGAGGTCGCTACTAGTCAGACACAACTGAGCGACTTCACTTTCACTTTTCACTTTCATGCACTGGAGAAGGAAATGGCAACCCACTCCAGTGTTCTTGCCTGGAGAATCCCAGGGACGGGGGAGCCTGGTGGGCTGCCGTCTGTGGGATCGCACAGAGTCGGACACGACTGAAGCGACTTAGCAGCAGCAGCTTTAACTTAAGGCTGTTTAAGGTCTGTTTTAAGAAGCTTTCTTCTGGGATTTGACAGTCAAACTTGCCTTTGTCTAATTAAAAAAAAAAAAAAAGCCTCAAAACTTGGTGTCAAACACTGTCCTTTATATAGAACATCCATATGGATATTAGAAAACTGTGCTTTGTCTTTCATGATCAGTTTTCAAACCAGTTTCATCAGACAAATTGAATTCTTATTTTAGAAAAGGTGATGCCCCACTTGAAAATGTGTTAACTATTAAAAAAAAATTTATGTGGACCATTTTTAAAATATTCATTGAATTTATTACAATACTGCTTCTATTTTTTCTTTTTATTTGTTTTGGCTGTGAGGCATATGGGATCTTAGTTCCCTGACCAGGGAATGAACACATCCACCTTGCATTAGAAGGGAATGTCTTAAGCACTGGACTGGCAGGGAAGTCCCTAAAATGTGTTTTTAAGAATGTGAAATTAGATGAACTTCAGGTCTCCTTAAAGTTGAACTCATACAGTTGTAGGAGATTAAATAGTAGTAGTAATGGTGGTAGATCTGGAAAAAGGGAAGGAGGGTGAGAGACATAAATAGAACCAAGAAAGTAACAAGTTTTTCAGAACAAACCTTGTCTCAAAGTAAGGGGAGATCACACAGTTAACATAAGGAGGTTTAGATGACTTGTCATTTCAAACTTGGCTCTCCATCAACATCTAAAAGCTTTCCAACAAATATGAATGCCTCCACTTTACTCTGATACAAAGGAAACTAGCTCAGAGTCATCTGGTTTAGAATGACACCCTGGGTGAGTTTGGCTTTGCCCCGTTGCTGTTGTTCAGTTGCTCAGTCGTGTCTGACACTTTATGACCCCAGGGAATGTAGCACACCAGGCTTCCCTGTCCTTCACCATCTCCTTGAGCTTGCTCAATCTCCTGTCCATTGAGTTGGTGATGCCATCCAACCATCGCGACCTCTGTCACCCCTTCTCCTCCTGCCTTCAATTTTTCCCAGCATCAGGGTCTTTTCCAATGAGTCAGTTCTTTGCATCAAATGGCCAAAGTATTGGAGCTTCAGCTTCAGCTTCAGTCCTTCTAATGAATATTCAGGACTGAGTTCCTTTAGGATTGACTGGTTGGATCTCCTTGCTGTCCAAGGGAGTCTCAAGAGTCTTCTCCAACACCACAGTTTAAAAGCATCAATTCTTTGGTATTTAGCCTTCATTATGGTCCAACTCTCACACCCATACTTGACTCTGAAAAACCATAGCTTTGACTAGAAGGAACTTTGAAAGGACAAGCAAATTTAGTTACAATCTTTTTTTTTTTTTTTGAAATAATTTTGGTGGAGATTGAAGTGGTTATGTGAAATCTTACAATTTCAAAAGTGACTTGAAAAGTCACCTGATTCAACATTTCTGTTTTACAGTCATGGACTGGAACATTCAGAAATGTTTAATAATTAGTCTATGGCCACCCTGCTCAGGAAAACTAGAACTCAGGACCTCTGACTTCATGTGCGACTTGTTTCTTGGGTTTTAATTATTATGTTACACACACAAATGCCAGTATAAGCAATTCTGTATTACTACTCCACTAATTTGAAAAATTTACAACCTCGGGTAAGAGTGTTATTAACTGGGACACAATGGTGACAAATGTTGCTGTTGTTCAGTCGCCCAGTTGTGTCCAACTCTTCCTAACCCCATGGACTGCAGCACGCCATGGGACACAATGGTGAAGATGTACAGCTATGTTATTTCTCCCCCATGCAAGCAGGATGAATGCAAGCACTCTCAAAAATAGAAAGAAAAATCAGAAAACAGAAAAAAGACTCCTGAGGTCTTCAGTAAGGGGTGTCTCTGCTCTCAGGTTTATTTTGGTACTTCATGTTTGGTTTATTCTAACTCCTTGGAATGCCATGGAGTTCTCCCTTGGATGGGCTGGAATGTATCTATTTTTTCAGTCACACAGGATCTTATTTCCCCAACCAGGAATCAAATCCATACCCCCTATATTGGAAGTGTGGAGTCTTAATCATTGGATCTTCAGGGAAGTCCCTGGGATACATTCTTGTTGGAATTCCCCCTTACTTGAACCATAATGATATGATTACATAAGAAAGACTAGAATTAAACTACCACACTCCCTCTCGAGAGAGTCCCTGGCAGGGTATACAGGAAGAACAGTGCTGTGCATGGTCAGATAATTGTTTTAGTTTCTACCAATTAATAATAACCCAACTCATTTAGTATAAGCCCTAGGAGAATTCTCTATTGGTAATGCTCAGAGCTAAGTGGATCCTTCATCATTCCCCTTTTGGAGTTCCCAACAGTTTTTATATTAGCTTTGACATTAGTCTTCTAAAATAGCAAAGAAAGCAGATCACTTTTTGTTCTTAAAATTTTGGCACAGTTTTACAAACTATATAATGCTTTTGCTAAGTAAAAATGCTTTCATCTACTAAAAGATATTTTTAGGCCTGCAGATTGAATAAAAATATCATCATTATATAACTTATGAAAGCTCATCTTCTACACTTTTATGAACTCCTAAACTAAAACAAACCATGTGATGCTGAAGACATATGTCTCAAAGATTCCACAGTGTGTTTATATAAGGGCCTCTGTTTTTATAGCTCAGACTTTTGAGTTAATATCATGGTTCTGGATTTCTGGACTCACAAATTAAATTTTTGAATTCTATTTGCTTAAAAGGTATAGAGGAAAACTTAAATTGCTCTTAATCTAATTTTCATCAAAACAAATATTGCAACAGATGTGAAAAGGAGACCTGTTGAACCTGCAAATTTAATATCACAAGCTTTTCCTCTTTGAGAGTGATCACTAGGGTCTATGGCACATTGGGATTTGTCATGGTGAGTATTAGACTATACAAGGCCATCAGGGAGTAGGGAGATTAGCAAGCCTGGCCTAGCCACTGGCACATCATCTGCTTTTTTTTTTAATTCTAATTTTTTTTTTTTTTTAAGACATTTCTCCAAAGAAGACATACAGATGGCTAACAAACACATGAAAAGATGCTCAACATCACTCATTATCAGAGAAATGCAAATCAAGACCACAATGAGGTACCATTTCACACCAGTCAGAATGGCTGCAATCCAAAAGTCTACAAGCAATAAATGCTGGAGAGGGTGTGGAGAAAAGGGAACCCTCTTACACTGTTGGTGGGAATGCAAACTAGTACAGCCACTATGGAGAACAGTGTGGAGATTCCTTAAAAAACTGCAAATAGAACTGCCTTATGACCCAGCAATCCCACTGCTGGGCATACACACCAAGAAAACATCATCTGCTTTTAAAGGCAAATTTCCTTTTCTACTCTGTTTCATGTTGACAAGAAATATTCCATCATTACACATCGTTACATTTAGTTGTTTAACAGGTTTTCTTTGTGAAAAATGTGCCTAGAATAAAAGTCAAAGACTGAGATTGGTGAAATGATCCAGAAAGTTGACTGTTAAGACGCATCTTCTGTGATATCAAGGTCATGGCAATTCTGTAAGTCATACTGCTTTTCTAAACTCAGACAGTGGAAACAATATCATAAAATGTCTTTGACCCAGTTTAATTGAGGTGATTAATCAATAAGTCATGTTTATTCACTAGGCCTGCATGCATTCAGGGGGGTGTTAATTGAATCTGGGGGTGCTGAGCTGGGTGCTAGAGTGGATTGAAATACAATATTGAATAAGACATGGTTCCTTCTCTCAAGGAGTTTTTACAATTTGGCAGGAAATATAAAATGTGAAAACCATGAAGAGGTATTAACAAACTGTCAAATTTGCATAGAGAGGAAGCAATAAATCTGATTTGATAGGAAATGGAAATAAGAGGTAGTGTCCAAAATTGAATTCAAAGAATGGAGACTATTGAACACATGGAGCTGTCAAGGAGCAGGAGATGTTAAGGAGCAGGGTTGCCTCAAGTTTGGGAAACAGTGGAAGTAATACTTAAAAAAAAATAGCATGAGGACTCAGAGGATAAAGACTTAACTTGGCATTCTCAGGTCAGTTTAGTCTACTTGCTCACTTGTGTCTGACTTTTTGCGGCCACATAGACTGCAGCATGACAGGCCTCCCTGTCCATCACCAACTCCTGGAGCTTACTCAAACTCATGTCCATCTAGTCAGTGATGCCATCCAACAATCTCATTCTCCATTGTACCTTCTTCTCCCAGCTTCAATCTTTCCCAGCATCAGGGTCTTTTTCAATGAGTCAGTTCTTCACATCAGGTGGCCAAAGTATTAGAGTTTCAGCTACAGCATCCGTCCTTCCAATGAATATTCAGGACTGATTTCCTTTAGGAGTGACTGGTTGGATATCTTTGTAGTCCAAGGGACTATCAAAAGTCTTCTCCAACACAAAGTTCAAATGCATCGATTCTTTGGTGCTCAGCTTTATTAATAGTCCAACTCTTACATCCATACATGACTACTGGAAAAATCATAGCTTTGACTAGATAGACCTTTGTTGGTAGAGTAATGTCTCTGCTTTTTAATATGCTGTCTAGGTTGGTCATAGCTTTTCTTTCAAGGAGCAAGCGTCTTTTAATTTCACCATTGCAGTCACCATCTGCAGTGATTTTGGAGCCCAAGAAAATAAAGTCCGTCACTGTTTCCACTGTTTCCCCATCTATTTGCCATGGGGCTGGATGCCATGATCTTTGTTTTCTCAGTGTTGAGATTTAAGCCAACTTTTTCACTCTCCTCTTTCACTTTCATCAAGAGGCTCTTTAGTTCTTCACTTTCTGCCATAAGGGTGGTGTCATCTGTACATCTGAGGTTATTGATATTTCTCCTGGCAATCCTGATACCAGTTCGTGCTTCCTCCAGCCCAGCGTTTCTCATGATGTACTCTGTGTATAAGTCAAATAATCAGGGTGACAGTATACTACCTTGACGTACTCCTTTCCCGATTTGGAACCAGTCTGTTGTTCCATGTCCAGTTCTAACTGTTGCTTCTTGACCTGCATACAGATTTCTCAAGAGGCAAGTCAGGTGGTCTGGTATTCCCATCTCTTGAAGAATTTTCCACAGATTGCTGTGATCCACACAGCCAAAGGCTTTGGCATGGTTAATAAAGCAGAAATAGATATTTTTCTGGAACTCTCTTTCTTCTTTGATGGTTCAACAGATGTTGGCAATTTGATCTCTGGTTCCTCTGCCTTTTCTAATCCAGCGTGGACATCTGGAAGTTCACGGTTCATGTACTGTTGAAGCCTGGCTTGGAGAATTTTGAGCATTAGTTTACTAGCCTGGGAGATGAATGCAATTGTGTGGTAGTATGAATATTCTAGAAGGTTTTGTATATCTTCATAGAACCAGTCAGCTTCAGCTTCTTCAACATTACTGGTTGGAGTATAGACTTGGATTAGTGAGATATTAAATGGTTTGCCTTGGAAATGAACAGAGATCATTCTGTCATTTTTGAGATTTCATCCTAGCATTGTATTTTGGATTCTTTTGTTGACTAGTATGGCTACCCCATTTCTTCTAAGGGATTCCTGCCCACAGTAGAAGACATAATGGTCATCTGAATTCAATTCACCCATTCCAGTCCATTTTAGTTCGCTGATTCCTAGAATGTCAACATTCACTCTTGCCATCTCCTTTTGACCACTTTCAATTTGCCTTGATTCATGGACCTAACATTCCAGGTTCCTATGCAGTATTGCTCTTTACAACATCAGACTTTACTTCCATCACTTGTCACATCGACAACTGGGTGTTGTTTTTGCTTCCGCTCCTTATTTTCATTCTTCGTGGAGTTATTTCTCCACTCTTCTCCAGTAGTATATTGAGCCCCTACAGGCCAAGGCAGTTTATCTTTCAGTGTCACACCTTTTTACCTTTCCATGCCACGATGGTGGAGGAGTAAGACAGGGAGACTAGCTTTTCCCCCACAAATTCATCAAAAGATCATTTGAATGCTGAGCAACTTCCATAAAACAACTTCTGAACACTTACAGAGTATACCAGGCACCTAGAAAAGCAGCCCATTCTCTTCAAAAGGAGGTAGGACAAAATATAAAAGACAGAAAGACAGACAAAAGAGTTAGAGGTGGAAACCTGTCCTGGGGAGGGAGTTGTGAAGGAGAAGTTTCCACACAGTAGGAAACCCTCTAACAGGCAGGTCTGTGGGAAGTTTTGGAATCTCAGAAGGCAACATAACTGGAAGAAAAAACAAAAAACCAACATAATACACAGCTAAGCACAAGTGTAGAAAAAAGAAATTTTCCATGAAAGACTCTAACCTAGCAACCTAATGGGAAGTCTGGCCCACTCATAGAACAAAGGACTGAGTGCCTACTGAAGGAGAGCTAGCCAGCGGGTGCTGGCCCCTCCCCGCAGAGATGCAGGCTTATGATAGCCAGAGTAAGAAGGCAAGAGACTGCTACAATCTCAGCCCCAGAGACAGCATCTTCCACCAGACTGTGAGCAGGCTCCCAGCTGCTAGCCACATATTCCTGAGATCCTGAATGGGTGATATCCTCCAGGAGGATAGCAGCCTGAGATCAGCTCCCCAGAGGAGACATACAGCACTCCTGAGATGGTGCTCTTGCAGCCCACCGGGAAACCGAGTGACCAGGACCGGGGAAGTGATTAAGACACACGGCCCACCAGGGACAGTGCACTCGCCAAGCACCTGGTCGTCTGAGCTGCTCAGAGCTGGGAAGCCACAAAACGCATGCCCAACCCACAGAGGCTGAGCCAGAAGCGTGTCTGAGTGCCTCCTGGGTCAGCAGTGGACTCCTGCAGGGGCTCCGGGTGCAACGGACCTGCAAGGGTGTGGCATAAGCTCTCTTGGAGGAGGTTGCTATTAACCCCACCATAGAGCCACCAGAACTTACACAGGACTGGGGAACTAGACTCTTGGAGGGCACAAACAAAACCTTGTGCACACCAGGACCCAGGAGAAAGGAGCAGGGACCACACAAGAGACTGACCCAGACTTGCCCACGAGTGTCCAGGAGTCTCTGGCAGAGGCGTGGGTTGGCAGTGGACTGCTGCAGAGTCAGGGGCACTGAGTGCAGCAGTACATGCATGGGACCTTTGAAGGAGGTCACCATTATCTTCATTACCTCCACCATAGTTTGGCCTCAGGTCAAGCAACAGAGAGGGAACACAGCCCCATCTATCAATAGAAAATTGAATTAAAGATTTACTGAACATAGCCCTGCCCATCAGAACAACACCCAGTTTCCCTCTCAGTCAGTCTCTCCCATCAGGAAGCTTCCAGAAGCCTCTTATCCTTCTCCATCAGAGGGCAGACAGACTGAAAACCACAATCATAGGAAACTAACCAATCTGATCACATGGACCACAGCCTTGTCTAATTCAATGAAACTATGAGCCATGCCATGTAGGGCCACCCAAGATGGAGAGGTCATGGTAGAGAGTTCTGACAAAATGTGGTCCACTGGAGAAGGGAATGGCAAACCACTTCAGTATTCTTGAGAACCCCAGGAAGAGTATGAAAAGGCAAAAACTTAGCATTCTAGGTCGTGACAAATCACCCAAGACTTGAGGGAAAAGAAAAGAACTGAAGTCAAGAAAGGTAAAAACTTGGTAGTTCTAAAAATATGTACAATATGATTAAAGGTGTGGAGACATGAACCAACATGGTATACCAGAAATTAGACACTGCTGGGTTGTAACAGAGTAAAATGTGTATACAGCACCATGCAAAGAGAAGAGGTTGTAGTTTTTTCCCACTCCATCTCACTGTGAACAATTCTGCAAGAGGCTGGTCTAAGGATGAGTCAAACAGTGATGTCTTCTGAGGTGTGTGTATTTAAGTTAGTAAACTTGAGGAGTGGTAATGGAGTCTATCCCTTATGACCCTTGCTTGTATGATGGTATGGCGGTACTAGCTTGAGGTGTGACTTACCTCTGGCAGTGAAGAGATCCTGAAAGGATCTAGATTTGGGTCCTACAATTTGCAGATATGCATCCAGAACCGAAGTGCCAAGAGTCTGGGATGTGTTTTGCTCCAGAAAGTGGGCAAAATCTCCAAGGATCACATTAAGACTGTGACTATCACATGGGTAAGGGTGTCCAGTGGGGATGATGAGAGGGTGAGCTCTTCCACAAAGCAAAAGGCTAATGAGTCTTGATATAATGGTGGATGAAAGAGATGTTTGAAATAGGCAATGAAAGGTTACTATGACTTACTAGTCATAGTATTAAGGGAAACAATTATTCCACAGATAAATGACAATCTAGGAAAATCTACAGTGTAAGGTCAGATGGTGGTTACTTTTGGTGGGGAGATAATTGAAGGAGCTTTCTGGGGTACTAGAAATGTTCTATCTCTATATAAGTGATGATTGTGTGTGTGTGTATGTGTCTATAAATTTATCAAGACATACCGCTAAGATTTAGTCACTATAATCAATGTAAGTTATACCCTGATAAAATATAAAATTTAAGAAGGTGAATTACTCAGTTGTGTCCAACTCTTTGCGACCCCATGGACTGTTGCCTACCAGGTTCCTCTGTCCAAAATTTAAGAAAGAGGAAACTAAAGATGAGATATTCACAATTACTGGTTCTGAATCTTACTGCTGATATGATTTATGTATTTCCATATTTATATAATTCCTATTTGGAAGGGAGCAAGGCATCCTACCAGTTACTATTCCTTCATATTTTGGATATCATAAAAATTTGCCACTTGTTTATAATCCTTATATGATCTATCCATGTTTTTAAAATACATGTTATTTTTAGAAAGTTATTCAAAATGATTCTTATTGATAAACTAATTCCAGAAGTGTTCTTCCTGCAGTTAATTTACAAATGCAGATGGAAACTAATATTATTTTTCACTGCTAAAGTGCTTCATTTCATTTCTCTAGGGTCTTTGTATTTTGCCCCGGAAACACTCATTTAAATGCAGGTGTGAGGATGCATAAGCTTCTTAGCAGTGACTCAGAGTGCTGACAGGCCCCTTTTTATGATTTTTCCAGACGGAGAGGAATGGTTCAGCATGTTAAGTAGCTACAGATGGTATAATTCAGCTCTTAATGGCTGCTCCACGTGATTGCCTATTGCCACTGAATTGCTCTACCTTAAATGTCATACGAATACACTGGAGTTTCATTTCTCCTTTCTCAACTTAGTTAAACAAAGGAGGATCCAAAGTTCAAAATGCAAAATTGAAAACTCCCTTCAAAAACATTTTGAGGTTACTACTAGATATGGACAAAGAAGGAGGGAGAATTACAAATGAGATTCCAGAAAGCTCAAGAATCAAAGGGATGCTCTTCGCTCAAAGGAAGGATGAAGATCAAAAGTTCTCTCAACAATTCATTAGTTAGCACATGAGATATACCAGGGATCATATGTTCATTCAATGGAGGTTCTTCTGGACTGGGTATGATAAGTCATGTTCCCTAAAAGCAGAGCCTAAAATGGGGAGTCTCTTACGCTGTTTTTCAGATTCTTTTCCCTTATTGGTTATTACAAAATATTGATTAGAGTTCCCTGTGCTATACAGTAGGTCCTTGTTGGTTATCTGTTTTATATATAGGTTATCTGTTTTACATATGTTAATCCCAGAGTCCTAATTTATCCCCTGCCTCTTTCCCCTTTGGTAACCATAAGTTTGTTTTCTATGTCTGTGCTCTATTTCTGTTTTGTAAATGGGTTCATTTGTATCCTTTTTTAAAGATTATATATATATAAGTTATATCATATGATATTTGTCTTTCCCAGTCTACTTCACTGAGTATGAAAATCTCCAGGTCAAGATGGAAACTCTTAAGCCAGTGAATTTTTAAAAGGGACTCTTGGGGAAAAACACATAAGGGAATAAGAGAAGCAAGATGGGGAAGGGGAAGCAGGTGGGCAAGGATGTGATTCCATCTGTGACTAGTCTCAGCATGATTCCAGAGGGAGTACTGGCGCACACAGGGTACCACAGTGTTGTCCCAGCTTGTGGCAGGAGGGCTGACCTTGGATGCTACGCCTATGAGTCAGTCTTTGGCTACAGGCCACCACTGGGTGCAGGATATTACCATCCATGCATTTCCAGGCAAGGCAGCTCCCGTCAGCTGAGGACAGTTCTCAGATGAAGGGAGTGGCTAAGAGTTGTTGGCAGCCAGGACACACAGCATCTGGAGGATAGATGCACTGCCTTAGGAAAGGGATGGTGTGGAGCACCAGCTGCACCTCCAAGGACTGAGCCCATGAGCAATGTCTGCCACACTTTTTCAACTCAGCTTTGGGCAGTGGTGTACTTGTAAACATTTAAAACCCAGTTCTGGGGTGGCCCCAATTTGTAGTACTATTTGCCAATTTCTAGCATAGGAATTCTACCAGCATAGCCAATTCTGACCTATCAGCCTGACTCCCTAAATATGGAGTTGGGAAGAAATGAGGAGAATTCGCTCTTGTGAGCTGATGTGAGTTGGTACCAGCATGACTCTGGCTTACAGCATTCACATTTTATTCCTTATCCTGCCAAATCAAGATTCATGGTCTTTGGAACTGAATGGTAGCTGAGATACAGAAGTTTGGAAGAGTCTAGATCTCTTTAATCCAGATTTCTGAATTCAGGTGGTATAGCAAAGCAGACGTAAGGGTGACCAGCCATCCTTGTTTACCAGGGCTATCTCAGTTTTGGCATAGAAATTTTCTCTTGCATCTCAGGGAAACTCCTCAATCCTGGACAGGCAACCTTGGCTGGTGGGCCACTCTAGCATTCTCCATAAAGTGCTATTATGTTTTAATATTGTTCTTTCTGATTGCCCATAGTAGTTGTCTATATTATGCATTGCAACATTTAGCTCTATTCTGATGAAAAGTTCATCTCATAGTTATTTGAACTCAAGACATCCAAAATGGAGCCAATTATCTTTATCCCAGCTTATTCCTTATAATCATTTCTGAATGATCCAAGCAAGATTTTGAGAGTCATTCTAGGTTCATCTCTCATCTTCACCTTCCATATCCAGATGGTCACCAAATCACTTCTGTTAACAGTCATTGGCCAGAGCTAATTACAAGGCTCCAATTTAACTGCAAGGAAAACTGGGAAATGCAGGAAAGCATGTGGGACATGTAATCAGCACAGTGGTCTCAACTGCATGAATGTGTACTGACTAGGCACTTCATTAGGTGCTAGGGAACAGATGTGAAAAAGACAGAGAGAATCCCTACCCTAAGTGAGTACAGGATCCTCTATAGTAGAGCCCCCCATTTAAAAAATGAAGCTTTTTCATATTATTTTTTCTGATTAAAACTCATAAATTGTCCCTTACTGTTGGTGGGGTAAATTCCTTAGTACAGCATTTAAGACCCTCCTTGGTCGTGAACTTCCTGCTTAGCCTAATTTCTCACCACTTTTCCATAGGCATCCCAGGTTCTGGTCATACAGGAAGTGTTTTTAGCTCCTTATGACTAGCTCATTTCTACTTCTGTGCCTTTGAATATACAGTTTCCACTGCCTGAGATGTTACCCACACCCAAGCGTCAAATTCATCCTTGAAGGTCCATCTTGAAGATCTATCTGAAGCTGTTTGTGACTCATTTCAACAGAGTTGACTTTTAACTGTAGCTCAATCATTTGTTTTCCTATAATTTGTGCTCAGTAAACTGTGAGCCCCTTGAGAGTCTAAGTGCCATTTGATTAAAATCCCACAGCATTTATCATTGTGCCTGGCACATAGCAGGTACTAAATAAATCATCATTAGAGTGTATTTAGCTGACACTGCCTTCTACTTATCTGAGATAGCTTCCCCTGAAAACATTTTTGTCCATTCAGAGAGTGTGTCATATATTTTTCACATATATTTAGCAGAATGCTAAGATGGTCCTGTGTTAATGTTGAGCACTGGAAAAAAAAAAAAAAAATCCCAGAAAAAAGACAGGATAGCCAGAAGTCAAATGGGACTGAGAAATTCTTTAAAAATATTTTGAGAATGTTGTGGTCATTGTATCACCAGGGGGGCAGTTTACATGATTTTATGAAATAAAATTGAGACTTACTGAACTCTCTCAGAACAGTAATATATTATTGCTTTAGGAATATAATTTTCAAATGGGGGTTGTATTGATCATGCCTTTTTATTTTCTGCTTTTGTGATGTTTGACATCTCCTCAGGACTTGATGGCACTGAAGGGAGTCCCCCTTCCAGGGCTAACTTCCCGGCCTAACGTCCTGGCCTCTCCCAGGCCAGTAGACAGTTTACCAAGAAGAGTAAACAGTTCATGCTGAAGGTTCATATACAAACCAACCAACTCAGAGCCACCCCCCCAGCCCACCCCACTTCCTCTGCTGGGCCCTTCTACTCCCTGCCCTGATCACCCAGGGCTAACACTTACACCCCAGCTCCCACTGAAATTATCAAACCAGCCAATCCTTGCCCTGCTGACCCCACCTCGCCCATTCCTTCCAGCAGAAGCCACAGTAATGGCTCTTGTCTACATTTTCCCTTTTCTGCTTTCTCCCCCTGGCTGACCCTGCTGCTTCTCCATAAGGCCCATCGTGCCATGGCGTGTGCCTCCTTTCAGGCACTATGAGTAGCAAACTGTCTTTCCAGTGGCAGCTGTCTTCTGATCTGTTGGTCTCACTGTAACTATGAATAGTAAAACCTACATTGCAAAACAGGGGTGGGATCATCTTCCATGAGCCAGAATGTAGGAAGGACATATAGGCATGTAGGGCATGTAGGGTTCCAGTCCCCCATCAAGAAGATACAGGCGTGATATAAGAAGTAGATTATCTGCAAAATGGCTGTCATGATTCTGCTCTCTGCAACAATGACCTTGCAAGCTTCCCTTCCCTCATGTCTCTCCCACCCCAATGACTAACTCTGGGTTTGGCCAATGGGGCAGCTAACAGAGGTTTTAAAACCCTCCCTTGCTGCTGGGAACGCTTCTGCTACCATCTGAACAAACTCAAGCTGGCCCACTGGGAGACAAAAGATTTCTTGGCAAGAGGCCTCAGCTATCCTAGCTGAGAGCCTAGACATGTGAGTAGGGTCATTGCTGACTGGCAAGATGCGACCTCAGATTAGATCTGCCTAGTCAACCTGTAGAATAGTGAGAAATAATAAGTATTTATCGTTCCATTCTATTCCATGCAGCTGAGGAGACTGCTTTCCAGAGCATTACTAAAGTCTACTGTCATACTAGCAAATGGAAAAACTTCATATAATTCTAGAGAATTCAAGAGGCAGGCCAAGTGGATTTCTCTGTAGTTGCTCAATTCTTGTTATGGGAAAAAGATGAAGAGATCATAGTTTGAACAGTCTCAGAACTTAAACAAAAATCTATTGCATTTTTTACTTTAATTTGATACCATATCCTTAAAATAGAATCATGGGCATATTTGAAGAATTTCTGTTCATTGCCCAAGTGCTTTTATACTTATAATTAACAAGTGACAATTAATTATATATTTGCATATTGAGAAATCAAATTGTATCAGGTAGGAATGATCATATTAATGCCATGGAATGAACTGCCTCAACAAATAACGGCTTAAAACAATAGGCAGCTCTTTGGCTCTCACTTCTGCGGGTGGGTTGTGTGGTTCTGCTGGCCCCGATCTGGCATGTCCACGTGCCTGCAGGTAGAAGTGCTGTCAGCTGACTTAGGCTGGCCTTGGCTGAGACAGCTGTGGGTACCAGCTCCGCTCCACGTTTCCTCTTCGAGCAGGTTAGCCTGGGCAAGTTCTTCTTATGGCGTCTGAGGGCAACTCTGAGAGTAAGCCTGACTGCACTATGAATTCATGTCTGTGAATTTCACATTAGCCAGCATTTCACTCGCCACTGTGAATCACATTGGTTGAGCTCGAAGTCAGAGCAGAAGGCAATTATAAAGTTACATGTCTAAGGGCATGGCTGCAGGGGGAGAGAGCGCATGACAGTGAAGAGCTGGGGCCAGGAAAGCAATCAATCTCCCAACAAAGCAAATAGCAGCAAGAATATCTAAAGGAAAATAGGTGCTCTGAAAACAAGCTAGATTAATATTCTACCATCTGTCATGAATGCTTGGGAATGCAGACATATGTTTATTAAATTAATTCCACTGAACTAATATTTATTCCTATCAAGATGTTGTGACTGCTCCATTTTATTATTGATCTACTCACTTGTGATTATATATGAGAGGCTTAAAGAGAGCTTGAATCACTGCTTAAAGAACAATTTGAATCAAGAGCTTCGTTGCATGAAATTGTGATTTATTTCTCAGAAATCCAGGTCACAGTTGAGTTCTTTTTTTGATGACCCTGACTGGTAATGGACATAGAAGAAAAGTGTACTGTTTAAAAACTTAGAAAAAACTGAAGAGTAAGAAAGGGCTATTCTACCTAAGAATTTAAAATCATTTCTACACTCTGGATAGTCCTTTAAACAATACTGTTTGGAATAAATTTGCATACAACTTTGTAATATATTTACTCCTCTTACAAATAACTTAGATATGTTCTCTCTCATAACTTCTAATCACGGTCCTTTTGACCAGTCAACACATCCTTTGTTTTCCATTGCTTATTAGGAGAAGGTATTTCTTGTTAATTAATTTTTATGGGTCAATATCTTTGTTCCCTTCACTCACTGTGCTTCAACAGACTGAAGACTGTTCAGTTCTGATCATGAATAACCTTCACCGAAATATTGCTTTAATCATCCTGGAGAGAAAAAGGTATCATATAGAAGTGACTGTCTCAAGTCCATCCAAAGAAAGTTGGTTCATTCAGCAAAAATATTAATGGCAGATATAATATAACCAATGTATATATACCAAGCACTGGACTGGCCTCTGGAAAACACAGCACACACATGTACAATGTTGGCATTGTCCTTGCCCTGACTAAGCTATTCATCAGTGAAGACAAAGAAATGAGTACACCAAAGTAAATTACAAAGGCTTACAAAGGTTAAGATTATAGCTGTTAGTAGGTTTTATTAGAATGAAGAGATGAAAGAACTCTCTATGGCCTAAAGGAGCAGGTTTATTAGTTGCTGGAGCAAATTTTTAAGAAGTGATTACAAAGGCAGAGGCCCCACAGCCCACACTGCATGGACCCAGTTGTAATGAGAATCTGGTATATATAAAAGCAGTAGTGGTTTTCACAGGGCAGTTCAATACAGTTAGCAATAATGAGCTCCTTGGCATTCTAACTTTGAAAACAAAATCAAAGACAACACAGGGAAAAAGCCAAAAATAATTAGTAACCTATAAATTAGTTTAGAGAAGAGAATTAGCATGGTTTTCTGTATATGCATTTACTTTTAGTCTTTTAAATTTATTTTTTAAGCTTTTTTTTTAATACCAATTCTCATCATTCTCTTTAGATACTAAACTAGGACACTGTATCATAAGATAATTTTAATTAATTTTTTCTTTTGCTAGAAGGTCATCAAAGAATATATGAAACTCTTATGCCTTCAAGACTGAAAAATATTTATCTGTGATACATCTACATATAATACATGATTTGATTGCTGGTATTTCTTTAGCTGAATTTATTTTACCATTCATTCTTTATCCCCATCTCCTCTGTTAGGGTTCTCTACTTTCTTTCCATGACTTGGTCTTATAGAATTAAGATCAATTCTGCAATATTATTTACTTCCTATAGTGACCTCTGTTTGGTCTTCATCTCAACTAAAGGTATCATTCACCATCACACATAACTTTTAAAATCTCAGAAATTTAGGAGGTGTATAGAATATTATGTAGTTCATTGATGACTACTACTTAAAAAATTAAAACAAGAAATGGCAGGAAACATGATCCCACATTCCATTTTAGTTTGGCTAGATAAAGTTAAAAATGAGTGACTGCCTAAAAATATTACCAGGAAAAATGAGTAATGAATTCTTTCTGAGCCTTATAGATCCATGTTATACAAATATTTCTAAAATGAGTTTCCATTAAGTGTGATATATATGTATATACATATATGTGTCTATGTATATACATATATACTTATGAAAGTAAATATACATGTACTTACACGAAAAACTGGGAAACCATAAATTTAAATTATTGTCTGGAAATACTGTTTGAAGGTATGTCAGTATTATGTTGTTTCCAAACCTTTTGCTAAAACTGAGAAAAGAGATTCTTAATCTCTTTTAAAATTAAGAATATCTAGTCAGAGAGAGTTCTTTCATTCTCCTTTGTATCCTATTTATTGCTTTATACTCTGCTCATCCCAGACTGGAGGGATTGCATCAATAATGAAGATAGGCTCATAGGAATGCCTTTAACAGTCTGGCACAGTCTTTGAACTCCTAAATAGCATTTTTAAAAATTAAGATATGAAATCAGGTTAAGTGCTTCAGGAGGACAAGCTAAGCTACTTGCCTTTCATGAAAATTAGATTGAAATCCCCACCAACAATCAGATGTTTTTCAAATATTCCAATTGTGAAGTCATTTATAAAATTAAAGAAATTATATTTCTTAAACAATTTTTAAAAAAAGCATTCTGCTCCTGAATATATGTGAGCATGTGTGATTTTAACTGGGATGATATTTTTATTGTATTGTATAAATTAGTCTAGTCTGTTAATGACCTAGTTAATATGCATATATTTGAAGTATGGGTATCCCCCATGAAGCAGGAAGATTTGGACCCCACTCAATTTGATCAATCAGTTTCAAATGGTGTTTGACATACATCTCTAAACTTGTTATTGGTGTAAAATAAAGAGATAAAACATAGCACGGACCATTTCTGAAGGTGGGTTGAATATCAACTCTTATACAATGTTGGGGGAAAGGCAAATCAAACCAAGATGATTACAGGTCAGAATTCCACCTGAAATCCAGTCTTACTTTGTAATTTCAAAATTTCAAACTGAAATCCTCATGCGCAGATGAACATGAGCCCCCCTGTGAGCACTCAGGTGAGCTGAAAAACAACCAAGAGTTTCCCCACTTTTGGTCAATCAGTTCTGTCCACCGAAGGGATGACCGAAACACCAATCCAGGAGAATTTATTTCCAGATAAAGTGCCAAGATGGGGTCACCACTTTGTCCAGGTCTAGTTCAAAGGACAAAAGGAATGTCAGCCCTACTTCTTATAACTTTTCTTTGCCCAATTTATGTCAGAGTCAAGAACAAAAACATGGCAGTCACAGGAAATCTGTCTATCCCCAGATACATGCTGTGGGCACAATAATCAGGTTTCATGGTAAGAGGAGAACTGAGTACTCCCCATGGGGTCCTGATGCTGTCTACTCAGGTCTTCGTGCCTGCTTCTGACTCTGGTTGGGATTAAAAATAAGTTAAGCAGTTCCCACGTTGAATGCTTCACTTGAAAGTCCAAGACAGCTAATTTCTTCCTCTCTAAATATTTGAAGATGCATAATTCACTGATTTCCATAAGACTCATATATTAAAAATTAGGATGTCTGATTTCTCTGTCACATCTGTGCATCTTGGAGCAAGTCACTAAGTGTCACTATGACCCCAATATGTCAATCAGATTTAGACTCAATGGGTGATTTTTCCCCCTGTACTGGGTCTTCATTGCAGTATGTGAGCTCTCTCTCGTTGTGGTGCATGGGCTTCCCCACTTGTAACCTGTGGGCTCAGTAGCTGCGGTATGGGCTCTCCATTTGTAGTGCACAGGCCTGGTTGCCTTGTGGCATGAAGGATCCTGTTCTGTGACCAAGGATTGAACCTGCGTCCCCTACACTGGCAGGTAGAATCTTAGCCACTGCACCACCAAGGAAATCCCTCAGTGGCTGATTTTCAGTGGGGCCGTGGGAGGCCTCATCTGGACTATTAGCAACAAGCACTGGAGGAATTCTGTTTTAACTTCCATGTGCCTCCTTCCACCAAACCTCTGCTGGCATCCTAATCATTCCCCTGTTACCATTTTATTGTGTGTTTAGACTTGACCTCAACTGCCAGTCTTTGTATGTTTTTGGCTGGAGTGATTTTTCTGTGTCCAGAGTCTGCTTAGTTTCTAGCAGCCTGGGAGTGTCACAGAATTAATATCCCCTAGAAACGCCCTCAACCAGTGACTGAAAGAAGTTGGTGGATAAATACTCTAGCTCCCTTGCATCTCAGGTGGGAATCTTGAGCTTTGTACTCAATCCCAGTTCCCAGTTTCCAGTGGGCTTGATTCTGGTTGCCCATGGTGGTAACTAGCTTAATAACACATCCTTTATTGACTATATTCCTTCCCTATTTCACTTCCCCATCTCACTTTCCCAAACCTCCAGTGCTATTTCTTGAGAATTCCTTCAGAATAAACTATTTCCTTTCAAGTCCTTGACTTAGCACCTACAACAAACTAAGATACTTTCCACCACTAAGTGTTTTGCAGTGAAAAATAATTCAGAATCATAAATGTTTATTTTTCTATTTTCTATGATCTGAAGATTCCCTAGTCTTAACCTTAGCATTTTCTGTGTACACTGATAGATATTAATTTCTGAGATCTATTAATATATGCTTCAAACATGATTCAGACTATAAAAACGAATTCTTAGTGGAAATTTAAAAAGATCCACATTTATCTTACGCTTCTTTTGCCCACTAAATGACGATCATCAACTACAGACAGCAAAGTGTAAGTGCTCAATTATCATGAAAAAAATAGGCTTAAAAAGGAGTGGAATTCTTGGCCTTTTGCCTTGTCTACCTTTGATCATTCCCTGAAAGTCATGACAGCAAATACTGTTGTAATCACCCACTGATGCTCCAGAGTTCCACTCAGACAGAAACAATAAACAAAAATTAAAAAAAAAAAAAGAAAAAAGAACTCATGATTTTGGGAGCTTGGAGCAAGGCTTGATTAGCAGAGATTGACATGAAACTCAAAGTGAAACCATTTAGATGTTGATCTTTTTACAGAGGGATCATAAGGATCACGTGGCCAGAGTCTAATGCTCATGAATTAGAATGTGAATAATTGGGAATTCTTTTCGTTACTGATGGAAGTGTAAACTGGTACAACCACTTTGAAAAACAGATGTATATGTAAGCATCCATACATATATTTGTTTTAAAATAGAAAAGAATATATTTAGAAATAGTCTAAATGTCCAATGGTTTAGAAAAGATATATAAAATCTGCAGTAGTTTCAAGAGATCTTTTAAAGAGATACACAGAGATTTGCCCTTCCCTGAAATTATATTTATATAATCCAGTATGTCTCATTGTTCTTTGCATGAAACTCAGATGAAATTACTATGGTTTCCAAAGTTCTACATAACCTGGTATCTATGAACTGCTCCAAACTCTTCTCAGCCCACACTCTTTTTCATACCCCGTATCTTTGTTTCACAGGACTACTGTTTCTCCAGAAACTCAGGATCCTTCGCATTAAAAATTTTTTTTTTTTAATTGGAAGGTAATTACTTTACAATATTGTAATGGTTTTGCCATACATTGACATGAATTAGCCATGGGTGTACATGTGTTCCCCATCCTGAACCCCCCTCCCATCTCCCTCCCCATCCCATCCCTCTGGGTCATCCCAGGGCACCAGCCCTGAGCACCCTGTCTCATGCATCGAACCTGGACTGGTGATCTATTTCACATATGGTAATATACATGTTTCAGTGCTATTCTTTCAAATCATCCCACCCTCACCTTCTCCCACAGAGTCCAAAAGTTTGTTCTTTACATTTGTGTTTCTTTTGAACTTTAAGATAAGAGATCAGATAAAATATAGTTGCTCAGTTGTGTTCAACATTTTGCATCTCCATGGACTGTAGCTTGCCAGGCTCCTTTCTCCATGGAATTCTCCATGCAAGAATACTGGAAAGAGTAGCCATCCCCTTCTCCAGGGGATCCCTTCCCAACCCAGGGTTTGAACTCAGGGTCTCCTGCATTGCACATAGATTCTCTACTGCAACTGTCTGAGTCACCAGGGAAGGTCTCTTATGCTAATGGACCTTCTTACACTGCTATATTTAAAATGGATAAGCAACAAAGTCCCTGTGCACAGGGAACTTGGCAAAATGTTATGTCGCAGCCTGGATGGGTGGGGAGTTTGGGGGAGAATGAATACATGTATATGTATGGCTGAGTGGCTTTGCTGTGCACCTGAAACTATCACAACATTGTTAATCGTCTATACCCCAATACAAATAAAAAGATTAAAAAAAATACTAATGGACCTTCTTAATCTATATCATGATCTTTGTTTGCCTGGAAAGCTCTTCTCTTCATGCAGATTTCAACTTAAATGTTTTCTCCTCAAGAGTCCTTTAACCAACCTCTCCAAACAGAAAAAATTCATCTTGTTACTCTAACAGGCATCTTTCTTTAATTCCACCACATTGTGTGTCTTGTTTATGCATTTATTTGGTTATTGTTGGTTTTCTCCCATGGAGATATCAACTCCATGAGACCAGGGACCTCACTTGTCTCATCTAATGCTGTGTATGTAGTATCTAGAATAGCATCTGGAATCAGATTGGTGCTTAGTGAATCTGTATGTACTAAATGTGTATGAACAAATGAATCAGCTTGGTGGCTCAGTTGTGCTTCCTCTGGAGACGGGTGTGTATGTGTATGTGTGTCTATATCTGTGCATATATGTACCTATATGTATACATGTATATTTGCATACCATAGTAGGTATTGGCATTGTTTCCTCAGCACTTACGCTCACTGTGTAAGAGCCACCAGTTTAGAAAGGAATCAACCCATCTACAGTTGTACAGCAGTGCCCTGATTGCCTTAAAGTCAGTCTTATCATCTGGTCATACTTTTGATTCAGTGATGGCCATGCTGTTGTTCAGTCACTCAGTCCTGTCTGACTCTTTGTGACCCCATGGACTGCAGCACGGCAGGCTTCCCTGTCCTTCACCATCTCCCAGAGTTTGCTCAAACTCATGTCCATTTGAGTCAGTGACGCCATCCCACCATCTCATCTTCTGTCGTCCCCTTCTCCTCCTGCACTCAGTCTTTCCAAGCATCAGGGTCTTTTCCAATGAGTCGACTCTTTGCATCAGGTGGCCAAAGTATTGAAGTTTCAGGTTTAGCATCAGTCCTTCCAATGAATATTCAGGGTTGATTTCCTTTAGGATGGACTGGTTGGATTTCCTTGTAGTCTAAGGGACTCTCAAGAGTATTCTCCAACACCACAGCTTGAAAGCATGAATTCTTTGATGCTCAGCCTTCTTTATGGTCCAACTCTCACATATAACTCAGTGGTGGGCATATAACTCAGAACTTCAGGATTTTGTTCAATACTTGAAGAAAAGAAGTCCTATTCTGAGCCTCAGCATGACCAAAGCAGCATCTAGTTCTAGTTTCTGCTGGTATCAGAGTGACAACCAAGAGAAGAGCCTGCTTGCATGTGAAGCAGACATTCTGGAAGGCAGAGTGAAGAGAAAGTAACCAACTAGATTCAACAAACTTACTGACATGCTGATCAAGCCTGAAGCCCAACCATGGGCTTTCCAGTTACCTAGGGCATTGGATTCATTCATTCACTGCTCAAGCAGGTATAAATTGGATTTTCTATTACTTGCAAATAAAACACTGAACTTGACAATGGCACTAAATTCTAATTACCATTAGTATTTTGGGTATATTTTCTTCCAATAAACTTTAAAGCTCTTAAAAGGTAAGATAGTTGTAACCAGAATGCACATATAGCTTTGTATAATTTTCTCCTAATTATTGTTAGAGCACAGGTATTGACTTTCATGCTAATTCTTACCTTCACAACCATAATTTTGTTGGTTACATAAATATCCACTGATTGCATATACTATAACTTAAGCATTTGTTCATTTTTCAGACACAAAGGGTATTATCACTTATGCTTTAATTTCTTCTCAAAATTCTCCAAGCCAGGCTTCAAGAGTACATGAACCATGAACTTCCAGATGTTCAAGCTGGATTTATAAAAGGCAGAGGAACCAGAGATCAAATTGCCAACATCTGCTGGATCATCAAAAAAGCAAGAGAGTTCCAGAAAAAACATCTACTTTTGTTTCATTGACTATGCTGAAGACTTTGTGTGGATAATAACAAACTGTGGAAAAACTCTTAAAAAGATGGGAACATCAGACCACCTGAACTGCCTCCTGAGAAATCTGTATGCAGGTCAAGAAGCAATAATTAGAACTGGACATGGAACAACAGATTGGTTTCAGATCAAGAAAGGGGTGTGTCAAGGCTGTATATTGTCACCCTGCTTATTTACTGCCTATGCAGAGAATATCATGTGAAATACTTGGCTGGATGAAGCACAAGCTGGAATCAAGACTGCCGGGAGTAATGTCAATAACCTCAGATATGCAGATGACACCACCATTATGGCAGAAAGCGAAGAGGAACAAAAGAGCCTATTGATGAAAGTGAAAGAGGAGAGTGAAAAAGTTGGCCTAAAACTCAACATTCAGAAAACGAAGATCACAGCATCCTGTCCCATCACTTCATAGCAAATAGATGAGAAAACAATGGAAACAGTGAGAGACTACTTTTCTGAGCTCCCAAATCACTGCAGATGGTGACTGCAGCCATGAAATTAAAAGATGCTTGCTCCTTGGAAGAAAAGCTATGACCAACCTAGACAGCATATTGAAAAACAGAGACATTAGTTTGCCAACAAAGGTCCATCTAGTCAAGGCTATGGTTTTTCCAGTAGTCATGTATGGATGCGAGAGTTGAACTATAAAGAAAGCTGAGTGCTGAAGAATTGATGTTTTTGAACTATGGTGTTGGAGAATACTCTTGAGAGTCCCTTGGACTGCAAGGAGATCCAACCAGTCACTCCTAAAGGAAATCAGTCCTGAATATTCACTGGAAGGACTGATGCTGAAGCTGAAACTCCACCTGATGCAAGGAGTTGACTCACTGGAAAAGACTCTGGTGCTGGGGAAGATTGAAGGTGGGAGGAAAAGGGGATGACAGAGGACGAAATGGTTGGATGGCATCTCTGACTCAATGGACATGAGTGTGAGTAAGCTCTGTGAGTTAGTGATGGGACAGGGAAGCCTGGCATGCTGCAGTCCATGGAGTCACAAAGAGTTGGACATGAATGAGTGACTGAACTGAATTTAATTTCTTAATGCTTTTTTCTAAGAAACTTAATTATTAGTTCATAATGTATGGAAATTTGTTTTCCTCTTGAAAGACAATGCCAAATTGCTTTAAAAAATGATTTAAATATTTAATACCATCAGCATTCTGCTTGTATTGGACTGTGTCACAATTTTACTTTTTACAAAAATTTAAATGCATTTAATATTTGATTTCTTGTACATTTTAATTTGAATTTTCTCTGATTATTAGTATTTGGATAATTTCTCATATATATTTTATCATTGATATTTATTCCTTTGGGAAACGTTTGTCACTTCACAATGGC
Organism: Cephalophus harveyi; assembly: GCA_006410635.1. NCBI lineage: Eukaryota > Metazoa > Chordata > Mammalia > Artiodactyla > Bovidae > Cephalophus > Cephalophus harveyi. Next base: position 48,712 of record SJYT01044923.1, read on the forward strand.
ACCCACTCCAGTGCTCTTGGCTGGAAAACCCCATGGACGGAGGAGCCTGGTGGGCTGCAGTCCATGGGGTCACTAAGAGTCGGACATGACTGAGCGGCTTCACTTTCACTTTTCTTTCACTTTTCACTTTCCTGCATTGGAGAAGGAAATGGTAACCCACTCCAGTGTTCCTGCCTAGAGAATCCCAGGAACGGGGGAGCCTGGTTGGCTGCTGTCTATGGGGTCGCACAGAGTCAGACACGACTGAAGGGACTTAGCAGCAGCAGCAGCAGCAGTTGGAATTTACAGTCAACTTTTCAGACTCACTGTGGCCAATGCTATCAGTATCCTAGCGATATCTTCTGAGTTCTCATCACTCCCATGTACCCAGATAAATGACTTTCACAGAAAACAACAGAAGCTCTTTGCTTAAAAGATTTGTTGCGGGTGCTCACTTGATCCAAGAATGGGACGAGCATGAAGTGCAAGTGCCCTTACACGAAGCAGAAGCATCCATCATTCAAAATCTGATAGGAGTTGGCGTATAACTACCCCAGCTTCCTCTCCTTCATGTGGAAAACAGTGAGGCCAAGCCTTTACATTCTCGCTCAGAGCACCCCAGTGGGATTGAGTTCCAGTTGTCTATATTGTTAGTTTCTTGATGCTTCACATATTGTTGGCTGCCTTCCCTTTCCTGCGTCATTTCTCACTCCTATTTTGGTGCTTATTGACATCAACTTCCAAATAAATTCTGTGCTCAAAACCTTCTCCCAGTCTGTCTCTCTCTAGGGTAGGCAACTTAAGACACACATCAGGTGAGGTTTTTAATCTAAAAGGAATATTTAGGAGATGGCAATGGCACCCCACTCCAGTCCTCTTGCCAGGAAAATCCCGTGGACGGAGGAGCCTGGTAGGCTGCAGTCCACGGGGTTGCAAACAGTTGGACACGACTGAGCGACTTCACTTTCACCTTTCAATCAGGTGAGGTTTACTAAGGTATAATAACAATACTTACAGAGAATATGAAATCTTCCCTACTCTACATTAGAACTCTGCAAGTTCAAAACGCAGCAGTTCACTTTTCTTTAGAAATAAACAGAAGTACTTGTACAATGTACATTGGCTATTTAAAATTCTTAAAACACATTCAAGAAAAAGAAGTAAAAATAGCTAATGACTTGTTATGACTTTTAATCTAAAAGGAATATTTAGGAGATGGCAATGGCACCCCACTCCAGTCCTCTTGCCAGGAAAATCCCGTGGACGGAGGAGCCTGGTAGGTTGCAGTCCACGGGGTTGCAAACAGTTGGACACGACTGAGCGACTTCACTTTCACCTTTCATTTTCATGCACTGGAGAGGGAAATGGCAACCCACTGCAGTGTTCTTGCCTAGAGAATCCCAGGAACGGGTGAGCCTGGTGGGCTACCATCTGTGGGGTCGCACAGAGTCAGACACGACTGAAGCGACTTAGCAGCAGTAGCAGCAGCAGCAGCTTTGGGATTTAGTTGTTTGTTTGTATTTCCCCTCTGGGGGAATTCTTAGAGTCTTTGATAAGAACAAATTTCTTTCTCCCTAGGCTTTAATAACATCATGCTTTAAGGAAATCTTTTGAAACGAAGGCAGCATCTGTTGCAATAAGTAGGCCCTTTCATTAAATTTATCCTGTAAGAAAAGCCCTCACTGTAACTGATTTTTGACCTCAGTTCAAATAGAGCTTTGGCTAGGAAATTCTCAGAAGTAAAATAGCAAGAGTAATGGGAACTTTTCATATTTTAAAGTTTTCCAACAACCACAATACACTTTTTTCCAGAATATATTTGGTTTGTCCTATTTGAAGTTCATCTGGAATTTAGATGGTGTTTTAAAGATTTTATGAAGAGTCTGTTATCCAAGCATATATGGCCTACTGTTCTAAGGATTTGTAACATAAACAGAAATTCTTCTTTCAAAAGATAGTTTGTTGCTAAGACAATATCACAGCTATGGCACTTTAGAACTTCTAACTTCTTTGGATATTTCAGTATGAGATCTACAATTCAACTGATGTTAAATTCCTTTTAAAGTACACATTTACTTCAAAGTCATGTCTTTGATTGCTAAGCCACAACTTCTAAATAATATTTTTAAAGAAATTTTTACAACTTCAATGGGCATTTCAGCACTTGTTGCTTTTGAGGCTAATAGGAGCATGTACCACCTATTAAGAGAGTTCCAGAAAAACATCTATTTCTGCTTTATTGACTATACCAAAGCCTTTGACTGTGTGGATCACAATAAACTGTGGACAATTCTGAAAGAGATGGGAATACCAGACCACCTGACCTGCCTCTTGAGAAATCTGTATGCAGGTCAGGAAGCAACAGTTAGAACTGGACATGGAACAACAGACTGGTTCCAAATAGGAAAAGGAGTACAAGGCTGTTTATTGTCACCCTGCTTATTTAACTTATATGCAGAGTACATCATGAGAAACACTGGACTGGAAGAAGCACAAGCTGGAATCAATATTGCCGGGAGAAATGTCAATAACCTCAGATATGCAGATGACACCACCCTTATGGCAGAAAGTGAAGAGGAACTAAAAAGCCTCTTGATGAAAGTGAAAGAGGAGAGCGAAAATGTTGGCTTAAAGCTCAACATTCTGAAAACGAAGATCATGGCATCCGGTCCCCTCACTTCATGGGAAATAGATGGGGAAACAGTGGAAACAGTGTCAGACTTTATTTTTTGGGGCTCCAGAATCACTGCAGATGGTGACTGCAGCCATGAAATTAGAAGACGCTTATTCTGGGAAGAAAAACTAAGACCAACCTAGATAGTACATTCAAAAGCAGAGACATTACTTTGCCGACTAAGGTCCATCTAGTCAAGGCTATGGTTTTTCCTGTGGTCATGTATGGATGTGAGAGTTGGACTGTGAAGAAGGCTGAGCACCGAAGAATTGATGCTTTTGAACTGTGGTGTTGGAGAAGACTCTTGAGAGTCCCTTGGACTGCAAGGAGATCCAACCAGTCCATTCTAAAGGAGATCAGCCCTGGGTGTTCTTTGGAAGGAATAATGCTAAAGCTGAAACTTCAGTACTTTGGCCACCTCGTGTGAATAGTTGACTCATTGGAAAAGACTCTGATGCTGGGAGGGATTGGGGGCAGGAGGAGAAGGGGACGACCGAGGATAAGATGGCTGGATGGCATCACGGACTCGATGGACGTGAGTCTGAGTGAACTCCGGGAGATGGTGATGAACAGGGAGACCTGGCGTGCTGTGATTCATGGGGTCGCAAAGAGTCGGACACGACTGAGCGACTGAACTGAACCGAACCACCTACTAATAATGATTATTGATTAACTTATTTCAAAACATAATGAAATTGTTTCTGATGTATACTAGTGAAGTTACAGGCTTATAGACATCACAATACTCACTCAAAATGTATGAAACCTGTAAGGAAGATTTTGACATTATAATTTGGAGAGATGTTCCATCCAGATCTTAACATTGCTGTAGAATATTACACTTATAAACATCATGTGTTCAGGGCCTTTCTACAAGGCCAAAATGAAGTATAAAGATTGGGATGTTTGAATAATTTAAGCTAAAAGCTGTTAGTATAATTGAGTGAAAGGGTTCAAGTGAGAGGGGGAGACTGAATGAAATCCCCACAGACCTCCACCAGAGCCGCTGTTTTAACAGTCCTTCTCTTTATCTTCTAACTGCAATACTTGATCCCAGGTTTGGCCCATCCTATCGGAGCTTAAGATACAGAACACATCAATCAAGAGGCTTCCTGGAAACCTATAGCAGCTTAGCTAGCTGAAAAGTCTACTCCCTTCCAATGTTTATGAGGTCCATATCACATAATGGCTCCAAATACCAATAATACCTTCATTGTGAAAAACTAGACGTAGTCTGATCAAGTTGCCTGATGCAGAGCCAGAGTCACAAATGCTGTTGTTCCTGCTCCAGCTCTCCTGGCAAATCTAAACGGTCTATTGCAGAGTAATCTGAGGAATCCCCAAGTACAAATGACACTATCAAAACTGGAGTATCAGCATATTCTGACTGGATCACAGAAAGGATCTTCTATATAGATGCTATGTCTCCTGAATGTGTGGTTTTTAAAAATCAGAAGTGAATTATACTCTCAAGATAGCTCAAGCTAGATACCTGAGGTCCAGAAACTCTAAAACAGGCTTCAGCACCCTTAAGTACTATATAGGCACGTATCATAGCTAATTGTGCACTAAATTTATGTTACATCACTGGGAATAGTCCAAGGAAACTCAATAATGCCTGTTTATTAAATTTCATGCTATGATTATCAAGCAAGCACAACAAAGCTAAAATATATTCTATGGGAACTTCAACTGCTTAAAAGGTAGCCAACGGAAATGTTATATTTATTTGGTGATATTTAAATAATGATCATCATCTCACTCATAGTCACATGATTCTAGAGAAATGTGATGTTTCACATTTCCAAGGATAAACCACACATTATTCCATTATTTCTCAGCCCTGTTTGACTTGAAGGTGCTGGGGTATCTGTTGTCTTGTTTGTTAGTAAAAAGTAACTTTTAGGTGAAGTATGCACTTGATTCATAGACTAAAAAAACTGTAAGCATGGGTTCACCCATTCACTAGGCATATATTTGTTAACTTACTTATTGTAATTGGAGGATAATTTACAATATTGTGATTTTTTTGGCATACATCAACATGAATTGGCCACAGGTATACATGTGTCCTCAGAGAAGGCAATGGCAACCCACTCCAGTACTCTTGCCTGGAAAATCCCATGGACAGAGGAGCCTGGTAGACTGCAGTCTGTGGGGTCACTAAGAGTCGGGCACGACTGAGCGACTTCACTTTCACTTTTCACTTTCACGCATTGGAGAAGGAAATGGCAACCCACTCCAGTGTTCTTGCCTGGAGAATCCCAGGGACAGCGGAGCCTGATGGGCTGCCGTCTATGGGGTTGCACAGAGTCAGACATAACTGAAGCGACTTAGCAGCAGCAGCATACATGTGTCCTGAACCTCCCTCCTTCCCACTCTATCCCTCTAGGTCGTTCCAGAGCACCACCTTTGGATGCCCTGTATCATGCAGGGAACTCACACTGGTCATATATTTTATATATGGTAACATATATATTTCAATGCTATTCTCTCAAATCATCCCACCTTTTCCAAACATTCTTTATATATAATGATGTATCCATCTATTAATGAGGTACAGGCTTCATCTCAAAGAAATAAAGCTCATGAGTAGACAGCAGTTATTGTAAGGTTGTCAAATATACTATGTAAAATTAGAAACAATTTGGAGGTTGCAAACTAATATAAAAATTAAAAAAGAATTATTTAAAAATATCTATGTCATATTTAAACTATGTGTGTGTGTGCTAAGTCACTTCAATTGTGTCCGACTCTTTTGCAACCCCATGGACTGTAACCTTCCAGGCTCCTCTGTCCATGGGATTTTCCCAGCAAGAATACTAGAATGGGTTGCCGAAACCTTCTCCAGGGGATCTTCCCAACCCAGGGATCGAACGCATGTCTCTGGCGTCTCTTGCCTTGCAGGCTGATTCTTTACTTAAGTTATGTAGTTGATAGCAAAAAATGAGGTGAAACTTTGGAACTGTTAAGCTTGTTTTTGTTTTCTTTTAATATGTAAGAATTAATTTTCCTTCTTATGAAGCAAACCCAGAGTTGGGATTCAGGCTGATGTGGTGGCTTCATTCAGTAGGCATACAAATCCCTTGTAAATTTCGGTTCTACCATCCTTAACAATGACTTCTGACTGCAAAGTCTCCTCATGGTCCAAAATGGCAGTTGGAGCTTCAACCTTTATCTCTGTCCTACGGGCATCAGGAAAAACAGAGGCAGGGAGTACAAAGGGCACAACCTGGCCTTGGTAGACATACCCTCTTGGAAAAAACTTTAAAATCCCACCTTATGCTTTTGCCTACATCACGTTATCATAAATTAGTCACACAACCAAACCCAGTCTTTCAGCTGATTACATTGACACCATGAATATTACTGAAAAAAAGGAGGGAAAGGATATTGGTTGAGCAAATACACTGTATATTTGTGTATATATGTGTGCCCATTCAGACCTACTTTCCAGTCTTCCTCATCCTGCTATGGGCTCCAGGAGAGAGACATCAATGAAGTATACCCACCAGTCTTCAATCTCTGGCTTCCCTTTGAGTTTGGACAATGACACGCCAATGGGAGATTGAAAGTGGGGGGAGGGAAGTGAAAGAGCCTTTATTCCTCCTGATCAAGCTAAGTCCAAACCCTTACAGATGGACATTCGTTATTCTTCAAATGAGATCTTTTAACTCAATTTGTCTTCTTCCTTTGGCAAAGTTATACCATCCCTCCCCATACTATTTTAAGAAAATCAAGTAGTTGCTTTCTAATTCTTAAGCAAAGTTTCAATTCATTGAGTGAATGCAAGTCTTATTTTCCAATTCACAGAAAGACTGTTACAACTGAAAATCATTTACAAATTATCTGCTTTTCTACCTTATGGTTTAATATATCATGTACACTCCTTTGTTTTTGCCTGTCAGCCTCAGAGATCTACATTATATGCCACCAGGAAGGTGCAGTTTCAGGCAAGTGGGAGAGGTAATGTCATTAATGGTCCACAGATTGGCCAGCAATGTGTCTCTCAAAAAGGTGAGAGGATGTTTACTTTAACAATCCAGATCTCCATGATGTACTTTTCCTGATTTAGAATTTATTCTAGTAAGTAAAAATAGAGTGCCATCGAAACTTAGTCATTTGAGATTAGAAATATTTTAGAAATTACTTCATTTTAGGGATTTCTAATATTAAGATTACCCCAAATGTTGCCTAATTTAAATCCATGTTATGTTTATTAAAAATGCCACCCATTTCTTTGAAGAGCTAGTTCCTGTCCACAGAGGAGTTGGTGTACCATTTGGCTAAAAGACTGCATACCATTCTGTTGGGAGAGTTGGCTTCATACAAATTAATGCAGCCAGAGCAAACGAGATTGTTCGGCACGGTCTTTACTTAAATATGCAGCAAAAGCAAAAACTATTTCAATGAGCAGGGACACTTAGTCTGCTTTTTGACTCTTACTGAAACAACTGCCTTTCCTTTCCCAAACTCTCAGATACACCCTTACTTTACCAGGCCATAGATAAAGCACTGCTTCTATAAAGTAGAAGTTCTCAAACATGACCATACATTTGGATCACTGAATAACTTTCCAGATTCCTAGTCCCTGGATTTCACTCCATCCCAAGTAGATCAAGTTCCTGGAATGGGGCTGGACATTAAAACTTTTAAGGCACCCAAACTGATTCCAATGTGCAGCCATGGTTGAGCACCACTGCTATAAAAAGACAAGGTTCAGGATGTGTGTAGAATGTGGGTTTAATTTATGCATCCCACTCAGGCAGCCCTTCCTTAGTTAGCTATGATGGAGTGTGGTTAACAGGCTAAGAGCTAACTGAGCAAAGATCTCTCCCTCCCCTCCATCTTTCCTCACCCAGGGGAAAATCTGTTAAACGGAAACCAGAAAGCATGCTGAAGACTTTGTTTTATCTCATACCAGGGAGAATTTCTTGCTGCAAGGATATCAGATTGACTTAGCTCTATAATTTCAAGTGATGCAGTATGTGTGTCGGGGGGTGACATATTAGTTCATGTGTGTTGACTGTAGTGAATATTCTTCATTTTATACAAAAAATTCCATTAACTGTAGACTGGACTTTCTTTAAGGGATTTCTTATCAATGGCATTGATGATCTTGATGTCAATTTGGTTACAATATAAAGCATGTTTATTCTATAAACTACAGTCTCTAATTGCATCTGTTAATGAAAGTTAATCTTTGTGCAAATTGAGGCACTGAAACAAGTTTATGAACACAAATGATGAAAGGTAATGAGTAGAGGAAAAAGTTAAAAGAAAAAAAGAACACTTTACTTTTATCGACAGAATTAAGCCTTAGCAGTTATTTTAACATGACAGAACAGAAAGTGTTTTTGGACATCTACCTGAAATGTAAAACCTATTAGATTTCTAGTTTCCAGTGTTTTGGGGGCTTGGTGCCAACTTGAGCTAACTAATAGACATATTTTCAAACTGCTTATGTCCCAACTGTCTTAGAAGTACAGACTAAGAATGAGGGTCCAGAATTATACATTATTCCACTGCTCAATAAAAATCTTAATTACATGAGTCATAATTATATTATGTTCTAAGTTAAAGATACCAAATTTTATAATAGAAAATGTAAATCTAGTTCCATTACTTTAGGCTAGAAGATATAGTCACACACCACAACAAGATGGTAAAGTATACACAGAAGGCTATCTAACTAAAAGATATATGAATAGGTAAATAATTTCTACCCATAGTGTTTAACAGTCTACCTGAAACCATCCTTGAGAAATCCCAGATCATCTCTCCATGGCAATTTGCCCATTACTTGGCCTCTTAGACAGGACTCTGCTCATGTCTTCCATAACTTGATTAATCAGCACATTCATCTCTTGGACAGCTTAGCTCTACTGACCATTAAGCTCTTTTTAGTGCTGCTGCCGCTGCTGCTAAGTCACTTCAGTCGTGTCCGACTCTGTGCGACCCCATAGACGGCAGCCCACCAGGCTCCCCCGTCCCTGGGATTCTCCAGGCAAGAACACTGGAGTGGGTTGCCATTTCCTTCTCCAATGCTTGAAAATGAAAAGTGAAAGTGAAGCCGCTCAGTCATGTCCGATTCTTAGCGACCCCATGGACTGCAGCCTACCAGGTTCCTCCTCCGCCCATGGGAATTTCCAGGCAAGAGTGCTGGAGTGGGTTGCCATTGCCTTCTCCCTCTTTCTAGTGAAAAACCCTAATTATCCTGCTGTTACGAGAGTTTATTCTTATTGTCATTCCTCAGTGAACATAGTGAAAAGAAGACCATCCTGTGGCTTACGTAAAGATATTCTTGCAGAATTTGAAACTGCAACACGTATGATCTGGATAAAACATATGCATATGGCCAAAGATTGGATGGGAAAAAGTGTATGATTAGTTAGCTCTTTTTTTGACCATGGTTGCTTTTATATTTTTGAGCATATTTAGGAGTTGATTTAAAGTCTTTTTCTAATAAGTTCAATATCTGCTCTTCCTTGAGAAGAATTTCAGGTAATTTCTTTTTTTCCTGTGAATGGTCAGATGTTCCCATTTCTTTGCATGCCTCCATCATAACTCTTTGTTGAAAACTAAACATTTTTGAATATTATCATGTGATGACTCTGAAAATCAGATTCTTTCCCCTTTTCAGCGCTCGTTGTTGCTGCTTGTTTTGGGTTGGAATTGTTTCTGTGTTCAGTGAATTTTATATACCATTTGTATTGTGGTAAAATATACCATCTTATTGTGGTAAAATTTCCCACTTTAACCATTTTAAAGTACATGGTCCAGTGGCGTTACGTGAACTCATATTGCTGTGCTGTGCTATCATCACTATCCTCATCTCCAGAACTTTTTTATTTTCACAAACCAAAACTCTGTCCTCATTAAGCAATAACTCCTCATTCTCCTCAACAGCCCATGGAAGCTACCACTTTTACTTTTTGGCTTGAGAAATGGAATGTTGCCTGCCATATCAGTAAACCAAAGATGGCACAGCCATCAGCAATTGCAGCCATTGCAGATGGTGAGCTGGTGAGCCCTGAGGAAACAGGAAGGCAAGAACACCTGCCATCCAGCGGCCGTCAGACGGCAGCCACTCCCGAGGGTGAGCCCCGGGGACACTCAGAAAACCCACATTGAGAACATGGGCTGCTATCTTTACCACTGCCACCATGCTGAGGAGGGGTATGGGACAAGGCTAGGTTAAATGTCACAGAGCTCTCATATAGTGTTTAAGGGGCATTTGCCTTGATTTACTTTTTGCTTGGTTCCTTTAAATCTTTGACCATTTTTCAGATTTGATTATGATAAGTTTTACTAGTTTTATTGGTGTTTCTGTGGAGGAATGGACCCTTGGAGTTCCCAATCTGCTATTTTTGCTGACTTTACCACTAAACCTCACATTCATAACTTAATACTTTTAATAGGGTTATTCAGTTCAGTTCAGTCTCTTGGTCGTGTCCGACTTTGCGACCCCATGGACTGCAGCACGCCAGGCCTCTCTGTCCATCACCAACTCCCGGAATTTACTCAGACTCATGTCCATTGAGTCGGCGATGCCATCCAACCATCTCATGCTCTGTCATCCCCTTCTCCTCCTGCCTTCAATCTTTCCCAGCATCAGGGTCTTTTCATATTTGTCACTTCTTTGCATCAGGTGGCAAAAGTTTTGGAGTTTCAGCTTTAGGATCAGTCCTTCCAATGAATATTCAGGACTGACTTCCTTTAGGATGGACCGGTTGGATCTCCAAGGGAGATTGGTTGCTGTCCAAGGGACTCTTAAGAGTCATCTCCAACACCACAGTTCAAAAGCATCAATGCTTGGTGCTCAGCTTTCTTTATAGTCCAACTCTCAAGTCCACACATGACTACTGGAAAAACCATTGCTTTGACTAGACAGACCTTTGCTGGCAAAGTAATGTCTCTGCTTTTTAATATTCTGTCTAGGTTGGTGGTTAAAGCGTCTGCCTCCAATGAGGGAGACCCGGGTTCAATCCCCGGGTTGGGAAGATCTCCTGGAGAAGGAAATGGCAATCCACTCCAGTATTCTTGCCTGGAGAATCCCATGGATGGAGAAGTCTAGTAGGTTACAGTCCACGGGGTCGCAAAGAGTCGGACACGACTGAGCGACTTCACCTCACCTAGGTTGGTCATAGCTTTTCTTCCAAGGAGCAGGTGTCTTTTAATTTCATGGCTACAGTCACTATCTGCAGTGAAACTGGAGCCCAAGAAAACAAAGTCTGTCACTGTTTCCCCATCTATTTGCCACGAAGTGATGGGACCAGATGCCATGATCTTAATTTTCTGGTGGTTCAGTTTTAAGTCAACTTTTTCACTCTCCTCTTTTACTTTCATCAAAAGGCTCTTTAGTTCTTCTTCACTTTCTGCCATAAGGGTGGTGTCATCTGCATATCTGAGGTTATTGAAATTTCACCTGGCAATCTTGATTCCAGGTTGTGCTTTATCCAGCCCAGCATTTCTCATGATGTACTCTGCATATAAGTTACATAAGCATGGTGTCACTATATAGCTTAGACAGACTCCTTTTCCTATTTGGAACCAGTCTGTTGCTCCATGTCCAGTTCTAACTGTTGCTTCCTGACCTTCATACAGATTTCTTAGAGGCAGGTCAGGTGGTCTGGTATTCCCATCTCTTTCAGAATTTTCCACAGTTTACTGTGATCCAGTCAAAGGCTTTGGCATAGTCAATAAAGCAGAAATAGATGTTTTTCTAGAACTCTCTTGCTTTTTCAGTGATCCAACAGATTTTGGCAATTTGATCTATGGTTCCTTTGTCTTTTCTAAATCCAGCTTGAATATCTGAAAGTTCACAGTTCACATACTGTTGAAACCTGGCTTGGGGAATTTTGAGCATTACTTTGCTGGCATGTGAGATGAATGCAGTTGTGTGGTAGTCTGAGCATTCTTTGGCATTGCCTTTCTTTGGGATTGAAGTCTTCCCTGTGGCTTAGAGGTTAAAGTGTATGCCTGCAATGTGGGAGAGCTGGGTTTGATCCCTGGGTCGGGAAGATCCCCTGGAGAAGGAAATGGCAACCCACTCCAGTATTCTTGCCTGGAGAATCCCATGGATGGAGGAGCCTGGTGGGCTATAGAGTTGGACGTGACTGAGCAACTTCACTTCACTTTCTTTGGGATTGAAATGAAAACTGACCTTTTCCAGTCAGTTTTAACCTTTTTAATAGGGTTGAATCGGATTCACATGGCAGGTCAAGCAAAGGATCATGATGTCAAGCCAGTGGTATGAGCTTTGAGGTAAAAGAGGCGGTTTTGATACAATCTGGACACACATTCCCTCCTTTTTCCCCTTCTTCTCAACTTAAATCATATAATTCAGAAGCATGAGGTAAACACCAACTCACAGTCTAAGACCATCCACCACCGCCTGGAGGGTGGCATCTCACTGAATGTAAGAACTTAGCTTGAGCTGTTTGAGGCAGCTTTTATGATGTAAGTACTTCTAAGACATACTTTTTCCCTCCTAGTTGGTCTCAAGACTTCTCTGGCAAGGTCACACACTTGCATTTTCTATAAATTTCTGGCTGTATTTTAATTCTTATGTGTTTCTCTTAAATGTGATAAGTAAAAAGCAAGTGGAAACAATTTGCTTTAACGGTAAGTTTGGATCCCGTGTGTATATTAGGGTAGGTTATAGCACGTGCTATCATCATAAATGCTACAGGAGCTACTGGTTGTCAGGGGTTCATTACAAGCATCGGAAAATTGCTTAAGTTGGAGGGGAATAGACTATAATTTCCATGTCTGCCTCAAATAAGCAGTTACTGACAACTCAGACAATTCTTACCAATAAAGATAAATCCAACTTTCTCTATTCCATCAAAAATTAGCATATTATTTTCAGAAAGAATTTTTGAGTAATTTCTAGACCTGACTAAAAGTACATGAAAGAACAGTGAGTCAGTCATAAGAATGAATTTTAAATAAAGAGGAATTTAATCAGTGACCATGAGTGTCTGTGGATACGCTGAGCACCTCATCTCTGCATGATCAAAGGTCTATCTGATAATAACCAAAACATCTAGGTTAATGTTATGATGGAAAAATTCTTTGAATTAAAGGTCTTTCTGTGATTTATGTCAAAGAGTGTTCTGCCTAGTTTTCCTCTAAGAGTTTTATAGTGTCTGGCCTTACATTTAGGTCTTTGATCTATTTTGAGCTTTTTTTTGTGTGTGGTATTAGGGAGTAAATTTCATTCTTTCACATGTAGCTGTCTAGTTTACCCAGCACCATGTATTGAAGAGACTGTTAATGAAAATAAAAATAAAAACAAATGAGACCTAATTAAATGTAAAAGCTTTTGCACAGCAAAGGAAGCCATAAAATGAAAAGACAACCCTCTGAATGGGAGAAAATATTTGCAAACAAAGCAACCAAAAAGGGATTAATTTCCAATACATATAAATAGTTCATGCAGCTCAATATTAAAAAACAAACAAACCAATCAAAACCGGGCAGAAGATCTAAATAGACATTTATCCAAAGAAGACATACAGATGGCTAAAAAACACATGAAAAGATGCTATTAGAGAAATGCAGATCTAAAGTACTTGAGGTATCACCTCACACTGGTCAGAATGACCATCATCAAAAAATCTACAAACAATAAATGCTGGAAGGGGTGTAGAGAAAAGGTAACCTTCCTACATTGTTGCTTGGAATGTAAACCAGTACAGCCACTACAGAGAACAGTATAGATGTTACTTAAAAAACCAAAAGTAGAGCTACCATATGATCCAGCAATCCAATCCTGGGCATGTATCTGGAGAAAAGTATAATTGGAAAAGGTACCTGCACCCCAATGTTCATTGCAGCTGTATTTACAATAGCCAGGACATGGAAGCAACCTAAATGTCTACCAACTGAGGGATGGATAAAGAAGATTTGGTACACATATACTCAGCCATAAAAAAGAATAAAGTAATGCCATTTGTGGTAACATGAATGGTCCTAGAGATTGTCATACTGAGTGAAGTATGTCAGACAGAAAAAGATAAATATCACATAATATTGCTTATATGTGGAATCGAAGAAAAGAGTACAAATGAACATATCTACAAAACAGAAATAAGATTTACAGATGTAGAAAACAAACTTATGGTTACAGGAGGTAAACAGGAGAGGGAAAACTGGGAAGACTGGGATTGACTTATACACACTACTATATATAAGAGATAACTAGTAAGGGTCTGCTGGGCTTCCCTGGTGGCTCAAGAATCTGCCTGCAATGCTAGAAGTGCAGGAGACCCAGGTTCAGTCCTGAGTCTGGAAAAGTCCTCTGCAGGAGGGCATGGCAACTCACTCCAGTCAGTATTCTTGCCTGCAGACTCCCATGGACAGAGGAGCCTGGTGGGCTACAGACCATAGGATTACAAAGAGTGGGGCTAACAACTGAAGGAAGTTAGCAGGCACGCATACAAGGATCTAATTATAGCACAGGGAACTCTACTCAACATTCTGTAATGGCTTATATGGGAGAAGAGGCTAAAAATGAGTGGATATATGTATATAAGTAAGTGAATCATTTTGCTGTACACTTGAAATTAACACTACATTATAAATCAAATATACTTCAATAAGGTTTATTTTTTTTAAAAGAGAAAAAAAGAAAAATTCTTTTAGTAATGTGTCTAATCTTTTGGGTATCGGTCAGCTTCCTTCAACCTGACCCTGTGATCACATCCATCTCTCTTCTCCCAGTTTAATCATTCTGCTTTTTTCAAATCACAAACAATTCTGCCTATTCATTAATATCAAGCAATCAGACAATAGGACTAGAGAAAGACACAAGTAAAGGGAATTGTGGTATATTCCACATATTGACAATCTTTCTGATGTATGAAATGCCTTAGTGTCTAGAACTTACTCGTCTGGCTACTTAGAAGGATATTAAAATGTGGGAAAATCTTTCTCAACAATTCTGCCTATTCATTAATATCAAGCAATCAGACAATAGGACTAGAGAAAGACACAAGTAAAGGGAATTGTGGTATATTCCACATATTGACAATCTTTCTGATGTATGAAATGCCTTAGTGTCTAGAACTTACTCGTCTGGCTACTTAGAAGGATATTAAAATGTGGGAAAATCTTTCTCAATGCAACTTTTAGATATTTAATATGAGGCCTTATTTTAAAAGGGAACAAAACAGAAGCAATCACAGATTTTACCAAGAAACTGATTAATTTTTTTTAAACTTGGCCATTGACAGGGAAAGTTTCAATTTTCTGGAGAGTTTCCTTAAATGGAACAGTACTGATCCCAGTAATTTCACATGAATTAGATCACACCATAGGCTGAATTTGAATTTAGCATCCAAAAGCTAAAGTAGAAAAAACAAAACAAAACAAACAGTATCAGTATTGTCAATCAGGAACTCAGAAGTTGGGCAATATCTTTAGTTAATGTTAACATTCCTTTATTGAGATGTGATTGATATACAGATAATGTACTGTGCAGATCACAACAAACTGTGAAAATTTCTTCAAGAGATGGGAATACCAGACCGCCTTACTTGCCTCCTAAGAATTCTGTAGGCAGGTCAAGAAGCAACAGTTAGAACTGAACATGGAATAACAGACTGGTTCTAAATTGGGCAAGGAGCATTTCAAGGCTGTATATTGTCACCCTGCTTATTTAACTTATATGCAGAGTACATCATGAGAAACATGGGGCTGGATGAAGCACAAGCTGGAATCAAGATTGCCAGAAGAAATATCAATAACTTTAGATATGCAGATGACACCACCCTTATGGCAGAAAGTGAAGAGGAACTAAAAAACCTCTTGACGTCTATGGGGTCGCACAGAGTCAGACATAACTGAAGCGACTTAGCAGCAGCAGCAGCAGCATACATGTGTCCTGAACCTCCCTCCTTCCCACTCTATCCCTCTAGGTCGTCCCAGAGCACCAGCTTTGGATGCCCTGTATCATGCAGGGAACTCACACTGGTCATCTATTTTATATATGGTAACATATATATTTCAATGCTATTCTCTCAAATCATCCCACCTTTTCCAAACATTCTTTATATATAATGATGTCTCCATCTATTAATGAGGTACAGGCTTCATCTCAAAGAAATAAAGCTCATGAGTAGACAACAGCTATTGTAAGGCTGTCAAATATACTATGTAAAATTAGAAACAATTTGGAGGTGAAAACTAATATAAAAATTAAAAAAGAATTATTTAAAAATATCTATGTCATATTTAAACTATGTGTGTGTGTGTGCTAAGTCACTTCAATTGTGTCCGACTCTTTTGCAACCCCATGGACTGTAACCTTCCAGGCTCCTCTGTCCATGGGATTTTCCCAGCAAGAATACTAGAATGGGTTGCAAAAACCTTCTCTGGGGATCCTCTCAACCCAAGGATTGAACGCATGTCTCTGGCATCTCCTGCCTTGCAGGCTGGTTCTTTACTTAAGTTATGTAGTTGATAGCAAAAAATGAGGTGAAACTTTGGAACTGTTAAGTTTGTTTTTTTTTTCTTTTAATATATAAGAATTAATTTTCCTTCTTATGAAACAAACCCAGAGTTAGGATTCAGGCTGATGTGGTGGCTTCATTCAGTAGGCATACAAATCCCTTGTAAATTTCGGCTTTACCATCCTTAACGATGACTTCTGACTGCAAAGTCGCTTCAAAATGGCAGCTGGAGCTTCAACCTTTATCTCTGTCCTATGGGCATCAGGAAAAACAAAGGCAGGGAGTACAAAGGGCACAACCTGGCCTTGGTAGACATACCCTCTTGGAAAAAACTTTAAAGTCCCACCTTATGCTTTTGCCTACATCACGTTGATCATAAATTAGTCACACAACCAAATCCAGTCTTTCAGCTGATTACAGTGACACCATGAATATTACTGAAAAAAAGGAGGGAAAGGATATTGGTTGAGCAAATACACTGTATATTTGTGTATATATGTGTGCCCATTCAGACCTACTTTCCAGTCTTCCTCATCCTGCTATGGGCTCCAGGAGAGAGACATCAATGAAGTATACCCACCAGTCTTCAATCTCTGGCTTCCCTTTGAGTTTGGACAATGAGACACACCAATGGGAGATTGAAAGTGGGGGGAGGGAAGTGAAAGAGCCTTTATTCATCCTGATCAAGCTAAGTCCAAACCCTTACAGATGGACATTTGTTATTCTTCAAATGAGATCTTTTAACTCGATTTGTCTTCTTCCTTTGGCAAAGTTATACCACCCCTCCCCATACTATTTTAAGAAAATCAAGTAGTTGCTTTCTAATTCTTAAGCAAAGTTTCAATTCACTGAGTGAATGCAAGTCTTATTTTCCAATTCACAGAAAGACTGTTACAACTGAAAATCATTTACAAATTATCTGCTTTCCTACCTTATGGTTTAATATATCATGTACACTCCTTTGTTTTTGCTTGTCAGCCTCAGAGATCTACATTATATGCCACCAGGAAGGTGCAGTTTCAGGCAAGTGGGAGAGGTAATGTCATTAATGGTCCACAGATTGGCCAGCAATGTGTCTCTCAAAAAGGTGAGAGGATGTTTACTTTAACAATCCAGATCTCCATGATGTACTTTTCCTGATTTAGAATTAATTCTAGTAAGTAAAAATAGAGTGCCATCGAAACTTAGTCATTTGAGATTAGAAATATTTTAGAAATTACTTCATTTCAGGGATTTCTAATATTAAGATTACCCTCAATGTTGCCTAATTTAAATCCATGTTATGCTTATTAAAAATGCCACCCATTTCTTTGAAGAGCTAGTTCCTGTCCACAGAGGAGTTAGTGTACCATTTGGCTAAAAGACTGCATACCATTCTGTTTGGAGAGTTGGCTTCATACAAATTAATGCAGTCAGAGCAAATGAGATTGTTTGGCATGGTCTTTACTTAAATATGCAGCAAAAGCAAAAACTATTTCAACGAGCAGGGACACTTAGTCTGCTTTTTGGCTCTTACTGAAACAACTGCCTTTCCTTTCCCAAACTCTCAGATACACCCTTACCTTACCAGGCCATAGATAAAGCACTGCTTTCTATAAAGTAGAAGTTCTCAAACATGACCATACATTTGGATCACTGAATAACTTCAGATTCCTAGTCCCTGGATTTCACTCCATCCCAAGTAGATCAAGTTCCTGGAGTGGGGCTGGACATTAAAACTTTTAAGGCACCCAAGCTGATTCCAATGTGCAGCCATGGTTGAGCACCACTGCTATAAAAAGACAAGGTTCAGGATGTGTGTAGAATGTGGGTTTAATTTATGCATCCCACTCAGGCATCCCTTCCTTACTTAGCTATGATGGAGTGTGGTTAAACAGGCTAAGAGCTAACTGAGCAAAGATCTCTCCCTCCCCTCCATCTTTCCTCACCCAGGGGAAAATCTGTTAAAAGGAAATCAGAAAGCATGCTGAAGACTTTGTTTTATCTCATACCAGGGAGAATTTCTTACTGCAAGGATATCAAATTGACTTAGCTCTATAATTTCAAGTGATGCAGTATGTGTGTCGGGGGGTGACATATTAGTTGATGTGTGTTGCTTGTAGTGAATATTCTTCATTTTATACAAGAAATTCCATTAACTGTAGACTGGACTTTCTTTAAGGGATTTCTTATCAATGGCATTGATGATCTTGATGTCAATTTGATTACAATATAAAGCATGTTTATTCTATAAACTACAGTCTCTAATTGCATCTGTTAATGAAAGTTAATCTTTGTGCAAATTGAGGCATTGAAACAAGTTTATGAACACAAATGATGAAAGGTAATGGGTAGAGGAAAAAAGTTAAAAAAAAAAATAGAACACTTTACTTTTATTGACAGAATTAAGCCTTAGCAGTTATTTTAACATGACAGAACAGAAAGTGTTTTTGGACATCTACCTGAAATGTAAAACCTATTAGATTTCTAGTTTCCAGTGTTTTGGGGGCTTGGTGCCAACTTGAGCTAACTAATAGACATATTTTCAAACTGCTTATGTCCCAACTGTCTTAGAAGTACAGACTAAGAGTGAGGGTCCAGAATTATACATTATTCCATTGCTCAATACAAATCTTATTTATATGAGTCATAATTATATTATGTTCTAAGTTAAAGATACCAAATTTTATAATAGAAAATGTAATCTAGTCCCATTACTTTAGGCTAGAAGATATAGTCACACACCACAACAAGATGGTAAAGTATACACAGAAGGCTATCTAACTAAAAGATATATGAATAGGTAAATAATTTCTACCCATAGTTTTTAACACTCTACCTGAAACCATCCTTGACAAATCCCAGATCATCTCTCCATGGCAATTTCCCCATTACTTGGCCTCTTAGACAGGACTCTGCTCATGTCTTCCATAACTTGATTAATCAGCACATTCATCTCTTGGACAGCTTAGCTCTACTGACCATTAAGCTCTTTTTAGTGCTGCTGCCACTGCTGCTAAGTCACTGCAGTTGTGTCCGACTCTGTGCGACCCCATTGATGGCAGCCCACGAGGCTCCCCCATTCCTGGGATTCTCCAGGCAAGAACACTGGAGTGGGTTGCCATTTCCTTCTCCAATGCATGAAAATGAAAAGTGAAAGTGAAGCCGCACAGTCATGTCCGATTCTTAGCGATCCCATGGACTGCAGCCCACCAGCCTCCTCCTCTGTCCATGGGATTTTACAGGCAAGAGTGCTGGAGTGGGTTGCCATTGCCTTCTCCCTCTTTCTAGTGAAAACCCCTAATTATCCTGCTGTTATGAGAGTTTATTCTTATTGTCATTCCTCAATGAACATAGTGAAAAGAAGACCATCCTGTGGCTTACGTAAAGATATTCTTGCAGAATTTGAAACTGCAACACATATGATCTGGATAAAACATACACATATGGCCAAAGATTGGATGGGAAAAAGTGTATGATTAGTTAGCTCTTTTTTTTGACCATGGTTGCTTTTATATTTTTGAGCATATTTAAGAGTTGATTTGAAGTTTTTTTCTAATAAGTTCAATATCTGCTCTTTCTTGAGAAGAATTTCAGGTAATTTCTTTTTTTCTGGTGAATGGTCAGATGTTCTCATTTCTTTGCATGCCTCCCTCATATCTCTTTGTAAAGATCTTCACGACCCAGATAATCATGATGATGTGATCACTAATCTAGAGCCAGACATCTTGGAATGTGAAGTCAAATCTTTCCCAGCATCAGGGTCTTTTCATATTTGTCACTTCTTTGCATCAGGTGGCAAAAGTTTTGGAGTTTCAGCTTTAGCATCAGTCCTTCCAATGAATATTCAGGACTGACTTCCTTTAGGATGGACTGGTTGGATCTCCAAGGGAGATTGGTTGCAGTCCAAGGGATTCTCAAGAGCCATCTCCAACACCACAGTTCAAAAGCATCAATGGTTGGTGCTCAGCTTTCTTTATAGTCCAACTCTCAAGTCCACACTTGACTACTGGAAAAACCATCGCTTTGACTAGACAGACCTTTGCTGGCAAAGTAATGTCTCTGCTTTTTTAATATTCTGTCTAGGTTGATCATAACTTTTCTTCCAAGGAGCAAGTATCTTTTAATTTCATGGCTCCAGTCACTATCTGCAGTGAAACTGGAGCCCAAGAAAACAAAGTCTGTCACTGTTTCCACTGTTTCCCCATCTATTTGCCATGAAGTGATGGGACCGGATGCCCTGATCTTAATTTTCTGGTGGTTCAGTTTTAAGCCAACTTTTTCACTCTCCTCTTTTACTTTCATCAGAAGGCTCTTTAGTTCTTCTTCACTTTCTGCCATAAGGGTGGTGTCATCTGCATATCCGAGGTTATTGATATTTCGCCTGGCAATCTTGATTCCAGGTTATGCTTTATCCAGCCCAGCATTTCTCATGATGTACTCTGCATATAAGTTACATAAGCATGGTGTCACTATATAGCTTTGACAGACTCCTTTTCCTATTGGAACCAGTCTGTTGTTCCATGTCCNCTGCATATCCGAGGTTATTGATATTTCGCCTGGCAATCTTGATTCCAGGTTATGCTTTATCCAGCCCAGCATTTCTCATGATGTACTCTGCATATAAGTTACATAAGCATGGTGTCACTATATAGCTTTGACAGACTCCTTTTCCTATTGGAACCAGTCTGTTGTTCCATGTCCAGTTCTAACTGTTGCTTCCTGACCTTCATACAGATTTCTTAGAGGCAGGTCAGGTGGTCTGGTATTCCCATCTCTTTCAGAATTTTCCACAGTTTATTGTGATCCAGTCAAAGGCTTTGGCATAGTTAATAAAGCAGAAATAGATGTTTTTCTAGAACTCTCTTGCTTTTTCAATGATCCAACAGATGTTGGCAATTTGATCTATGGTTCCTTTGTGTTTTCTAAATGCAGCTTGAATATCTGAAAGTTCACAGTTCACATACTGTTGAAACCTGGCTTGGGGAATTTTGAGCATTACTTTGTTGGCATGTGAGATGAATGCAGTTGTGTGGTAGTCTGAGCACTCTTTGGCATTGCCTTTCTTTGGGATTGAAGTCTTCCCTGTGGCTCAGAGGTTAAAGAGTCTGCCTGCAATGTGGGAGAGCTGGGTTCAATCCCTGGGTCGGTAAGATCCCCTGGAGAAGGAAATGGCAACCCATTCCAGTATTCTTGCCTGGAGAATCCCATGAACAGAGGAGCCTGGTGGGCTATAGTCCACAGGGTCGCAAAGAGTTGGACATGACTGAGCGACTTCACATCACTTTCTTTGGGATTGAAATGAAAACTGACCTTTTCCAGTCAGTTTTAAGCTTTTTAATAGGGTTGAATCGGATTCACATGGCAGGTCAAGCAAAGGATCATGATGTCAAGCCAGTGGTATGAGCTTTGAGGTAAAAGAGGCAGTTTTGATACAATCTGGACACACATTCCCTCCTTTTTCCCCTTCCTCTAAACTTACATCATATAATTCAGAAGCATGAGGTAAACACCAACTCACAGTCTAAGACCATCCACCACCACCTGGAAGGTGGCACCTCACTGAATGTAAGAACTTAGCTTGAGCTGTTTGAGGCAGCTTTTATGATGTAAGTACTGCTAAGACATACTTTTTCCCTCCTAGTTGGTCTCAAGACTTCTCTGGCAAGGTCACACACTTGCATTTTCTATACATTTCTGGCTGTATTTTAGTTCTTAAGTGTTTCTCTTAAATGTGATAAGTAAAAAGCAAGTGGAAATGATTTGCTTTAACGGTAAGTTTGTATCCCATGTGTATATTAGGGTAGGTTATAGCACGTGCTGTCATCATAAATGCTACAGGAGTGATTGGTTGTCAGGGCTTCATTACAAGCATCAGAAAATTGCTTAAGTTGGAGGGGAATAGACTATAATTTCCATGTCTGCCTCAAATAAGCAGTTACTGACAACTCAGACAAAAAAAAAAACTAAAGAGGGTTGTTTGTCTTCTGTGACAGTAATTCAGACACAAAGCCTTGATTGTTAACTTCATATGCAGTCACAAATTTTGTAGTGTCTTTTTAAGGGCCAGACAATTCTACCACTAAATAAAATATTTGTCTTTTATCCACATTGCCATACTACTGACAAGTCTTCACCTCAGAACTCATCATTCAGCAATGTGTAGCTGTTTCCAGAGTGTGTCTAATACTGTTGGAACACGTGTTTCAGAAAGAAACGAATGGCCCAGTCTGGGTGACTGAGGAGGGTTCTTTACACCTCTCCAGTGCAGGGTTTGGCCTGTGAGGGGTGATGTTCTTATCATTTGTCAACTCAGCCTTTGTTATTCTCACATGGCTCTCTGGTATCTGAACAGAGTTTGGCTTCATGTTAGCTGGGGATAGGGGTGGTATATCCCTTTAGCAGAGAACATCCAAAAGTTACCAGTGCCTCCAGTCACTTTAATGATGTTTTCACACTAAAAAGAAGTACTCAGTTTTTAAGAACATTAATCATATTGACGCTTTTGCATTTTTTAAACATATTTTTTCACAGCTCCTGGCCTAGAATGGAAATATTACTACTGGGCATCAGCAATCACAGACTTGGCTATTTTAGCAAAGTAGGGAGAAAACGGTGCTGGTGGCCAAGTGAGTTGCCCGAGTTGTGAAGAGTTGGCTCAAGTCCTGATAGTGTCATGGTTAGATTGCTGCTACTCACCACTGTTTCTGGCACCATGACTTGCTGTGGCTGCACAGGGGGCCTCTGGGACTTGGGAATTTGAGACTATAATGGCAAAGGGGCAGTCCAGATCTTCCCCAAAAGGAGATGTCTCAGGGTAACTTCACACGGCCAGCGTGTGCCCAGCACCTGTGCCAGTGTGCACTCATTTCGAGTACCAGTTAATCCTTCCTTTGTCTGTATGGAGTTCTTTGGCTTCCAACAGGGAAGGCACAATCAGGACACTGGGGCTATTTATCATGGTTTCAGAGCAGGCTCAGCTGTCTTCACTTCACATTTATTATATAACTCCCACAGAAGAAAGCAGATCATGTCTCCAAATAGAGGTGAGGCAGGGGATTGGGGGCAGGGCACATAAGACAGGAGTTTGTGCTATTTCCAGGTAGAATTTTATAAGCTGAGAATCACAAGAGGTCAAAAAATCTTACAGAAAAAAAAAAAGGAGAGGGAAAAATCTTCAAAAATTGTGTTTAGCTCCATTTGGCCTTAAAAAAACATGAGAATTGGTGATCAAGTAAATTCAGCAGGATGGCTGCCTTTCAAGGGAAACAATATCTGGATATTTCTATGTCTAGACCACAGAGGAAAAATGCTTCCTTGGTAATTAACCCATTGAAAGCAGAACAGGCCCACGTGGCCCTGAGAAACAAAGATAGAGAAGAGTTATAAAGATGCAGTCTCTGAAGATTCAGTCTACACTTGGCATTGTCGGTGACACGTTTATAAAAACTTGTTCGCTAGTCTGTATTTGAGCATTTTTGATCCAGATATTATACAGGGTGAAGAATGAATAAGGGATGGTAAGACGTTATTTCTTTTCTTAATCAGCCAATGATATTTTTTATTTTATGGTTCCCACTTCACTCTGCATTTGCATGCCACTGCTAAGAATCTTTTGGAAACCTCCTTCCTCCTGGAATATGAAGCAAGGACCCTGTAGTTCAGGCCTAAAGGATGTTTTCATTGAGAATTAAGGGACGAGAAGGTTTCTTAGAAAAGTGGTTTGTCTGGGTGCTGGAGGGGAAATTTATGTGAATCCTATTAGGATTATGAATCAATTTGATAATCTCAGTCTTTGAGTTCTGTTTCATCATTTGTAAAAGCTAGATGTGTTTGTGTTGATGGACATCACTACCACCTGGTTTAGATTTAAAAATATGTTTTGTAGGCAAAGGCTACAAAGTAGACCAGATTGCAGTGAAATATTTTGAACTTATGTGAATATTACACATTAACATTCATAGAAAAGGAAAGGGTTCCTTTTACATGTACGTTTCCTAAGTATTATTTGCATATTCCTTTCATACTTGTCATGCTTGTGCCCAGTCATATCGAACTCTTCGCGACCCCATGGACTGTAGCCCACTGGGTTCCTCAGTCCAATGGATTTCCCAGGCAAGAATACTGGAGTGGGTTGCCATTTCCTTCTCCAGGGGAATCTTTGTGATCCAGGGATTGAACCCATGTCTCCTGCATTGACAGGAGGATTCTTTACCACTGAACTACCAGGGAAACCCATTCTCTCCATAAACATTTATTAAATGCTGATACATACTCACGGAGGTGTTTAAAATCATGGGGATCTGAAGAGATAAACAGACAGTGTTTACTTCTGAAATGTAGCCTATATGTAGAAACAATATACATACAAAAGTCAAATGTACATATTATAATTAATATCATATAAATGATATAGCAGTGCTGATAAATAACACAATAGAAACATGACAAGTATATGTTGAAGATAGTTGGAAAAGAATTTTTATAAACTTAATTGAAAAAATAGTGGAACAGGAATGTTGAAATAAATAAATAAAATCACTCAAACTAAATCTCCTTTTATTTTTTTTCACATTCTTTTGTGATCCTTTTCTAAATTTAGGCATAATTTTAGAAGTTTCCAGTGGAGCTTGAGTCCATCCCTGGTGTAACTGTGCCTTCCTTTCCAGTCTCTTCCACACCGTGTACCCTCTTTCCTGCCTCCCTCTTGTGAAAGGTCCCCCTTTCACTACCATGTAGCTCTTCACTCTGGGACCTTCAGCTTTTGCCTAGAATCCTTTTTTTAACCACCATCCTCCATCTCCTATCCTTTCACCTTACAGACTCTTCCTCACACCTTGAAGCTTTTGCATAGCATCTTTCAAGAATTCTTCCTGAAACTTCTCCTCCTACTACTACTCTTTCCTACTTCTTTGTCTTTTCTTAATCTGACTTTCACCCTCCTCCCATAGGGTGGAGGAAGAAGTGAAGCCGCTCAGTCGTGTCCGACTCTTTCTGACCCCATGGACTGTAGCCTACCAGGCTCCTCTGTCCATGGGATTTTCTAGGCAATAGTACTGGAGTGGATTGCCATTTCCTTCTGACTTTCACCCTCCTCCCATAGATTGTATTAAATGCTCCTCTTTGGTAAACCTATAAAAATCCTTGACAATTTTAACCAGTATATTGGCCACATTAGATTTTAATGATTGATTTCTATGTCTGTCTTTTCAACTATGATGTAAGCTCTTTCATATCTTATTAATGTTATATTCTTTAGTGTTTGTGTCAATAAGAAGGGTTCCATAAAGTTTGTTGAATGAACCAACAGAGGAACTTCATATGTGGTTCTGAATTAAAAACTACAGAGACTCTGCCCTCAGGGAGTTTATAATCTAGTAGAGAAGATAGAGAACACACAAACTTGATTAGAAGATTGCTAATGAAATGAAGGAAACAAAATGAATTATGAGACAGAGAATAATAAAGTAGATTGCCTTAATTGGGAGATGACAAATGTTAGGTTGCAATGGAATCAATCCTATGTGGTTGGTTCTAGAAAGAAAGGAATTTATTGACATATAAAAATGGCTTACAGAGTCTTTGGGAAAATTAGGGATCCAGGATCAATATCAAGATGGGTTGTCAGGATAATTACAATTACTGCCCCAAAGACCTGTCCCTTCTGTCACCTCTTTTTGAAAGGCGAGTTAGAGCCCGGTTCCACATGTTGGCCCCTTCTCAGTGTAAGACTAACTCTGGTGCAAATGACAGACAGATTCTGGGTCACAGATATGTTCTCCAGCTGCCATTATAGCTGGGAGGTTGAATGGTGATAACTGCCTTGAAGAGGCAGAATTTTTAAATATGGAAATCTACATTAAAAAACTGCCATTAATATAAAAGAGATGCTAAACATCCACAAATGTATATTATAATTGTCGCTGCAAGTCAATAAAGTGCTATTTGGGAAGGTAGCAAGAAGGTTACCTGAAGGATGACAAAGAACTCACCAGATGAAATAACCAAAGGTTAGAAGAAAAATGGAAAATGTTTTATTTATGGCAGATAATCAGTAGCTTTTGAAAACTGAAAGAATTCTGTATGACTGAAGCATGGTGAGTAACAGAAAGGGAGACCTGTGAGGAGATTAGAGAGGGTATCAATACTAAAAGCCTAGTGGTAGATGTGAAAGCATTTGTATTCAATTCTAATTTCTATATGTTGTTATTGTTCAGCTGCTGTCATGTCCAATTCTTTGTGATCCCATGGACTGCAGAAACCAGGCTATCCTGTCCTTCACAATCTCCTGGAGTTTGCTCAAATTCATGTCAGTTGAGTCAGTGATGCTATCTAACCATCTCTGTTATTTCCTTCTCCTTTTGCCTTCAATCTTTCCCAGCATCAGGGTCTTTTCCAGTGAGTTGGCTCTTCCCATCTTCAAAGAGCAAAATATTGGAGTCTCAGCTTCAGCATCAGTCCTGCCAATGAATATTCAGTACTGATTTCCTTTAGGATTGACTGGTTTTATCTCCTTGCAGTTCAAGGGACTCTCTAGAGTCTTCTCCAGCACCAGAGTTCAAATGCATCAGTTCTCTGGTACTCAGCCTTCTTTATGGTCCAACTCTCACATCCATACATGACTAACTGGAAAAACCATAGCTTTGACTAGACGGACCCCTGTTGTCAAAGTAACGCCTCTGCTTTTTAATATGCTGTCTAGGTTGGTCATTACTTTTCTTCCAAGGAATAAGCTTCTTTTAATTTCATGGCTGCAGTCATTGTCTGCAATGATTTTGGAGCCCAACAACATAAAACCTGTCACTACTTCTAGTTTTCCCCTTCTATTTGCCATGAAGTAATGGGACCAGATGCCATGATCTTAGTTTTTGACTGCTGAGTTTTAAGCAAACTTTTGCAACTCCTCTTTCACCCTCATCAGGAGGCTCTTTAGTTCTCTTTAGTTCTGCCATTACGTGGTGTCATCTGCATATTTGAGGTTGTTGATATTTCTCCTGGCAGTCTTGATTCCAGCTTGTGGTTCATCCAGTCTGGCATTTTGGATGATGTGCCCTGCATATAAGTTAAATAAACAGGGTGACAATATACAGCCTTCTCGTACTCCTTTTCCAATTTTGAACCAGTCAGTGGAAGTCCTTAAAGGTTTGAAGCCAGGGTTGTGAGATGATCCAATGTATGCGTCACAGAATTTAGCCTGACTTGTATGCAGAGATTAGGCTGAAAAAAGGCAAGAGAGGAAACAGAGATACTAGCAAGAAGTCTAGGGATTCTCCAGGTGAGATGATTGTGGCTTAGGCTGGGGTGGTGGCAATGGTTAAAAGAGAGTATAAGACATAATTTGGAGGTTAAAATGTTTGTGCTTAATGCTAATCAATGGGCTTCCCTTGTGGCTCAGCTGGTAAAAAATCCGCCTGCAATGAGGGAGACCTGGGTTCGATCACTGGATTAGGAAGATCCCCTGGAGAATGGAAAGGCTACCCAATCCAGTATTCTGGCCTGGAGAATTCCATGGACTGTACAATCCAGGGGTCACAGAGTCTGACAAGACTGAGTTATTGTGAGTGACTGGTAATAAAGAAGAAATTAGGAGGTGCTCCTAGGTATCTAAGTTTAGAACAATTGGATGGATTCCTGGAAAGGGAAAGACTGGAGAAGGGTCATAATTAGGGGAAGAGGGTGTTGGTTGAATTTCAAGAGTTTGGTTTGGAACATTGTGGTATATACTGAGACTGACCACCCGGATCCCCCTTTAATGAAGAACTTGTCCCGTCTGTGAAAGTGCTGACAGAAGACAGCCTTCAGCTATCAATTCCTTTAGATATTCATATGGAAAACCACATTACACACAGCTTCTGGGGGGTGTGGAGTATGCACATCAGTGACTAATAAATGGCTGGCCATCTTGTTCCAAGGGGACAAAGTTTAAGGTACATCTAGTTCCACAGCTCCTCACGTGCTTAGTCAACACTGCTGTTGGCCCTACTTCTCCCTTTTTTCATGCTTGCTTTCTACAAATACTGCTTCAAAAGAATCTGGTAAGTACCCTGCATGCTAAGACTGTCTTAGAATCTGACAATAAGGATCCCATCACTGGTGGTAGGTAGAACACAGAGGGCTCTGGCATAGCCATCTAGTTGTTGAAAGTTTTGCTGGTGGTGCGTTGGGATGGCATAGCAGTGTAGGGGAATCCATCAGCTGATTCCATATAACAGACATTTGAGGAACATGGGAAATAGAAGCTAAAATAACATAAGAATTGGGTGGCTATTACTATGCTCAACTGATGCTGTGAATACAGATAATCAAAAAAGGAGAATTATAGAGGGCTTCCTTAGAGTCTATCCAAAGAAAGTCCAACTGCTTTTGAGAGGAGTAGAGAAAACAGAACCTAGCTAAGGGCTTAATTGAAAGAACCCCAAAGAAGGGAAGGTTAAACTCCCAATCAAGGCAGTTTTGCTCTGCCAGTCAGTGCTCTGGTGAGGAGCTAATAGGATCTTGATTTATTAGGTGGAAACATATGGATTTAGGGTATGGGGATATAAACTTGTGACTTATGAGCATATAAATAACATACAAAACCATGGGACTAAATATTCTTACCCCAATGAAAGAAGTTAGATATAGAAAAAAAAATGATGTGCTTAGAACTGATTTTCAGTCTTAAAGTTTAATTGTAAAAGTTCAATATTGCAAGAGGATCTTGCAGAGAAGATTTTTATAAAGAACTAAGAGGTCAAAAGAAAACTAGGAATTTGTATCGCAGAAACCAAAAGAGGAGAGTTTCAAAAATATATGAAAAGAAAGTCAGGAAATAGTTATAATGTTGCTAAAAGGTGAATGAATTTCAAATACAACCAAGTGAAAGAAATCCAAAGGCTATATGCTGTTTGCTTTCATTGTGTGACATTCTTGCAAAGACAAAACTATAGAGATAGAAAACAGGTTTGTGTTCTAGGGGTTGAACATGAGGGTGAATTTACTACAAAGTGGTAAAAAGGCTTTTGGGAGGTGACAATTATTCTACATATCAACACTTCTTGCTGTACATGTTTCTTAAGACTTGTAGAATTCTGCTACAATTGTACATATTATGTGTATCAGTAATTTGATATTTTTTAGGGCTGTATTGAAGTCTATTGTGTGAATATATCACAGTTCTTTTTTTTAAACCCATTCCATATTTGATGAACTATTAGCTTATTTTAAATTGTTGGTGATTATAAATAACATTATTTGTGTTTACTTTTTTAGAGTGAACATAAAGAGATTACTTCATCATATGGTAATTGTACATTTAACTTTATAATAAACTCCTGAACTATTTTTCAATAAGAAATGTTTAGTGGTATCTCACTGTAGTTAGCATTTCCAAAATGACTATGGGCATCCTTTTATGTGCTTATTTGCCATAAATTTGCCATCCTTGGTTATGTCTGTTTTGTCCATTCTTATTGGATTGTTTCTTTTCTTAATATTGAGTTTTGAGAATCCTTTGCATACATTGATGAGGGTGAAAGAAGAGAGTGAAAAAACTGGCTCAAAACATTCAAAAGCTAAGATCATGGCATCTGGTCCCCAACACTTCACTGTAAACAGATGGGGAAAAGTGGAAACAGTGGCGTATTTTATTATCTTGGTCTCCAAAATCATTGCAGATTGTTACTACAGCCATGAAATTCAAAGACGTTTGCTTCTTGGATGAAAAGCTATGACAAACCTAGACAGTATATAAAAAGCAGAGACATCATTTTGATGACATACGTCTATATAATCAAATAGATGGGGTTACAGTGGAAACAGTGACAGACTTTATTTTCTTGAAGTTCAAAATCACTGCAGATGGTGACTGCAGCCATGAAATTAAAAAATGTTTTCTCCTTGGGAGAAAAGCTATGACAAACCTAGACAACATATTAAAAAGTAAAGACATCACTTTGCTGACAAAGATCTGTCTAGTCAAAGCTATGGTTTTTCCAGTAGTCATGTATGGATGTAAGAGTTGGACTGCAAAGAAGGTTGAATGCTGAAGAATTAATTCTTTTGAACTCCGGTGCTGGAGAAGACTATTGAGAGTCCCCTGAACAGCAAAGAGATCAAACCAGTCAATCCTAAAGGAAATCAATCCTTAATATTCATTGGAAGGACTGATGTTGAAGCTGAAGCTTCAATACTTTGGCCACCTGATGCAAAAAGGTGACTCACTGGAAAAGACCTTAATGCTGGGAAAGATTGAGGGCAGGAGGAAAAGGAGATGACAGAGGATGAGATGTTTGGATGGCATTCCTGACTCAGTGGACATGAATTTGAGCAAACTCCAGGAGATAGTGATGGACAGGGAAGCCTGGCGTGCTGTAGTCCATGGGGTTTCGAAGAGTTGGACATGACTTAGGTACTGAATAACAACAACAAAGTCCTTTATCAAATATGTGATATGCAATATTTTCTCCCATTAGCTGTTTCATTCTCTTAACTGTGTCCTTTGATGAGAAGTTGTAATTTTGATAATATTTACACTGTATATAAAATTGTAGATAGCTTTTGTCTTTTTCATTCTAAAGATTTCACTCCATTGCTTCCAACTTTCATGTATTTAATGAGAAGTCTGCTGTAATTTTGGCTTAAATTCTTCTGTGTTTCTTTTTCCCTAACTTCCTTCAAGGTTTTCTCTATGTGTGATTTTCAGCCACAATCATTCTGTGTCATTTTCTTTTTAAAAAGCCTATTTGGTGTTTTAGAGCTTCTCCTAATTGAAGTTTGATATTTATTAATGATTTTGGAAAATTGCCAGCATAATCTCTTTAAATATTTCTTTTTCTGTTTTTTTCATCTTCTCTTTCTGATTTCTTTCTAAAATTTTTTTAATGAGGTATAGTTGATTTACAATGTTATATTTAATTTCTGCTGTACAGAAAAGTGACACAATTATACATTTACATATATTCTTTTTCACATTCCTTTCCATTATGATTTATTGGAGGATATTGGATATAATTCCCTGTATTATATAGTATGGAGAAGGCAGTGGCAACCCACTCCAGTATTCTTGCCTGGAGAATCCCAGGGACTGGAGAGTCTGGTGGGCTGCCATCTATGGGGTCGCACAGAGTCGGCCACGACTGAAGCGACTTAGCAGCAGCATTATATAGTAGGACTCTGGCATTTCAATTATACTTATTTATAGTTTTGAATTTGTACCACAGCTCTGGGGTGTTCTTTCCTTTTCTTTTTTCTTTTAAAATTCACTCTCTTTAATTTTTGTGCTTTGCTTTGGGTAATATTTATTGACTCTTCTTCTTCGTGATCATTGTTTCTTTCCTGAGTTATGTTAAGTTGATAAATGAGCCTTTTGAAGAATTCTCATAGTTATAAGGCAAATTTTAATTAGCTGATGTACTCAATCTACTAATATTTTCTCTATTAATATATATTTTAAATGTGATTGTTCTAACAGTTTCTTATCTTGTATTGTCCATTTGAGGTTTGCTATTAAGCTTTTCCTAGCATCACGTAATAAATTGGCAGTTTCCCCTCTTACTCAATGTGGTAGTTTGTGTTATAAGTATTACTTGTTCCATGGGGAATTTTATTTTCACTAATTTTTTTTTAAAGTTA
Source organism: Cephalophus harveyi (assembly GCA_006410635.1). Taxonomy (NCBI): domain Eukaryota; kingdom Metazoa; phylum Chordata; class Mammalia; order Artiodactyla; family Bovidae; genus Cephalophus; species Cephalophus harveyi. The sequence goes on from SJYT01044923.1 coordinate 80,416, forward strand.
CCATACTGATGTTACTGTGCAGAAGTTTTTTTTTAGGTGAAATTTATGTAATATACATTTTACAATGTATAATATCCATTTAACCATTTAAAGTATACTATTCAGTAGCCATTTAAAGTATACTATTGTGTGGCTTCCCTGGTGGTTCAGATGGTAAAGCATATGCCTACAATGCAGGAGACCTGGGTTTGATCCCTGGGTTGGAAGATCCTCTGGAGAAGGAAATGGCAACCCACTCCAGTATTCTTGCCTGGAAAATCCCGTGGACAGAGGAACATGGTAGGCTACAGTCTATGGGGTCGCAAAGAGTCAGACACGACTGAGCGACTTCACTATACTCACTATTCAGTGGAACAACAGACTGGTTCCAAACAGGAAAAGGAGTACGTCAAGGCTGTATATTGTCACCCTGCTTATTTAACTTACATGCAGAG
>SJYT01044923.1:81356-140396 GCA_006410635.1 Cephalophus harveyi
TGTGAATATGTTTCTGTTTTGTTATATTCATTCATTTGCTTTATTTTTATAGTCCATATATTAGTGATAGCTTGCAGTATTTATCTTTCTCTGACTTATTTCCCTAAGCACAAATACCCTCCAGATTCATTAATGTTGTTGCAATTGGCAAAATTTCTGGTTTTTACAAGGTTGACTTAAGTTCATTATATGTATGTGGGTGTGTGGGTTTGTCTTTGTGTGTGTGTGTGTACACACATAACATCTTCCTTGTGTGGTGTTTTTCATATCTTGGGTATTATACATAATGCTTCTAAAAAGATAAGGGTACATGAATTAGAGTTTTTGTTTTCTTTGAATATATACCAGTAGTGCAATTGCTGGTCATATAATAGTTCAACTTTTAGTTTTTTGAAGAACTGCCATGCAGTTTTCCATAGTGGCTGAATGAATTTACATTCCCACCAACAGTATACTAGGGTTCCCTTTTCTCCACATCCTTGCCAACATTTCTTATTTATGTTTTTGATGATAGTTATTCTGACAGGTGTGAGACATTATCTCATGGTGGTTTTGATGTGCATTTCTCTAATGATTAATGATGTTAAGCATTTTTCATGTGCCTATTGACGTGTGTATATTCTCTTTGAAAAAATGTCTATTCAAGTCTTCTGCCCATTTATAATCAGGCTGTTTGTTTTTAATATTGAGTTGTATGAATTGTTTATACATTTTAGATATTAACTTATCATTTATACTTTTCATAAATATTTTCTCCTATTCAGAAAGTTGTCTTTTCATTTTCTTAATGGGTTCCTTTGTGGTGCAAAAGCTTTTAAATTTAATTAACTCCCATTTGTTTATTTTTGCTTTTGTTTCTTTTGCCTTAGGAGAGAGTTCCAAAAAAATATTGTTGTGATTTATGTGAAAGAGTGTTACGCTTATGCTATCTTCTAAAAGTTTTAGGGTTTCCAGTCTTATATTTAGTCTTTAATTCATTTTGAATTTATTTTCATATATAGTGTGAGGAAAGGTTAAAATTTCATTCTTTACATGTAGCTGTCTGTTTTCCTAGCTCCATTTATTGAAGGGACTGTATTTCTTCATTGTACATTTGTTGTAGGTTAATTGACCATAAGTCCATAGGTATATTTTTTAGCTCTCTATTCTGTTACATTGATCTTCATGTCTGTTTTTGTGCCAAACCATTCTGTTTTGATTACTGCAACTTTATAGTATAATCTGAAGTTAAGAAGCATGGTAGCTCCAACTATGTTCTTTCTGAAGATTGTTTTGGCTATTTGGGATCTTCTGGGTTTCCAAAGAAATTTTAAAGTTATTTGTTCTAGATCTGTGGAAAAAGCCATAGACATTTTGATAGAGATTGCATTGAATCTACAGATTGTCTTGAGTAGTATGGTCATTTTAACAATATTAATTCTTCCAGTCCATGAAAATGATGTATATTTCCATCTGTTTGGAAATTCTTCAATTCCTTTCAGTAATATCCTTATAGTTTTCCAACTACAGGTCCTTTATCTCCTTATATTGATTCATATGAATTTCATTCTTTTTGTAAAGAAAGAATCCTATTTGTGATTGTAAATGGGATAGTTTCCTTAATTTCTCCCTCTGATATTTCATTGTCAGCATACAGGAATATAGCAGATATTTGTATATTATTATTAGTTTTGTATCCTGTAAATTTACCAAATTCCTTTATCAGTTCTATAAGTTTTTTGTGGCATCTTTAGGATTGTCTAAGTATAGTATCAAGTCATCTGCAAACAGTGACAGTTCTAATTTTTCCATTCCAATTTAGATTCCTTTCATTTCTTGTCTGATTTCTTAAGCTAAGACTTCTAGCACTATGTTGAATAAAAGTGCTGAGAGTGAGGATCCTTGTCTTGTTCCTAATCTTGGAGAAAGTACTTTCAGCTTTTTACTGTTGAGTATGATGCTTGCTGTGAGCTTAATATGTATAGTCTGTGTTATGACGCAGCATGTTCCCTCTATATCCACTTTGTGGAGAGCTTTTGTCATAAATGGATGGTGAATTTTTCAAAAACTTTTCTATCTCTATTGAGATGACCTTATGATTTTTATTCCTCAGTCTGTTAATGTGGTGTGTCATGTTGGTTCACTTGCAGATACTGAACCATCCTTGCATCCTTGGGATAAATACCACTTGATCATGGTTCATGATCTTTTTAATGTATTGTTGGATTTGGTTTGCTAACATTTTCTTGAGTATTTTTGTTCTGTGTATATTAGTAATATTGGCCTATAATTTTTTTTTTTGGGGGGGGGTCTGGTTTTGGTATCAGACTAATGCTGGCCTTTTAGGAGGAGCAGAAACCTTCTATTTTCGACAATTTATTGAAAAATTTGAGAAGATTAGGTGTTAACTTTTATCTGAATGTCTGGTAGAATTCACCTGTGAAACTTATTGCCAAATTCATATTTAACTGAAGAAAGTAAGGAAAACCACTAGACCATTCAGGCACGACCATTTTCAACAGGTCCACTATTCCATGTCCTTTGTACCAGTCCATTGCTCCATGTTCCATGACTATTCAGGTATGACCTAAATCAAATCCTTTATGATTATAAGTAAAAGTGGCAAATAGATTCACGGGATTAGATCTGATAGAGTGTCTGAAGAACTATGGACCGAAGTTCATAACATTGTACAGGAGGCAGTGATCCAATCCATCCCCAAGAAAAAATTTGCAAAAAGGCAAAATGGTTGTCTGAGGCCTTACAAAAGCAAAAGGCAAAGGAGAAAAGGAAAAACATACCCATCTGAATGCAGAGTTCCAAAGAATAACAAGGAGAGATAAGAAAGCTTTCCTCAGTGATCAATGCAAAGAAATAGAGGAAAACAATTAATGGGGAAGACCAGAGATCTCAAGAACATTAGAGATACCAGGGAACATTTCATACAAAGATGGGCACAATAAAGGACAGAAATGGTATGGACCTAACAGAAACAGAAGATATTAAGAAGAGGTGGCAAGAATAAGCAAAAGAACTATACAAAAAATATCTTCATGACTCAGATAACAATAGTGTGATCACTCACCTAGAGCCAGACATCCTGGAATGTGAAGTCAAGTGGGCCTTAGGAAGCATCACTACGAACAAAGTTCGTGGAGATGATGGAATTCCAATTGAGGTATTTCAAGTCCAAAAAGATGATGCTGTGAAAGTGCTGCACTCAATATGCCAGCAAATTTGGAAGACTCAGCAGTGGCCACAGGACTGGAAAAGATAAATTTTCATTCCAATCCCAAAATAAGGCAATGCCAAAGAATGTTCAAACTACTGCACAATTGCACTCATCTCACACACTAGCAAAGTAATGCTCAACATTTTCTAAGCCAGACTTCAACAATACAGGAACCGTGAACTTCCAGATGTTCACTCTGGATTTAGAAAAGGCAGAGGAACCAGAGATCAAATTGCCAACATCTGTTGGATAATACAAAAAGCAAGAGAATTCCAGGAAAACATCTGCTTCATTGACTATGTTAAAACCTTTGACTGTGTGGATCACAACAAACTGTGGAAAATTCTAAAAGAGATGGGAATACCAGACCACCTTACCTGCCTCCTAAGAAATCTGTATGAAGGTCAAGAAGCAACTTAGAACTGGATATGGAACAACAGACTGGTTCCAATTGGGAAAGGAGTACATGAAGGCTGTATATTGTTACCCTGCTTATTTAACTTCTATGCAGAGTATATCATGCAAAATGCTGGACTACATGAAGCACAAGCTGGAATCAAGATTTCCGGGAGAAAAATCAGTAACCTCAGATATGCAGATGACACGGCCTTTATGACAGAAGTTGAAGAGGAGCTAAATAGCCTCTTGATGAAAGTGAAAGAGGAAAGTGAAAAACCTGGCTTAAAACTCAACATTCAAAAAACTAGATCATGTCATCTAGTCCCATCACTTCATGGCAAATAGATGGGGAAACAATGGAAACAGTGACAGACTGTTTTCATGGGCTCCAAAATCACTGCAAATGGTGACTGCAGCCATGAAATTAAAAGACACTTACTCCTTGGAAGAAAAGTTATGACAAACCTAGACAGTGTTTTAAAAAGCAGACATTACTTTGCCAACAAAGGTCCGTCTAGTTAAGGCTATGGTTTTTCCACTAGTCATGTGTGGATGTAAGAATTGGACTATAAAGAATGATGAGCATCGAAGAATTGATGCTTTTGAACTGTGGTGTTGGAGAAGACTCCTGAGAGTCCCTTGTACTGCAAAAAGATTAAGCCAGCAATCCTAAAGGAAATCAGTCCTGAATATTCATTGGAAGGAATGATGTTTAAGCTGAAGCTCCAATACTTTGGCCACCTGATGCGAAGAGCTGACTCATTTGAAAAGATCCTGATGTTGAGAAAGACTGAAGGTAGGAGGAGAAGGGGACGAAAGAGGACAGGATGGTTGGATGGCATCACTGACTCGATGGACATGAGTTTGAGCAAGCTCAGAGAGTTGGTGATGGACAGGGAAGACTGGCATGCTGCAGTCCATGGAGTTGTAAATAGTCAGACATGACTGAGCTACTGAATTGATGAAGCTATCTGGTCCTGGACATTTATTTGTTGGGTTTTTAATTTTTTTCTACCAATTCAATTTATTTACTGGCAATTGGTCTGATCATATTTCCCATTTTTTCCTGGTTCAGTCTTGGAAGGTTCTACATTTCTATGGTTTTGTTCATTTCTTCTCAATCATTTTATCAGCATATTATTTTTTTGTGCTAATATCTTATCCTTTGAATTTCTGTCTTATTTGTTATAACATCTATTTCATTTCTGGTTTTATTGATTTGTTTTTTGTTGATGACTGTCTTAAATGTTTATTAGCTTTGTTGATCTTTTCAAAGAACTGGCTCTTAATTTCACTGATCTTTTCAATGTTTTTAGACTCTATTTCATTTATTTTCGCTCTATATTATGTTCTCTTTCCTTCTACTAATTTTGGGTTTGTTTAGTGTGGAACTAAGTCATTAAGCAAACCAGTCCTGAGTCGCTGCTCAGTTTAGGCTGGGGCATGCATGGGGGCAGTCACCGAAAACTGACCATAGTCTTGTATAATTTTAATCTGCTTTCTCTGCCCTGTTTTGGGAATAAGCAAACATTGTGTGCTCTTTAGAAGTGGAATCTAGGTTTCTTACAGCCCTCCTGTTCGTTCCACTGGTTTTCTAACCAGCTAAGGAGAACTCATCTTTGCAGTGTTGGATCCCAGAGCTAGGCTTCCCCATATGTGGCTCCAACTGCTCACTCCCTAGGGAGGATCTCTGCCTGTGCAATCTCTCCACCACTATTTTCTTTGTCTTCTCCAGGGGTCCCAGAGGAGCTGATCTCTTCTCTTCCCTTCCTCCCTGATTTTGCATGGATTTTTCTTACAGCCTTGACTGTACAAGAGTCTTTCTGTAGTTCTCTAGTTTGTTTCCAGTGAAAACTGAGCCACCTGTTGATGTATTTTTTGATGTATTCATGGGGGGAAGTGAGCTCACATCCTCCTACTCCCATCTTACTCTCTGTTTCCCTTGCTCTTTAAAAATTTGTTGCTTATCTTTTTGTTTTTCAGTTGTAAGTCAACCTCATTAAAAAAAAATACATCAAAATGGCAAGAGGTAGGGGGATAAAACTGATGTTGTTTAAGGGTACAAACTTGCAGTCAGTAGTAAATAAGCCATCAGTAACTAATGTGTAATATAATGGTTTTGGACAACAATATATAATGGAGAAAATATTGTTACAATGGCAACCATATTACATATCAAAATATATAAATGTGTCAAAGTAACACATTTTATACCTTAAATTTACACAATGTGATGTGTCAAATATATTTAATTAAAATTATTATATTTTTATTTAAATAAATATTATCACCATGAATGATAAATATTACACTGAGAGCCAAGAGATTTAGAATTTGCTATTGAGTTTGTCATAAATTCCACTCTGGAACAAATGATTTTGCTGTCTGGTGTTAGAGTTCCCATTTATGAAATAAGCAGCATTGAATATAGAACTTTGAAGACTCCTTACTACTACAAAATGATATGGTTCAATTTGCATGTGTGAACAGCTGTTTTGTTGTTCTTTTTGCTTTAGTAATAAATCTAAATAGCAAAGTCAGTGTTATCCAGTGACAAGGGCTTTTCCATCATTCTTTCTTTTTTCTTTTGGTGGGGCAGGAGGGGGGCACTGAAACTGTGCCCCTTATTTGTTCAGTTGTTTTCTTCTATTTTTCTCACTAGATAGAATTGCAGAAGAAAAACAAAAGAAAATAAAAAAACATAGGAAATATTTAGTTTGTTCCCCTCCTGCCTGTTTTGGGCAGAGAAGAAAAAAAAATAAATAATTCCAAATGTGCACTTTTAATATAAAATTGTTGTTTTCTTTGCTCCTGTAAGTAAATGGACAGTAAATATTTTAAAGCTATAATTTTGAATTGGCACTGTGGTTGACAGAAAATTTCCCCATATGCTGGTGTCCTACTCTGTAGAACCTGTAAACAGGTTTCTTGCATTATGTGGCAAACGGGGCTTGTCAGATGAGTTTGCAGTTGCATATCATGAAATGAAGAGATTATCCTGGATTATCCAAGTCTTCACAATCTACTTAGATGGGTCCTTAAAGAACTTCCTCTAGCTGGAAGCAGAAGAGACATGAGCACACAAGTCAAAAAAGAGAGGTGGCAATCAAAAAAGTCCTGTGGTCAAAAGAGAGGAGGAATCAAAAAAGAACACAAATGTGAGAAGGATTCAATGTGCTTTTGCTGGTTTTAAAATGCAGGAGCCACTGACCAGACCTACAGAGGAGCTTCTAAAAGCTAAGGGCAGTATTTGGCTGACAGCTAGCAAAGAAGTGAGGACCTCAGTCTTAATCTGCAAAAAGCTGAATTCTGCCTACAACCAGAATAAGCTTGTCTTCTGATAAGCTTAGCCAACCCAGTTGGCCAATACCTTGATTTTGACGTGAGACATAGAACAGAGAAACTAGTGAGATAATACACTTACATTATTTTAAGTTGCTACTCAAGACACTAAGGAATTGTCCTTAGTATTCCCAAGGCACCTACCTTAGTTGGGGGCCAAACATCCAATTTTGTCAGTGTTTTGGGCTATATAATCCATTTGCCATAGAGATAAAGACTTACTGAGTATCTGTCTCTAGACAAGCTCATAAGCCTCAATTTAGTGTAAATTATACCTTGATTGCAGTACTCATATTGTGACCATGTCTATCCATTCTATAGACTGTCATTTTCAAGCAATAAATTTGCACCAAGTCTTACTATGTCTTTCTCTCTCAACAGCAACAGTTTCTGGAAGAGGCATTAGAGAGCATGGTCTCTGTTAGGAACCTGCTTAGGTAGTAACTCATGTATTCAGAAAGAATTTCAACAAATGATATAATGTCTCTGTGTTCTGAGTTGAACAATAATTACTTTTGCATGAGAAGTTTATTCCTTTGGTAGTTGATTAACCAGATACTTATTGACTACCTATTGCATGTTAAGATTACCTTAGGGACTGAGGAAACAAAGATGTAATAAGATTCTGTTTATGGTCATTCCCTGCATGGAGGTTACAGTCTGGATGAGAGATACAAAGAATTAAAGCTAGAGAGAATGGATGAGTCCCTTGGGTTTGCTTACAGAAGGCTTCTCAGAGGACATGGCTATTGCACTCAGACTGAAAGCCAATAAAGGAATAATCCATGGATAATCAGAGAAGGCAATGGCACCCACTCCAGTACTCTTGCCTGGAAACTCCCATGGATGGAGGAGCCTGGTGGGCTGCAGTCCATGGGGTCGCTAAGTCAGATATGACTGAGCGACTTCACTTTCACTTTTCACTTTCATGCATTGTAGAAGGGAATGGCAACCCACTCCAGTGTTCTTGCCTGAAGAATCCCAGGGATGGCGGAGCCTGGTGGGCTGCCATCTATGGGGTTGCACAGAGTCGGACACAACTGAAGCGACTTAGTAGCAGCAGCAGCAAACGGAATTTGGATCTGTTTCAGTTAAGTTATAGATCATGTTCAAAGACAAGCAGAGGAGAGGTGCTACAATCAATGCAGAGTTTCTGTAGTGGAAGAGAAAAGAATAGATTAGTAGAAAGATGCCAAATCATGAAGAGTCTTGTTTATTATGCAAAAGACTTGATAGCAGCTTGGAAATTTATAAGCTAGTTCTCATAAGTTTAAGATTTTTTTCTTCTTTCTTTCTCATAAGTTTAAGATTTTTTTCTTCTTTCTTTCTCATAAGTTTAAGATTTTCTTCTTCTTTCTTTCTCGTAAGTTTAAGATTTTTTTATGTTCTTGCATATGCACATATACACACGTGTGTCTATAATCATATGCATGTGTTAGTGTGCAGAGCAGATCCTCATTACATTTTTGAATAAATAATTGGAAACAAAACTAATTCAAAGTCTGAAAGCGGGGAGGGGAAAGGAAAAGGACAAAATTAAGAACTGAAATCTGGATTTGAAAGGAAGATATATTTTCTTAATCAGAGATGCAATTCAGGGAAAAACAGGATCAGAAGCAGACTTTGATTAGACTCAATATACACCAAAAGACAGAAAAGATCCAAAGTCAATCATGAGAACTGGCTCTGTATTTATCATTTCCTGACATGGGTACAATAATGTAGGCAGTATGTTTGTAACCTCAGGGAATGACAGCTGCTTGTGACCATACTCAGTAAATTTATATACTATTACATATTCATATGTTCATATTAGACTCATTTAATTTCTTTTTTTGGAATTTGGCATTAATATAAATGCTATGCTACAGGAAACAATAGACGATGAAGTCAATACTCAATCTTTTCAAGCTGGTAAGCAATCTCCTTATTTTCAAATATGATAGAATTTTATGATTTTATTTGAATGTAAAGCTTGGCTCTAGTTTATTTTAACACTTAAGTTAGATTTAGTATGCCAGAAAATCAAACTATAGCTGAACACAGTTAAATTGTCTGAATATGATGATTTATACCATCTGACCTAAAAGAGCAAACTAAAACCAAAAATTTTAGCCAGTCAGGATAGACATGCTTATGCAAGAGTAACTTCCCCTCTTATCATTCCAAAAGCAATTATTTCTTAGAGGAAAACCTGCCATTTTCCCCTACCCTCCTTGGGGAAGTTTCTATAAATGTGGTGTATTACTTCATCCTAACATTTCTGGAAAACAAAGAAGCTTTTGTTCTCTGAACCCAAATTTGTCTACCTCTTTTTTGAATCAAACCCCAAACCAGCTAGAATTGAGGCAATGGCAAAGTAGACACAAAATGACTTGATTGGTGTGTGTGTGTGCTCATTTGTGTCCAACTCATTGCAACCCAGTGGACAGTAGCCTGCCAGGCTCTTCTGTCCATGGGATTTCCCAGGCAAGAATATTGCAGTGGGTTGCCATTTCCTGCTTCAGGGGATCTTCCTGACTCAGGAATTGAACCCAAGTTTCTTGCATCTCCTGCACTGGGAGATGGATTTTTTTTTTTTTTTTTAAACCACTGTGCCACCTGAGAAGTCCTTCAGTGATTTATATATTTAACTTTGAAAGAGAGTCCATGAAAAGCTTTTTAGGTGTTGAAAAATAATGATGTTCCTTCCCTCTGTGTCCTTCTGTATAAGTTTAGAGAAGAATCTTCATCCACTCTTGCTCTTCAGTTCAGTTCAGTCGCTCAGTCCTGTCCGACTCTGCGACCCCATGCATCGCAGCACGCCAGGCCTCCCTGTCCATCACCAACTCCCAGAGTTCACTCAGACTCACATCCATCGAGTCCGTGATGCCATCCAGCCATCTCATCCTCAGTCGTCCCCTTCCCCTCCTGCTCCCAATCCCTCCCAGCATCAGAGTCTTTTCCAATGAGTCAACTCTTCGCATGAGGTGGTCAAAGTACTGGAGTTTCAGCTTTAGCATCAGTCCTTCCAAAGAAATCCCAGGGCTGATCTCCTTCAGAATGGACTGGTTGGATCTCCTTGCAGTCCAAGGGACTCTCAAGAGTCTTCTCCAACACCACTGTTCAAAAACATCAATTCTTCGGCACTGAACCTTCTTCACAGTCCAACTCTCACATCCATACATGATCACTGGAAAAACCATAGCCTTGACTAGATGGACCTTAGTCGGCCAAGGAATGTCTCTGCTTTTGAATATGCTATCTAGGTTGGTCATAACTTTTCTTCCAAGGAGTAAGCGTCTTTTAATTTCATGGCTGCAGTCACCATCTGCAGTGATTTTGGAGCCTCCCAAAATAAAGTCTGACACTGTTTCCACTGTTTCCCCATCTATTTCCCATGAAGTGATGAGACTAGATGCCATGATCTTCATTTTCTGAATGTTGAGCTTTAAGCCAACTTTTTCACTCTCCTCTTTCACTTTCATCAAGAGGCTTTTTAGTTCCTCTTCACTTTCTGCCACTTCCTAAAGACAGCTCCTGCCAATTTACCCTTAGCAATCTCTGCCAACAAGTATGGGTACTGAACAGAAAGGATCACTTATTTCCCTCAGGCTTGGAAACCCAAAGTTATCCCATGTCACTCTTCTTTTTCCAGATAGATATCATTTGTAAAAAAAAAAAAAAATCCCCCCCCTTTTTTTTTTAAATTTGGAATGAATGGAAAGTGAATTGAGAGAAGGGCTAGTTGGAGGAAGAACCTGAAGGTTTTGGTTGGTTTTCAAAATTGTAGTGTTCAAAGAAATGAGACTACCAACCACTGTCTTATGAGGCTATTTTCCTCATATCATGCCTACATGTTTTTGGATATTTCTGCCTTTCTAATTATCATGCTTCTGGAAATGGTATAGCATCTCTTTCTGAGTATTTAACTATGTCCCATTTCTAGAGTTAGGAGCTTAGCTTCCTTTTACACTGAACAAACTTTTAGCTTCACCTTTCTGAGCCTCCATTACATTAATTGAAAAAAAAGCAAATTGAAAAAAGTCTCATATCTTTTCCAGTTATGTGAGTTTTTGTCTAACCATAACTGAGATCTTCAAATTGAGATCTTCAGGTACTGAACAATATTTCTTAGATAAAATCCATTTAGACTAGCCTATTTCTTTCCTCCTTACCTTCTTTTTGAGTAACTTATATCTACTGGAGGCTTCCCAGGTGGCTCAGTGGTGAAGAATCCACCTACCGATTCAAGAGATGCAGATTCAATCCCTGAGTTAGGAAGATCCCCTAGATGAGGAAATGGTAACCCACTCCTGTATTCTTGCCTAGGAAATCCCATTGACAGAGGAGCCTGGTAGGTTACAGTCCATTGGGTCACAAAGAGTCAGACATGACTAAGCATACACGCAACCTGATATGTCTGCTACTGCTGCTAAGTCGCTTCAGTCGTGTCTGACTCTGTGTGACCCCATAGATGGCAGCCCACCAGGCTCTGCCATCCCTGGGATTCTCCAGGCAAGAGTACTGGAGTGGGGTGCCATTGCCTTGTCCTCCTGATATGTCTACCAGGTGTCAAACATTTTATCAGCTCTTTCTTTGTTCTGCTTTAAAATTTATACTGCATGGCTTAGTTTGCATAGGGCTGCCATGACAAAGTGCCATTAACTGGGTGACTTAAACAACCAAAATTTATTTTCTCACTGTGGTGGAGGCTAGTCTGAGATCAAGGTGTTGACAGAATTTTTGGTTTCTTATGAGGCCTCGCTCCTTGGATTATACATGGCCATCTTAATGTCTTCGCACAGTTTTTCTTCTGAACATTTTTGTGTTCTAATTTATTCCTCTTATAAATATATGAGTCATATTGGATTACAGCCCATCCTAATGACCTCTTTTAACTAATTACCTGTTTAAAGATCTTTTCCCCAAATATAGACATATTCTGAGGTGCTAGGGGTTAGAACTTCAACACGTGCATCTTGCAGTGACATAGTTCAGCCCATAATATCACATATAGATTCTACACCTTGTCTCCTTTTGTGTATGTTAAACAAAGTGTCTTAACTGAGTCCAAACTGAATACCGTTTGTAAAAATAGTTGAGCTGTCAACTGCTGAGAAAATTTGCTTGAGTATGATATGCACAGGGACTTTTGTAAATGGGGCTGACTTAGAAAGTGTGTGTATGTACAGGAGTGTCTAAGAAGGAGCAAAGATATATCACCTGAAAAAAATGCACAATGTGTGAGTTGTGAGTTGTTTTCTTTGGGGTAAAATGAGGACTGTAGCATGGGAGACAGCACCTCAGAGAGCTCTGAGAAACTGCTCTGAACAGGTAGGGGGAAAATCAGGATATAAGTGATTCTGGTGAAGGAGGAATACATGCAATCAGGCATACATTTATGCAGGAGCTGCTTCTAGTTTCTCGAAGGTTACTGCTAGTCATGAGGAGCAGACATCACCATGAGAGATTTTAGTGCTTTTCTAAATATGAGGAGACACAAGAATTGGGCTTATGAAATATCTTGAAAACACCTATTTGAAGACCTGTTCCACCAATTTTTTCCAAGGCACAGATTGCCTCATTCCTAATCTCCATCCTGAACTTCTTTCAGGGTGTGTTGAAAGTCAGCAGTTGCAGCAGCTTGTGATTTAATCCTTGTAGAGGAAGATGGTAAGTGTCAACTTAGTTGGGAGGTGGATATAAAAGTAAGGCAAAAGGTAAAGGTAAGTTTTGTGTTTAACTGATCCTCAGTCCTGATCTAGTATTCTTGAACCCTGAAATAAAGTTTCAGGATAAAACTATGTAAGGCTTAGATAAGCCTATCTTCTTTTAAAGCTATAGAGATTTTTTTTTTAATGCAATATATTCTTAAGAGAAATAGTTTCTTCTTCACAACATTCCGCCCAACCCGTTTCTAACCTTATCACTTTGTCTTAGACCACAGGACAGCTTTGGTAAGCTTGTGGTTTAGTACAGTCCCGGGAGCAACTTGCTATGCATCATTGTGATGGAGAGGAAACTGAAGGGTGAGGCTACTGGGTGAGGAGACTACAGAGAGAAAAAATGGAAACAGTCTGAAATTTCAGGAAGCCTATATGGGGATGACATTGAAGTCATTCTTCCAAAATATGGGGTCTGCTAAGTAGTATATAGGGCTGGGCATTTATATAAATGAAACATCATATATGCCCAGCAACTGATGAAGCTGTGGCAATTTGAGTCACATTTGTTACTAATCTCCTCCTCCAAACATTTTACTCCATTTAAAAATATTGACTATTAAGTGAGAATAACTAAATCACTTTGCTGTATAGCAGAGATTGTAAATAGTTGTAAAATTATAAATCAACTGTACTTCAATGAAAAATCTTTAAAAGATAGAAAACAATATTAAGTTAAAGATATGTCACTTCCACATTCTGTGGAGCTGCCAACATATAGATAATGCCTTTGTGTAATATTACTTATCCACTGTCAGCATTTTCTTTTAGTCATTCATTATACAAGAATATATTAAAATTCTATCACATGGTAGATACCATGCATCTTTGTTTTCAAAACTTATGCTTTTAATGTTAGTAGTTTCTTTTTAGAAAGGGGACAGATGTTTAGAAACTTGAGAATTTTGAGAACTTATATTTAAATTAAATTGTCAAAGAAAAGTCTAAGTTATTTCATTTCTACTCACTGAAAATCAGGAGGTGATATGCATAAACCACAGAATTTGACCTGATAACCATCTTAACCATCAACTATATAGCAGAGCAAGCCTCAGAGGCAGGATTCCATGACGGATTCCATGGCAGGCAATTTCCTTAAGATGTAACAGATGGTGTATGCATTCATTCATTAAGTCATGTCTGACTCTGCAACCCCATGGACAGCAGCATGCCAACCTTCCTGATCCTTCACTATCTTCTGGAGTTTGCTCAAACTCATGTCCAGTGAGTTGATGATGTCATTCAACCTTCTCATCCTCTGTTGCCATCTTCTCCTCCTGCCCTCAATCTTACCCAGCATCAGAGTCTTTTCCAATGTTGGCTCTTTGCATCAGGTGGCCAAAGTATTGGAAGCTTCAACTTCAGTATCAGTCCCTACAGTGAGTATTCAGGGTTGCTGTCCTTTAGGGTTGACTGGTTTGATCTCCTTGCAATTCAAGGAACTCTTAAGAATCTCCTCCAACACCACAGTTCTAAAGCATCAATTCTTCAGCATTCAGGCTTCTTTATGATCCAACTCTCACATCTGTACATGACTAGTAGAAAAGCCATAGCCTTGACTGTATGGATCTTTGCTGGCAAAGTGATATCTCTACTTTTAAATATATTCTCTGGGTTTGTCATAGCTTTTCTCCCAAGAAGCAAGTGTCTTTTAATTTCATGACTGCAGTCACCATCTGCAGTGATTTTGGAGCCCAAGAAAATAGAGTCTATCACTGTTTCCATTCTTCGCCCCTCCTCTCCACCCCCCCATGTATTTGCCATGAAGTGATGGGACCAGATTCTATGATCTTAGGTTTTTAAATGTTGAGTTTTAAGCCAGCTTTTTCACTCTTCTATTTTACCTTTATCAAGAGGCTTTTTAGTTCCTCTTTGCTTTCTGCCATTAAGGTGGTGTCATCTGCATGCCTGAGATTATTGATATTTCTTCCAGCGATCTTGATTCCTGCTTGTGATTCATCCAGCCTGTCATTTCACATGAAGTACTCTGCATAGAAGTTAAATAAGCAGAGTGACAATATGCAGCCTTGATATACTCCATTCCCAATTCTGAACAGTCTGTTGTTCCATGTAAGGTTCTAACTGTTGCTTCCTGACCTGCATACAGGTTTCTCAGGAGGCAGGTCAGGTAATCTGATATTCCATCTCTTTCAGAATTTTCTACAGCTTGTTGTGATCCACACAGTCAAAGGCTTTAGCATAGTCAATGAAGCAGAAAGAGATTTTTTTTTTTTTCCTTTTTGAATTTCCTTGCTTACTATATGATCCTGTTGGCAATTTGATTTCTGGTTCCTCTGCCTCTTCTAAACCCAGCTTGTACATCTGGAAGTTCTCAGCTGACATACTCCTGAAGCCTAGCTTGAAGGATTTTGAGCATAACCTTACTAGCATGCAAAATGAGTGTTAACTGTCAAGTACTTTGAACATTCTTTGGCACTGCCCTTCTTTGTGGTTGGAATGAAAACTTACTTTTTCTAGTCCTGTGGCCACTGCTGAGTTTTCCAAATTTGCTGGCCTATTGAGTACAGCGCTTTCACAGCATCATCTTTTAGGATTTGAAATAGTTCAGCTAGAATTCCATCACCTCCACTAACTTTGTTCATAGTAAAGCTTTTCCTAAGGCCTACTTGACTTCACATTCCAGGAGGTCTGGCTCTATGTGAGTGATCACAACATTGTGTTATCTGGGTCATTAAGATCTTTTTTGTATAGTTCTTTTGTGTATTCTTAACACCTCTTCTGAATCTCTCTTGCCTCTGTTAGGTCCTTCCTTGCTGTTTCTGTCCTTTTTTGTGCTCATCCTTGCATGAAATTTCCCTTGGTATCTCCAATATTCTTGAAGAGATCTCTAGTCTTTCCCATGCTATTGTTTTCCTCTATTTCTTTGCATTGTTCATTGAAGGAGCCCTTCTTAGCCCTCTTGCTATTCTCTGGAACTCTGAGTTCAGTTGAGTATATTTTTCCCTTTCTCTCTTTGCTTTTTGCTTCTTTTTTTCCCCTCAGCTATTTGTAAAGCCTCCTCAGACAACCACTTTACCTTCTTGCTTTTCTTTTTCTTTGGGATAATTTTGGTCACTGCCTCCTGTACAATGTTACAAACCTCTATTCATCATTCTTCAGGAACTCTGTCTAACAGATCCCTTGAATCTATTTGTCACTTATACTGTATAATCGTAAAGGATTTGATTTAGATCATACCTGAGTGGACTAGCGGTTTTCTCTACTTTTTTCAATTTAAGTCTTAATTTTGCAATGTGGAGTTAATGATCTAAGGCACAGTCAGCTGCAGGTCTTGTTTTTGTTAACTGTATAGAGTTTCTCCATCTTTAGATATTAAAACTCAGAGTGGGACAATTCAATAAAGGGTGGCTTGAGATAAGAAATTTTACTAAATTTCTTTTAAATATCCTGAGTATTGAATGAATAGTATCTTTTCTCCCATATTCTTAGGTGAGTTAGGGATTTTAGGATTATCTGATACTAATAGAAAATAAATGAAAGTAGTTAGATTTGAAACAGACAAAGTTTGATATATAAAATTTTGCATGTTGAAAATTCATTATGAGTAACATAATTTTAGAAATATGAAGGACAATATATCCTATAAATGATAATGAGTCTCTGTTATTGGAGATGTCAGTGAAAGTCCTATTTTTCCAAGTAAGAAAAAAATGTATAGTATATTCTTTTCACTGCCTGTTTTGAGTAAGATGCCAAAAGAATTGCTGCACATCCATAATATGAATATACAGTCCATCTGAAGAAGATTCAAATAGTTCTCAAGAAATGAGAAAGGAAGTGATTTCAGAAGACTAAATTCAATGAGTTTGGGGATTTTAAGAACTTTTCTAAGTTGAATATCTGACCACAGAGTTAGGATGTTTTAAAATTTGACAACAAATTTGTGTTAGAGTGGATTATGGATGCCAGATGTAGATCTGAGTTCATTCTGAGTGAGATTCAGCACATTGGACAGGGAGGTCAGTATTGTCTGGGAAGGTTTTAAACAGCTAACTCCTTATTATTCATTGAGAACTAGAAATATTGAGCCATTATTGGAGAAGGAAATGGCAACCCACTCCACTCTTGCCTGGAGAATTCCAGGGACGGGGGAGGCTGGTGGGCTGCCGTCTATGGGGTCGCACAGAGTCGGACACGACTGAAGCAACTTAGCAGCAGCAGCAGCAGGGTAGATAAAAGAATCATAATCAGTAAGAAACTTCACTGGGAACAATGGAATTTTGACTGATGTATATTTAAGTCACTGACATTTCCACTAGCTAGACTGTAATAAAGAACTATATATACTAGCATTCTTCCAGATTTTTTCTTTCCTGTGTGTGTGTGTGTAGTTCTTTCCATGTTCATTGTTTTGAGCATAGTTAAATTCTTTAATCTGTAGTTTTATATCCTTCAATTCTGGGTACTTTCTTCTTTTTAAATAATTTACTGTTCATCATTTTCTCTTTCTCTCAATTACTATTTGCTGAATCCTGATCCTCTTTCATTTTTTAATTCCAACATTGCTCTTCATTGTGTTTTAGTCCTATTTTCTTTTACCTTATTTTCTATATATTTTCTTTTAAAAAAAATTGGCTGTTTGACATTAATTTCTGAGAGTGTTCTCATTTCACTTTTCCTCTTTTTTAAAATATATGTCTATAAATTTATTTAAATATTTTCACTCTGTATTATCTCTTTTTCTTCTGAGTTCCTTTTGTTAAATTTTTTTTTGGTCTGCTTTGGCCTTTCTCTTCTATGTTGGAGGCTTTTCTTGAAAGTATATTGATCTTTGTCCTCTGCGCAAGTAAGGTGCTAAAAAGCTGATTGAAGTGCTGCAAGCACAGGTGCGACATGCCAGCTGATGAGCTTCCTTTAAGCAACTGGATGAAAAACTGATGCTTCTGTTGCAAGTGCTATGAATTTCTATGTCTGTGTATCAAATTTCTGGCTCCTCTAGACACTGCTGTGGGCTGTGAGCCCTACTGCTGATGCTCAGGAGGCAGATTTGACGAAGAGGCTGAAGTCTCAGTAGGTACTCTGCAGACTTAATTTCCTCATCATTAGTCAGGACTCACCCTCTTTTGTGCTTAGAATATCAGCCTCTGGAAACTTACTGACTCAGTTTCTCTGTGATAAATTCTTCCTGGCTCCTGAAGTTGTAGAAGAGATGCAGTCACCTGGTGCTGCAGGTTAGAGCGGACACCTGAGGCCTAAACACTCCATATACAATCTTTAAGACACCTATTTATTATCGGCTGCTGCTGCTGCTGCTGCTGCTAAGTCGCTTCAGTCGTGTCCGACTCTTTGCGACCCCATAGACGGCAGCCCATCAGGCTCCGCCATCCCTGGGATTCTCCAGGCAAGAACACTGGAGTGGGTTGCCACTTCCTTCTCCAATGCATGAAAGTGAAAAGTGAAAGTGAAGTCGCTCAGTCGTGCCTAGCGACCCCATAGACTGCAGCCCACCAGGCTCCTCTGTGCATGGGATTTTCCAGGCAAGAGTACTGGAGTGGGTTGCCATTGCCTTCTCCGATTTATTATCGGGTTCCTACCTAACTCTCGCTTTGTGGTTCCCCATGCTCCTGATTGAATTGAACTGATGCTCCTAATTGTTGAGCCTTTCCTGAAATCCTCTGAGATGAATTGGTTAAGATTTTTTAGTTATCTCTACCTCCTCCACCACACACAGGTACTTAAATTTGACTTTTCCTGTCTCTGCTAAGAGTTTCATAATTCCTCTTTTTTTTTTATCTTTTCACTGCCTGTTTTGAGTAAGATGCCAAAAGAATTGCTGCACATCCATAATATGAATATACAGTCCATCTGAAGAAGATTCAAATAGTTCTCAAGAAATGAGAAAGGAAGTGATTTCAGAAGACTAAATTCAATGAGTTTGGGGATTTTAAGAACTTTTCTAAGTTGAATATCTGACCACAGAGTTAGGATGTTTTAAAATTTGACAACAAATTTGTGTTAGAGTGGATTATGGATGCCAGATGTAGATCTGAGTTCATTCTGAGTGAGATTCAGCACATTGGACAGGGAGGTCAGTATTGTCTGGGAAGGTTTTAAACAGCTAACTCCTTATTATTCATTGAGAACTAGAAATATTGAGCCATTATTGGAGAAGGAAATGGCAACCCACTCCACTCTTGCCTGGAGAATTCCAGGGACGGGGGAGGCTGGTGGGCTGCCGTCTATGGGGTCGCACAGAGTCGGACACGACTGAAGCAACTTAGCAGCAGCAGCAGCAGGGTAGATAAAAGAATCATAATCAGTAAGAAACTTCACTGGGAACAATGGAATTTTGACTGATGTATATTTAAGTCACTGACATTTCCACTAGCTAGACTGTAATAAAGAACTATATATACTAGCATTCTTCCAGATTTTTTCTTTCCTGTGTGTGTGTGTGTAGTTCTTTCCATGTTCATTGTTTTGAGCATAGTTAAATTCTTTAATCTGTAGTTTTATATCCTTCAATTCNTCAGTAAGAAGCTTCACTGGGAACAATGGAATTTTGACTGATGTATATTTAAGTCACTGACATTTCCACTAGCTAGACTGTAATAAAGAACTATATATACTAGCATTCTTCCAGATTTTTTTTTCCTGTGTGTGTGTGTATAGTTCTTTCCATGTTCATTGTTTTGAGCATAGTTAAATTCTTTAATCTGTAGTTTTATATCCTTCAATTCTGGGTACTTTCTTCTTTTTAAATAATTTACTGTTCATCATTTTCTCTTTCTCTCAATTACTATTTGCTGAATCCTGATCCTCTTTCATTTTTTAATTCCAACATTGCTCTTCATTGTGTTTTAGTCCTATTTTCTTTTACCTTATTTTCTATATATTTTCTTTTAAAAAAAATTGGCTGTTTGACATTAATTTCTGAGAGTGTTCTCATTTCACTTTTCCTCTTTTTTAAAATATATGTCTTTAAAATATATGTCTATAAATTTATTTAAATATTTTCACTCTGTATTATCTCTATTTCTTCTGAGTTCCTTTTGTTAAATTTTTTTTTGGTCTGCTTTGGCCTTTCTCTTCTATGTTGGAGGCTTTTCTTGAAAGTATATTGATCTTTGTCCTCTGCGCAAGTAAGGTGCTAAAAAGCTGATTGAAGTGCTGCAAGCACAGGTGCGACATGCCAGCTGATGAGCTTCCTTTAAGCAACTGGATGAAAAACTGATGCTTCTGTTGCAAGTGCTATGAATTTCTATGTCTGTGTATCAAATTTCTGGCTCCTCTAGACACTGCTGTGGGCTGTGAGCCCTACTGCTGATGCTCAGGAGGCAGATTTGACGAAGAGGCTGAAGTCTCAGTAGGTACTCTGCAGACTTAATTTCCTCATCATTAGTCAGGGCTCACCCTCTTTTGTGCTTAGAATTTCAGCCTCTGGAAACTTACTGACTCAGTTTCTCTGTGATAAATTCTTCCTGGCTCCTGAAGTTGTAGAAGAGATGCAGTCACCTGGTGCTGCAGGTTAGAGCGGACACCTGAGGCCTAAACACTCCATATACAATCTTTAAGACACCTATTTATTATCAGCTGCTGCTGCTGCTGCTGCTGCTGCTGCTAAGTCGCTTCAGTCGTGCCTAGCGACCCCATAGACTGCAGCCCACCAGGCTCCTCTGTGCATGGGATTTTCCAGGCAAGAGTACTGGAGTGGGTTGCCATTGCCTTCTCCGATTTATTATCGGGTTCCTACCTAACTCTCGCTTTGTGGTTCCCCATGCTCCTGATTGAATTGAACTGATGCTCCTAATTGTTGAGCCTTTCCTGAAATCCTCTGAGATGAATTGGTTAAGATTTTTTAGTTATCTCTACCTCCTCCACCACACACAGGTACTTAAATTTGACTTTTCCTGTCTCTGCTAAGAGTTTCATAATTCCTCTTTTTTTTTTTTCTTTAAATAATCATGACTTAGGATTGAAGATATCTTTGAATTTGATTAAACATGAGGTTTATATTTTTGTTTCTTTACTCTTGTTTTTTATTAAGACTTTCAGCAGAAGAAGAAAATAGAGATCTCCACTACACTTTCTTGAAACTAGAAACATAAAGCATTACCTTGTAACTTCTGAAGATAAAAATATTTGAGGGCAATAATATAAGAGTTCTCTGGTGGCTCAGATGGTAAAGCATCTGCCTGTAATGGGGTTGCACAGAGTTGGACATGACGAAGTGACTTAGCAGCAGCAGCGGCAGCAATGCAGGAGACCCAGGTTCGATCCCTGGGTTGGGAAGATCCCCTGGAGAAGGAAATGGCAACCCACTCCAATATTCTTGCCTGGAAAATCCCACAGATGGAGAAGCCTGGTAGGCTACAGTCCATGGGGTTGCAAAGAGTTGGACACAACTGAGCAACTTCATCTCACTTTACTTCACTTCACTTCAGGATAGCTTAATGTTACCAGCTCACTTTACTGCCAATAAGACAATAAGTTTGTGTTTAAATTGTCTTGAAAATCCAAACATGAGTCTTGATTTTTGACCTGACATCATACTTTTCATTATTCTTTATATTAAAAATGTAACATACTGAGTCTTAGTAATAGAACTTCCATGTTTCACAAATGTGAAATATGGTCATATCACAAACATGCTCTGTTCTCTATAAACTTCTCTTCCCCCTAAACCTTTGGATTTGCCATGTCCTCACTTTTCCTCAGTAGATGGTGTCACTGTGGATTTCCTAAATCATCAGATTTTCACTTCTTTGAAGTTTGTGCCACCAAACCTCTGTTCCTCCTTTATGACTATGGTGAAAGAAAGTTGCTCAGTCATGGCTGACTCTGCAACCCCAAAGACTGTAGCCTGCCAGGCTTCCTTGTCCATGGAATTCTCTGGGCAAGAATACTGGAGTGGATTGCCATTCCCTTCTCCAGGAGATCTTCCTGACCCAGGGATCAAACCCAGGTCTCCTGCATTGCAGCCAGTTTCAATATTGTCTGTTTGGTACTACAGCCCCTGCCTGGATTTCATTCTTTTCTGCTTCCTTGTGACCCTACTTCTTTTATCATTTCTTCTTTTTACTTTTTATTACCTATATTTTACCGACATTTGAACATGCTTTAAGTCTCCATCTTGAAGGAAATTCACCTTTCTAATTTCACATTTCCCTCCAATTACTAACTCACATTTCCTCTCACTTTCACAGAAAAACTTCTTGAGTTTTCTATAATCATTCTTTCCACTTCCTCAATTCTTAATTCCTGAACCTATTGCAGTCTGATTTTATACTTATCACTCTGTAGAGGCTATTCTCATTGAAACAAAAATTTTAAAATGACTTTTCTGTAACCAAATACAATGGACATTCTTTAGCCCTTACAGTAGCTAACTACTCTTCAACATTTAGCACTGTGAATATCTCCTTTATTCCAGGAGCACTCTTCCTTTGATTTTCATAATAGTATCAATCAGATTGGGTTAGCTTATGCTACAATAAAGAACACCCTCCATATCTGTAGCAGGTTGACTTAGGGTTATGATCTTCCTTGTTCTCTTAGCTCTTGGACAGAGGCTGATGGAGCAGACATTATCTGGAACATAGCCAATCATTACAGCAAAGGAAAAGAGCAAAGCAAGTCAGATACTAACCCTTATATGCTCAATCAGAAATTAACATATGACACTTCTGCTGATACTACCGTGGCCAAACAAGTTAAATGACCCTGTTGTTGTTTAGCCTCTAAGTTGTGTCCAACTCTTTGCAACCCCATGGACTGTGGTATGCTAAGCTTCCTTGTCCTTCACTATCTCCCAGTTTGCTCAAACATGCCCATTGAGTCAGTGATACCAACCAACCATCTCATCATCTGTCACCCACTTTTCCTCCTGCCCCCTGATCTTTCCCAGCATCAGGATCTTTTCTAGTGAGTCAGCTCTTTGCATCAGGTGGCCAAAGTATTAGAGCTTCAGCATCAGTCCTCTCAATGAATATTCAGGGTTGATTTCCTTTAGGATTCACTGGTTTAATCTCCTTGCTGTCCGTGGGACTCTTAAGAGTCTTCTCTAGCACCACAGTTCTAAAGCATCAATTCTTTGACATTCAGCCTTCTTTATGGCCCAACTCTCAAGTCTGTACTTGACTACTGGAAAAACCATAGCTTGGACAGATCTTCATCAGCAAAGTGATGTCTCTTCTGTGACCCCCTCTCTCTCTCCAAGAGAAATGTAAGCTTACTAAGTGCTTATGGGGAATAATTTGAGAAAAGCACTAAAGAGAACCATTATCTTCTACCACAAAATTTCCTAAAATAATCAAATCTAGGCAAGTCATATAAACCAATATACACAATATTTTGGAGAAGGCAATGGCACCCCACTCTAGTACTCTTGCCTGGAAAATCCCACGGAGGGAAGAGCCTGGTAGGCTGCAGCCCATGGGGTCGTGAAGAGTCGGGCACAACTAAGTGACTTCACTTTCACTTTTCACTTTCATACGTTAGAGAAGGAAATGGCAACCCACTCCAGTATTCTTGCCTGGAGAATCCCAGGGACGGGGATTCTCCCATCTGTGGTGTCTCACAGAGTCGGACATGACTGTAGTGACTTAGCAGCAGCAACACAATATTTGTAAATATTACTTCAGCTATTTTGCCAACTGAATGAATCAATTGTGATTGAAATGATGGCCACACATATTAGGAATAGATATGGTTCAAGTAATTACAAAGATGGTACTGAAATGCAGATATATAAATTCATCCATTTATTTGATAAAAACTTCAGTTCAGTTCAGTTCAGTCGCTCAGTCATGTTCGACTCTTTGCGACCCCATGAATCGCAGCACACCAGGCCTCCCTGTTCATCACCATCTCCCGGAGTTCACTCAGACTCACATCCATTGAGTCTGTGATGCCATCCAGCCATCTCATTCTCTGTCGTCCCCTTCTCCTCCTGCCCCCAGTCCCTCCCAGCATCAGAGTCTTCTCCAATGAGTCAACTCTTTGCATGAGGTGGCCAAAGTACTGGAGTTTCAGCTTTAACATCATTCCTTCCAAAGAAATCCCAGGGCTGATCTCCTTCAGAATGGGCTGGTTGGATCTCCTTGCAGTCCAAGGGACTCTCAAGAGTCTTCTCCAACACCACAGTTCTTAATAGCTACTTGGCACAGTGCTAAATGATGGAGATTAAAACAGAGCATGATAAGAATGGAAAGTAGTGTATACATCTTATAATTATTGATTCTGCCCCCTCTCCATGAATTCCTTTACACTTATAAAAAATAAATCTGAAAATGTAGTTATTATTGACCACCAGATAGAAATTTGAATATCTGTTAGCCTAAAATATCTTTAGAAAAGAAAATGGAGATCTTTTAGAGAAATTGCTTCTTGACTATACTAGTTTGTTAAATACATTCTATCTCTCAGATACAGGTAAATAGGATATCTCTCCAAGTTATCACCCAAATCAAAATCTTGCTTCAAATTAGCAAACATATATTCTTCAGAAATGTTGGCAATTTTCAGAGGGAGTACAATTTTTTACCTGGAAAGTCTCTGGTGAAGTTATTAACATGTTAAAGTCATTTCATTCAGTCATTTAATAATTTTAATTAACATTTTTAATCATTAAAAAACATCCCCAAATAAACATTCACAAGAGTGGGGCTTCAAAACGAGCAAGCTTATATCCATCTAATCCATGTCTGGAGTAGCTGCCAGAAGTTCTAGACCAATTCCACATAATATGTAGCGTCTATAATCATAAATATAAATGCTGAGATACTGCTTCACTTCCACCTCTCTTACACACTTGCTCTTTTTCTAGCAGGAAATGGCATGTGAACAAATGAGATAATAGCTGGAAACATGGAGCCCTACTCATTAAGGCAGAGAGCACTCCAATTGTAAAAACTCTTCAAAGTTTCTATTAAAAAAGAAATCACAGGGTTTTTCAAGAGCTTTTTGAGAACATGCTACGATGGAAAGAAAGTTAGATGAAAGATAGTGCCTGGGAGCAGACAGTAACTCAGAAGTCTAGTTATAAAATATTTTTAAGGTGGAAAAAACCATGCTAGCACTTCCCAAATCAGGCCAAATTCATTTTAGCTTATGCAGTTGTTTCCTAGTGAGTCAGTGCTCTATAGAAGACAGAGACGTCCAACACTTCTGTAATAGGTCAAGGACAAGAATGTGTGGCTGGAGGAGAGAGCTGAGGCTCACTCTAGCAAGGCAGTGCTGCTCCAAGGATCATTGCACATGGAACCCTTAAAGAGTAACTGGTTTTTATCTCATGTAGAAAAAATATATATGAGTCAATCTACATGGATATGAATTCATTTAAACTTGTCTGTATTCAGTTACTTTCTGAAGGTTCATGATTATTTTAGTTGGAGCTTTAAGACCACAGGTGCCCTTCAAATATAAGACTTAAAAAAGTCTTATTGACATTGACATTTACTAAGTGAAAAGGATAAGCTGAGTTCAGGATGCACATATATCATGAGGAAGTGCAATTGTCATAAAGATAGGGTATGATTGTAATGGTAAACTATGTCCACCTGCACACCCTCCAATTTGTTTTGTCTGGGAATTTCTTGAAGGTTCATACAGGCATTCTAGGCTAAAAAGGCTCGCTGGCTAAAATAAAGAGATCTCTGGCTGACTTCCCTCTCAAGGCGAGTCTGTGGTCTCACATCTCTCTTTTATTCAGAAATAACACTGACTGTTTTTATACAGCTCAGTACATCATCATAGCTGACTCAAGGAAACCAGAGGGAAGTGGCAAATGTTCCGCCTAGACCTACTTCTTTGGTTATTCCATTTAGGGGGAAATGTGTGAAGCCATGACCTCCTGTTGAGACTTGGCCCATGATAAGTAGAAGAAAATATCCATATTAGGAAAGGGAAAGTTGTTGCAAAGCCCAAGTTAAATATGACAGCCTTCCTCCCCTCAGGTTTCCATGTGTGGGTATGCACGCTTGACAGAGGGATTAAAACATCCCTGGTTTCATCTGGCTTTATTTGGCACATGTGAACACTATTTCTCTTCTCAATATGATTGTTTCTCTGGCCCAGTTCCAATGATCTCACTGTGGAAATCTTCAACATTAAAATTTGTGCGTGAGAAATTTTTTAGAGTTTTAAAAATCTGGTTTATTTCAAGGAAAAAAAGCCAACATGAAATAAAACACCAGTAATTCTATGAACAACATAAACTGATATGTACACATAATATAAGTGATATAGAATTTCCCTACAGAGCCCCTAATACAAAGTTCAGACTCAAAACCTTTTTGTATATGCAGGACAGCCTTTCTGTAGAGTGGATATTTAACATGAGACCGGCCATGCATTCTGTCTACAAACTGAACATTCCAATAAAGTGAATTACATCAAAATATATTTCCAACTGTGCAGGACAAAAATTGTTCCATAATTCAATTTGGTAAACATAATATGTACTTTAAGAAGGTATGTAGCACAATGGTTAAGAAGACAGACTGTGACTTACTACTTTTGTGAACTTAGACAAGTTTTTTCACCTTCTATGCCTCGTTGTCCTCTTCTGGAATAGGGATGATGAAGCTACACAGAGTTATTATGAGGAATGGCCTAGTTAACATATGTAAAAAATGCTAAGAGCAAGGCATGGCCCATGGTTAAGGTTGCATCAGTTTTTTTTGTTGCTGCTATTGGCCTGTTGCAAGCATCACCCCAGGTGCTGCAGGGCAAAAAAAGGTGCATGAGTAATAGTCCTTACCTTCAGGATACAGAAAACTGAGAGGTATCAGTGTTATAATTCAACGCAGGCAGCAATAAGAGCTCCAACAGACATGCAAAGTGCAACTGGCAGTATGTAGGAAGGAAAAAGTTTATGCCCTTTGAGTGGGGGCAGTCTTAGATGATGAGTAATATTTTGACAGGTAAAAGGAGAAAAACAGGGAACTATTCAATAAGATAGGAGATACAGGGACAGCACCTATTTGAAATTGGCTAGAATGTAGCATGTAGCATCAATGCAAACGATCCTCTTTCCTGTGCCCAGGGCTAACCTATTTCAATATTCTTTCCTACTGAGTCTGATTTGCCACAGAATCCTTCTTAATATAGGGCTCAAGGAACCACTACCTCTTCACTAATTTGGCTTGGGCAAAGCAATCTGTTTGCCACCTCAGATACATGTGAAGAAGGTGTGTATATTAATAGATAAAGTTGAAAAAGTAAAAAGCAATGATGACTATCACATATTGAGTATTCATTGTGTACTTTCATATATGTTATCTAATTTAATTCTCGCAATGAATATTCTTCTTATTTTGTATGAGACTGAGAAAGAGTAAGAACTGTTTTTAATATAACTTCGTGAGAAAAATGTTGAAGGCAGAATTTAAAACCAAGGTTTTTAAAATTGAAAAGCTGTATGCTTAATCACATTATAATATTTGATATCATTTAAAATAGCAGGGAGATAAAAATAAATTAATCATAAACCAGCCCTTAATTTCATGTTAAAAAATTTAAAAATCTATTCCTCATGTATAGGGAAACTATTAAAGGCTTTTGAACAAAGGAATAGCTAAATTAGGCTTGTGCTTTGCCACCAAAGCACTGGTGGCAGGATGACAAATGTGTTGGCAGTAAGGAGATTAGACAAGGGACCATCAGTATGTTAGGGGAGGAATGAGGATATGAGTGGAAAGGAAGTAAGGAATCAAATTAAGAGCTTCAGGTGAAATTCACAGGACTCGACTATATGGAAAGAGGTGACATTTATGAAGTTTTGAGTGTGGCAGTTTAACAACTGATATGGGCAGGAATACAGTGAATTAAGTTTGAGACAGTGGTGGAATATATGGATGTGGATTTTTTTAAAAAATCAAATTGATTCTTTCAATACTGTCTTTGTATAGATAAGGTTTAACATGTTAAGTTTTGTTTTTATAGACAAAAAATTGTGGACACTGTTTTAACGAAATTCTGAACATTTTTTGGCCATATCAAGAATGGGCACATTCTCGATTATATTTGTGTGTGTGTGTGAGACAGAGTAGTGTTCCAGGATTCAATCTAAAATAACTGTTTGATACTATCAGAGACATACTCCAAATTTCTCATTAAATCACTTCTTTATAAAAGACAAGGTAGATTTATTATGTCGTTGTCATTCTTCCATGGTACTGAATCCTTGGCCAGTCAGAAATAAACTCAGTGCCAGGGTTCTCAGCAGTCTGACCTACTTAGCTAGGGTTTTTTTTTTTTTTGAGGTTGTAGTTGAATTCTGCCGGGAAGGTGTCAGAATGTTAGCTCCTGTGACTAGTAGACAGTAGAATACTCAGTGTTGTTGGAAAGCATGCAAGTTAGGGAAGCTTAATTCCTGCTTTCCTTTAACCATATGGGAATTCCTTTAACTTGACAGAGCATGGTAGAGTGTGGAAGGTGTTTATGCTTTTCTTCTATCTTTAAACATCAGTTAGAGTTTATATTATGGTGGTACCCAGGAACTTTATCATTCTAAATAGTATTTCCATGTAGCAGGTAGGTGATGCATGGATTGCCTTATAGAAATTTATTTCAGTCAAGTAGTCAGCACAGATGAGGAAATATTAAAATAAGAGGAATTATATGCTAAAATACAAAAGTGACAGTAGACATGAAAATATCAGATGGTGAGAAAACACCATCTGATAAGCTGACTAACTTTTATACTGAAATTAAGGTGTGGTCGTGGTGGTGGTGGTCTAAGTCGCTAAGTCATGTCGGACCCTTATGACCCCATGGACTGACTGTAGCCCTCCAGGCTCCTCTGTCCATGGGATTTTCCAGGCAAGAATACTGGAGTGGATTGCCATTTCCTTCTCCAAAATTAAGCTGTGGTCACTAATAAACTTTATTTTATGGCAAATGCTAATATTCCCAATAGCTAGAGATATCATTTTTCATTAGAATAATTACAGTCTTTAATAATTCAATGAGCATAAAAAGTGATTTGTTTTTCTTCGAGGCAGCTGTTAAACATCCAGGGGTAAATTATATTCAAAAAGTTTAGCATTTTCCTAGGCACTTGCAGATCACTGTTCTTAAGGAATTTAAGAAGTAATAAAGTCATTGGAGACATATAATAAGCATGAAGGCATTCATATAGAATAATAATTAAAGAGAGTTGAAGACAGAGGAGGCAAATGCTTATCTGTAGGTGCTGGAAATATTCATTAGAAAGAAAAGGCTCATCTAAAAAGAACAGGTCCTGATTTACAAGCTAAAAGAAGAGTTAAAGAAAGGGGGTAGTCATTTACCTCCTAAAGGACTAAGGTTTGGAAATTGATCAATGCTTGCTCTTAGTGTCATTGAATTTCTGTGTAGCAACAGTATAACTTTGACTGAAATATCATTAGCTTAGAAAATTTAAGCAAATTAATGACTAAAGATTGAGTAAAATGTGGCTGGCAATCATTTTATGAACATCTGTCTTCAGAGGAATATGATTACTGATTCAAAATTATAGGGAAAAAGTGACAAATAATCAGAGTCTTGGCTGTAATGTTCATATTTGGGTTCTGAGCCAGCTTCCTCAGAAATCAGTTTGGTAGTTCCCTCCTCCCTCCATGTCCTTGGCACACAGACCGGCTGCCTGTCCCCGGAGTCCAGCTGTGAAGAATTTAAGGAGGCCCTCTCCAGGGGTGCCAGCCCCAGGAATGTTCTCCATGCAGATTTCTCCCAGAATCTCAGTGTGGCAAAGCACACCATGCAATCATCTTTTTATTTAGACTTTCAAATGAATGTAAAAATATTTGGCATGCTCTTTCCACCTTTGCTACTATTCATTTAGTCTTTGCCTCTGAAAAGTATTGCCAAGAGGAAAGTTTCCTGTGTTTATTTTATTTCTAGCATGACATCTTGCTTGAAAACTTTGATTGTGTGTATAGGCAGGGAATGAAAAACATAGGCTTCATTTTTTTCCTTCTTTGCATTAATACACAATATTAAGAGGAAATTCAAGGTGAATGATGAAAATCACAAACTTATAAGATCTTATGGAAAGAGTTTATATGCTGTCTCGATGATAGATGTTTTATTGCACCATCAAAGACACCTGAACAGCAAACAACCTTTGCAAGAGCCTTAGTAAATCATTAAAACAACTAAACTTGAGGTATGAGTTTTTCCTTTATTCAGAAATTAGAGAGGAGATTAGTATGCATTTTTTTTCATTGTTGTTGGAAGTAGTAAGAGGTGTAGAAGACTTTTTGCATGTTCATTTTAAACTTTGGTACCCAAGTGGTTATGTTCAATTACAGGTAGCAAAATAAAGTATCAGATTTAAGATTGAATAATTTTGGGGGGTTGAAGGACATGGATATCTTGGTGTGGGGTAAAAGGAGGATATTTTCACAAGATGACTTAGCTCTTGGAATTGACAGAGTAAGTATATCAGAAAAGGGTAGTAAATGGATATAAAGTTAAACTTGATGAGAAAAAGGTAATAATGAGTCTTCTAACTCCACTTAAGTTTGCCCCCCTGTGACCAAGGAGCTCTACGTTAAAAAAAAAAAAATGCTATGATATCACAAACCGTAAAACCTGTAGTTGTGGAAAACTAATGAATTTTAGTGAAAAGAAATTCATAGCTTAAGAATGTGACAACCATGATAAGGTACTGAAAAGCCCATTTCCCTAAGGCAGTTAGTATGGACTCTATAATAAACTAAATACAGAGAAATTTAATTTGCGTTTTCCAAACTGTGTGCCCAGATATGTATGACTGAAGCATAGTTTCAGAAAGCTATAAAGCAACCATGTTTCTTGACAAAGACTGATAGTCCGCTTATGCATAAAACTTAAAGAAAAATCTGAGGATTTCAGAGAATATGTGGTAACTGTCATGTATCACAATTTATAATTAGGGAGAATGAATTTGTGGTAGGGAAATGATTAATTTGGAAGTCGCACTGGGTCAAGGCTCATCTTTTTTTCCTACTTTTAATCTAGGAATGCTGCATTTTCTTTGTTTAAGATAGAATTTCAATTTTATCTATGAAAGATATGCCAGTATTTAAATTCTTTGACATATTATTTCAAATAATGAAAAATTTATCAAATTGTACTTATTTTTGAAAATTATTGAAACAATAAAATTCCAAGATGGCAAAATAACTGTTCACTTTTTAAACATCACGTCTGTGCCGCATTGTTACTGAAAGATCTTGTCAGTAGGGGAAGGAATAGAGAACAGAACTTAGTGTACTGAATGACTTGTAGAAGTGAAGGAGGAAACAGACAGAATAGGCTCGATCTTGAAAGCAGGATTCCATCTTGGGCCAGACTGTGGACTTCGAGCTATATGCCCGGTATCTATGGAAATGACATACCAACTGGAAAACCAGGCCCCCGGAAAGAAGAGCCCCAGAGCTCATACCTAGATTCTCCATCGCCTAAAAGAATACCCTAATTATCTGTGTAACCAAATAGAATTGTTAGGGGAAGCACACTGATTGAAAGCGCCCACCCTGGCCAGGCACCATAGTAACCATTTGCATGAGTTGTTTTATGACAGGAGATCCTGGTAAGGAATACGGAACTAATAAGCCACCACCAACCGGAAGAGTTCAGTAAAAGTTGAAAGGAGACACCGCGTGTCCGTCTACTTCCCAGAATCCCACTCGCTAGCATCCATCTTGGCTGAGCGATGCCTGCACCACCAGGAAAGATTCTGAATTAGAATGATCGGCCAAAGACCACCTGGAAACTAATCCCATCACCATAAAACCTGAGACTGTGAGCCACGTGGCAGAACAGTTCTCCTGGGTTTTCTTACCCTACTGCTCTCCACCCAGGAGCCCTTTCCCAGTAAAATCTCTTGCTTTGTCAGTATGCTGTAGCCACGCGTTCCGGGAAACAAACTCACTCAGAAGGACAATGCAGATAATGGAGTGCAGTTTATTACACCGGCGGGCCCAAGGCGGAGTCTTCTCTTAGCCAAGGACCCCGACCAGCATTTGTGAAAATCTTTTATACCCCATGTGTACATGTCTGAACCCACCACTGCAAATTCTTTGAGACTTACATAAACCAAGGAAAATACAATCCCAATAACCCCATCATTGTGCTCATGTGCTCAAACAGTCAAACAATTAGCCAATAATCAATAAACCCGAGGTTACACTCCAATAGATACAGAAAAATTTATGGCCTGTCTGGAGGAAGGGGTGATTGGTGTATGTTTTCTCTTAGGCGATGAGTAACCTAGATACGATCTTCAAGGTTCCCCTGTCTGGAGGGGGTCTTATCCTTCTGTTGTTGTTTTCATAGGCACTAAACACAGAGTTCAGAGTCCATTGGAAAAGTGGCCAAGCGTGATCAGCATGAATAGGCCTAAGAAGGAGTCCAGGCCCTATGAATTCCTTCTTCAAGTACATGTGTCTCCTCAGACAATTCATTTCGGAGTGTTGGACAAGGGTCCAGTTTCGGGCCCTGGAAGGGGTCCCCCTTCCTGCAACAGAATCATACATTCTATTATGCTTGTTGGGGTATGACCACAGGCCTATTGATAATTGTCCACTGTTAACTACCTAGGCTTAGGGCATATGAATCACAGGTTAACTTTGATTGTATCTTTCTTTTCCTTTGTTCAGACTAGTTTCAGGGAATTTGGGGAGTTGGGTTTGGGTATGTACACTTAGGGTATATAAGGTTTTCACAAAAACTGGTCGGGGTCCTTGGCTAAGAGGAGACTCCGCCTTGGGCCCGCTGGTGTAATAAACTCCACTCCACTATCTGCATTGTCCTTCTGAGTGAGTTTGTTTCCCGGAACGTGTGGCTACAACAGAAGTAGGTGATATCTTTGCAGAGATACTGGGGAAAGTAGAAGGCAGGTTTACCAAAGGAGTGAAGATGTAGAAGGGATTGTATGAGGCATGCTACGTGAAACCCCCATGCCAGAAAAAAATGTATAGAAAAAGGATTCTGAATGTGAAAGCGAATTTTGGAAAGAAGAGGACAAGAACATTAAGACAAGTATTATGTCCTTTAGAACTCTGTCTAGTCTTGGTGTTAGCAGCATGTCTAGGTTAACATTAAAGGAAGCCGTAATAGACTGATGTCTCAGCCTCTACTACCCACATCCTCTCTCTGCATAGAGTTACAAGAAGACACCAATTCCTCCCTTCCTTCGTGGCTGAGGAGCATGGACAAACCTCATTCCCTGAACCCTTAAAACTGTCAGTCATGGTAACGAACCCTTAATTTTCATCTTATTTGATCCTCACACCAACTTAAAAACAGTGAATAGTACCTCTCCCCCAACCTCCCGCCATTCCCCCTCTTTCTCCCCATCTCTGCCTGGCTGCTGTACTGAGACTCTGACTTGTTAAATGATTTAAGGCAAGCAAAAAACACCTCAAAAACCCACCACAATAAAACTGGGGTTTAACCCTCAAGCAGTCGGACTCCAGACTCCAAAGACTTGGTTTATTCTGTCTGGTACCTTGAGACACAGGAACTTCTATCAGAGAAGTGTCTGGAGAACTGGATGCTATTTGGTCTTTAGGCTCTGCTCAGCCCAGAGCAGCAGCTCTCTCTAGTGGGGGCAGGAACCGAAGACAAATTGCTAGGATTTTAGGACTTCCTGCAGCCAGTCTCGGGTCCTTCACTTCTATTTTCCCTCATCTGATTTTGAGATGCAAATATTTGACTTCTGCTCCAAAAGAAGAAAATGAGAGTATAAGTCTCAAAGAGTCAAGGAAATGAATCCTGGTCTAGTTTCTCCATTTTTCCAGCTTCTCAATCCCTTCCTAGTTCCCAGCATCAAAGAGTATGTTAAAAAAGGCAAAGTTTGGAAGGAAGGACAGCAGCTTTTCATTGTCTGCTTTGTTTTCTGTTACCCGTGAAATTCATTGTATCTTTCTCTAACTGTGATGTAGCCCTTTAAAAACAGACTACTTGTTTTCAGAGTTTGGGAGGGCAGGAGGCCAGACATCCTTGTCAGGTATGTTAATTATTGTACTCTATATGGATTTCTACACTTCAGTCCTGCTTATTTGCTGCTTATTAAGTAAGTTTTAGTTTTTTTTTTTTTTTAATCAAGTCTTGAAATTCCTCAGGGCAAAGGAAGTTTATAAATGACATTAATTGGAAAGAAGCTACCTCTAAAGCATGGCTCAACACAGAAGGATTTTTCTCTTCCTAGATCATCCAGTGCTTTACCCCAAATAGATAGAAGAGTTAATCCTACTCCCCTCTTATTACTCTCCTGCCCTGTCTATGAGCACAATGCCTAACCTATCCCTGGGGTCTTGCCACACTCTTCCAGCAGAGGAGGTGATGTGGAAGGGTAAAACAATTATTCGAACACACTTTACAAAGGTTCTAGTAGTTGGCAATACTTGTTCTGACCTTTCTGTTGGATTTTGTCATCATTTTAATTACTTTACCATCATTTGCAGGAGAGAAGGTGTCTTTGAATGTGCCCTATTTAGGGAAATCTTCAGGGCCAAAACTAAGTGTACATTTTCATCATTTCACAAGTTGTCAAAGTAACCAGTATAGTGAAATGACAGGATTTGAAAGAAAATAGGTTTCTGCAAAACTTTTAATTAAGGTAGGGGGGCATTTTATTGCAATTATTTATATTTGATGTTAACTTTTTTATTGGCTTGTTATGTTTACATAAATAGAATATATATGTTTTGAGTTGGACTGTGAAGAAAGCTGAGTGCCGAAGAATTGATGCTTTTGAACTGTGGTGGTGGAGAAGACTCTTGAGAGTCCCTTGAGTGGCAAGGAGATCCAACTAGTCCATTCTAAAGGAGATCAGTCCTGGGTGTTCTTTGGAAGGACTGATGCTAAAACTGAAACTCCAGTACTTTGGCCCCCTGATGCGAAGAGTTGACTTATTGGAAAAGACTCTGATGCTGGGAGGGATTGGGGGCAGGAGGAGAAGGGGACGACAGACGATGAGATGGCTGGATGGCATCACTGACTCGATGGACGTGAGTCTGAGTGAACTCTGGGAGATGGTGATGGACAGGGAGGCCTGGCGTGCTGCAATTCATGGGGTCACAAAGAGTTGGACACGACTGAGCGACTGAACTGATTACATCTAAAATTTTGCTTTTAATTTCCTACAACTATTTGCCATGCTGCTGCTGCTGCTGCTAAGTCGCTTCAGTCAAGTCCGACTCTGTGCGACCCCATAGATGGCAGCCCACTGGGCTCCGCCATCCCTGGGGTTCTCCAGGCAAGAACACTGGAGTGGCTTGCCATTTCCTTCTCCAATGCATGAAAGTGAAAAGTCAAAGTGAAGTCGCTCAGTCGTGTCTGACTCAGCGACCCCATGGACTGCAGCCTACCAGGCTCCTCCGTCCATGGGATTTTCCAGGCAAGAGTACTGGAGTGGGGTGCCATTGCCTTCTCCGACTATTTTCCATAGCCCTTGTAAATTTCTTTCACAAGTTTTTCACCCAAGAATTTTTGGACCAACTACTGTAATCTTTATGTTCCTATGTGTTTCACTGATTATTTTGCTATAACTTGGGTCTTACTTGCAAAAAAATTAATTTACACATAGCATGCTAAAAGAATGTTCAGTGTATTTATCATCTAAGGTAAACTTAACTTTTCTCTGTTATGATGTCTAACACCCACAAGGATAAAGCATTTTATTTTATAACAATTGTTACTACTGTCATTCCTTTCATTTACTTTTCCATTGTTTTCTTTGGAAAGATATGAAGATTATGGAAAAGCTTCAAAAAAGGGCCCTTCAGTCAGACTCATTAATTGTTAATATTCAGCCATTTGAGAGTTAGACATCATAACGTTCAACCCAATTCTTCAGCACATCTCTCCTAAAACAAAAACATTCTCCCACAAACCTCATTATAATTATCATAAGAAAATTTGACATTAATATAATGCTTTTATTTAGGTATAATCCATATTCATATTTCCAAAGTTGCCCCAATAAAATCTTTCATAGTTATTCATACTCTCTTTTCAGTTGCTTAGAAACAGTTATGCATTATATTTAGTAATGATATCTCCTTATCATCCTCTAATCTAAAATAATTCCCAGCTATTTTTTTTCTTTCATTATATTAACACTTTTAAAGAGATTGGATCATTGTTTTGCACACTATTACTAAAATGAGTACTTTCTCATGATTAGATTCAGGTAAAGAACATTTTTGGCAGGACAACAGATGTGATGTTGTATCTTTCGCAGAGTATAATATCAGGAAATGGATGAAATAAATATATCCTAATTTGGAAAATTAAGTTTGATGCCTTGGTTAAGGTGGTATCTGTTGGATTTCTTCATTTTGTAGGTACTTTTGTCTTTTGTGATTAGTAAATACTCTGTGGAATAATATTCTGAGAGTGTATAAATATTTGTTTTCCGGTGATTTTTCAATGGTTTTGTATCCATTAATACGTATTGTTTGAATCAATCATTACTTTTGTCTCAGCAAAATGGTGTTTTACCAATATTATTGTCTTTTCTACATTTATTATCATTTTTCTCTAAAGAAGAGCTTTTCATTCTCCCTGTCCCAAATACTTGAAGTTATATTGGGGTATCATTATGAGTGAGCTCATTTTTATTCAGTGCATTATAATTTATTTCAAACATTATTTGTTATAAAATATCAAGTATTCCAAATTTGCCCAGTGGAAACTCTGTTCAACTGTTATCCATTTCAATTGTCCTATTCACATCATTATTAGAAATAGTCTCTGAAGATAATTTAAAATAATATTTAGCCTACTTATTTGTAGGAACACTTCAACTCCCTTATCACATTAACTTTTACCTATGAAAAATCATATAACCATTCATCTTCAACATTTAAAGAGCTTAGAAGCTGTTCCTCCCATCTTCACAAGAAAAAAGATGAATATACAAAAATAAAAAGAAAAAGTACCCTTTCTTGGTCACAGCAGTGCACTGATTTCTCAGGTCAATCTCTACCTTCAAACCAAACAAACCAAACTTCTAGGAAAGTCACAACCAAGATCTGCCTACCTGCAGCACAAGTAATTGGAACATTACAAAACTTACAGTAAGACTTAAACAATAATTTTAATGAATTGTTGGATGCTGATCATGGACTTGCAAGAGAATGAGAAGCTCCTAAAGGATACAGTCTTAAAGGAGCCCTCACACTTTTATAGTTTGCTTTCAGGAACCCCATCAAATCCTCCTGGTAAAAAGTCAAGAAAGATCCCCTGTGCCTCTTTCAGGGGAAGGCAAAAAAAGTCACAATTTAAAAACTGACCCAGAACATACACCATGACAAAAGCCCATTCTTCAGGGTATAAAACTTTATCAGAGCCTTATTCCATCCAGGGAAAGGCATGGACACAACTCTGACACTTTCTAGCCATCTTGTTTCATCTACGATGGAGAGTAAAGCTAAGAAATATTGATAAAGTTCACAGCTCAGTGACACAGACCAATTAAAAGACTGAGATTTCATTTTAAGATTATTGAATACTCTCCCTCCCCCACCACACACTCCAGTAGGGTTCCAGTTAAATAACAGAGGGTTACAACTGAAAGGGCTGGAAGCCATAGACTGTCTCTGAGGAATTCTTAGGAAGCTGAAAGACAACAGAGGAGAAAAAAATAAGGGCAATAGATGTATTTGAAGCCTCTAGTATGTACACCTACTTTAAACATTGAACACAGCTCAGCTTCTAGATTGATTAAACATAAAACCCCACACTGAAGGCCTATTTACCCTAGTTCTTGTTACCCAATACATCATATCTAACTTCCAACAAAAAAATTTACAAGGCATGCTAAATGACAAGAAAAACCCATAATACTGAAAATATCTTCTCTTTAGGAAAATATTTTCACTTTTAGTCAAGTTAAGATGGAATTGCCCTGAAAATTCCTTTGTTATGTTTATGTTGTGAAATCCCATGTGTGATATCTGATTCCTGCCTATAAAAATCAATATGGAGACTCATATAACATGAAGAGAAACTTAATAATTAATCCAGCACTAGAGAAAATAAGTAGTACACTTAAAGAGGTAAGATTAAAAAGGCATCAGTAGACCAGAAGGCTGAATATTTTCCTTGGGAACAGAGAAAATAAAGTGAAATATTTGCATTGAAGGGACCTGCTGGTTTTATGGTCACATCTGCTAACCAGTCTGCATCCTTGGCTCACAGAGATCCCCATGACTGCTGAAAAAAAAAGTGACTCAGAAACATTTCCCCTTCATGTAGCCTAGCATATTTCAGCAGTCTGTGTTCCCAAAACTCGCGGTTGAAAAATACTCAACTTCATGCCTACATTTCCTGAAAAGAAGATCAGTCCAGAGGTGATTCAGTAACACATGAAGCTTGCTCTCCAGACATAAATATGGAATACAAATCAGAAAGAACACTGGCATAGAAATGACAGAAACCTCATCATGTTGAGTTGGGAAGTCAATCTCATTATTTGTTAACGGAGATTGAGTGTTCTTTGGCATTGGGTGGTGCCAACAATGGGCTAGGTGCTGCAGAGAACATAGACAAAGTTCTTGCCCAAGGGGCTCGTAATCAAATCAGACAAACCAGACGCTAACACAGTCCAGCAGTCTGGAATGGAGAAAGTTGGGTTTATATGGGGAACCTAAGGTCACTCTGTCCACGAGTATACTCAATTTCCCTCCAACAAGCTTGGTCTCTTGTGTTGTGTAAGTCTGAGAAAAAATTTTAACATACTTTCTTATTACTTCTTTTGCAATATCGCCCAGGAAGTCTGTTTTGCGAGAGAGTAAGTTGGGTTTTCATTGTCATGTGACAGGGTTTAGGATAAATTCTGTATAGCACATGGCCTGGTTTACTGGAGAAGGAAGGAAAAACACAAAAGTCAGAGCCACTAGAAAGAGAAGCACAGTTATGTAGGAAAGCATTCCACAGAAAGGCCCGTGGAACCAGATTTCTGCTGAGCCTGTGATACATATCAGTCATCTTGTGATGTGACCACTCTCACCTCTATTCTGTCACAAGCAACCTTGACAAGTGAATGGGCTGCTTGGCAGCAGGCATTCTGGATTTAAGTTTTTAGCTGTTTACAAATTTCTGAGTATACCATAAACCAACAATTGAAACTCTTGGGGCCCATGTGATATTCCCAGTGCGGGGCAATGCATGGCACTGTTCACATGGGGTTCTGAATTTGAAAAGCAATAAGTAGAAACTGAAAGTGTTAGTTGTGTCTGACTGTTAGTGACCCAATGGACTGTAGCCTGCCAGGGTCTTTTGTCCATGGAATTCTCCAGGCAAGAATACTGGAGGAAGTAGTCCATTGGAGAAGTAGTCCTCTTCTGTCCATTCCTTTCTCCAGGGGATTTTCCCAACCTAGGGATAGAACCCAGATCTCCCACATTGCAGGCAGATACTTTAGCATCTCAGCCATCAGGGAAGCCCATTAAAAAGAGTAATTAAAATGTGGGTTAGGAAATTTCCTCTATCCTTTACTAGTACTTAGTGCTTACTTCTATCATAGTGCTTATGATACTTACCTATTTGTCTATAAACCATCCTCCATCACTTAGATACTTGGCACATAATAGGGTTTTAATAAAAATTTGTGTGTTAATAAATTCCAAAAAGTACATAAACCATCTCTAACTCAGCATTTTCTTTGAACTCCCAAGGAAAACTCAAGCATGATACCTACAAAGATCCTCACAGAGTCCCCAAACCCTGTTAAGTTTATTTTTCTTTACAGCCTAGGGACCCCAGTTTTGTATTTAAGTATATAGAATGATATCCATAGTTAATTAGTTAGAATCACAAGTAGCCACTACCAAAGCATCATCTATTCCATAGTTTTGTGCACACTATACACACAGAATTGTATCACTATTAATTTGTGTATAATAAGAGCATTCCAAGTATTTAAGAAAAACCTTCGTGAATTTAAGTCATGTGGCTTTTAAATAATTTTATTTCTTTAAAGTTCCGTGAAGACCTTGTGGATTTTAATAGAGGAAATAACTTTTTAAAAAAAGAACACTGTGTGGATATATAACATATTACAGACTAGCTTCTAGCAAGAACGGTGGGTTTACACGCAGATGTCTTGAAGTCAATCAACTGGTGATGGAAGACCAGAAGTGTGTCCTAAATGCCTAAAAATGTTTTAGTCCTAATAACTAAGCCAAACCCAACACTGCTGAAGTTAGAATGAATTAAAGGACCTGCCACACATGTGTGGGTTGTTGCCCCTCCTCGTGAAACAGTGTCTGGGAAAAGCTTCACTTTCTGAAAACATTAAAAAAAAAAAAATCTGTAATGCAAATATTTATTTGGACTTTGGATAGGCTGAGAAGGTAGAGTTTCTAATTTAATCTTAAACTAGTTTTTCATCTCTAACGTCATGGGGAAATGCTATCTTGGGCTGGGCTGAGAATACTTTAGAAATTTGCCTATTAGTGAGCTAGAACTCTATTTTAGTTGTGTAGAAATGGGTATATTTTATGCAGATACTCTTATCTAAGAAATAAAAACCTGTCAGAGACTTGTGTAACTGCAACTTGATTTCAGAGAGCACTGTGTCTAACCTACACATTGTACAAATTAGAAAACTATGGAAAGTTGAAGTGACTTACTCAAGGTCATGACTCCTGAGTAGTGTTACTGAACAAAATCCTAGGTCTTCTGAATCCAATTATGTGCTCCTTCCTTTAAAATCATTAATGATGTTTTCTAAACTTTTAATTTTATGGTAATTATAGATTCACATATGGTTATAAAATTATTATTTCCTCACTATTCCTTCCTTCTTACCTTTTATTTTTTTCTCAGTGTTACACCTGGCAAAACTATAGTGTGATATTACAACCAGGATGTGAAAATTGATATGATCCAGATATAGAATACATACAACATATCACAGATTCCTCATGGTGCCCTTTTATAGCCACACCCATTTTTTCTTTCCCTCATCCCTTCCTTAATCCCTGACAAACAATTTATTTTTAATTTCTGTAGTTTTATTATTTTAAGAATGTTCTATGAATGGAATCATAATAGCCCTTTTGGGGCAGATTTTTTGCACTTAGCATAATTCTCTGGAGATTCATTGAATTTGTTGTGTATATCAATACTATGTTCCTTTTTTCCTCCCTATGTTGTCCATGATATGATTGCACCATGGTTTTTTTAACCATTTACCTATTGTAAGACATCTATGCTATTTACAATTTTGGGTTAATACAAATAAATCTGCTGTAAAAATTCAAGTAGAGATTTGGTGTGAACATAAGTATTCATTTCCCTGAAATAAATACCCAAGAGTACAGCAGCTGGGTTGTACAGTAAATGTGTTTTTAATTTTAGAAGAAAGTGCCAAGTTGTTTGTCATAATGGCTGTACCATTTTATATTCCTACTAGCAATAATAAGTCATCCAATTTCTCTGTATTTTTGGCTGCATTTGGTGTGCTCACTGTTCTTTTATTTTAGCTATTCTAATGGTGTATAGTGATATCTCACTGTGGCTTTAATTTGAATTTCTGTATGACTAATGATGTTGAATTTTTCTCGTGTGCTTGTTTGCCATATATACATTTTCATTAAATATGTCTTTACCTCCTTTGCCTATACTCTAACTAGTTTCTGTATTTTTGTTGTTGTTGTTGAGCTGCTGAGTTTTGAGATTCTTTATATATCATAGATACTAAACCTTTGTCATACATGTGGTTTGCAAATCTTTTCTCCT
Organism: Cephalophus harveyi; assembly: GCA_006410635.1. Classification (NCBI taxonomy): domain Eukaryota; kingdom Metazoa; phylum Chordata; class Mammalia; order Artiodactyla; family Bovidae; genus Cephalophus; species Cephalophus harveyi. Next base: position 122,703 of record SJYT01044923.1, read on the forward strand.
AGTCTGTCATTTATCTTTTCACCCTTCTCACAAGATCTTTCACACACACAGAAAATATTAACTTTAACAAAGTCCAGTTTCTTAGTTTTCCTTTTATGAATTGTGCTTCTGATGTGAAATCCAAGAATTCTACTAACATATCCATAAACTCAACATTTAGCAATTTTGTGTATATGATGAGAACACTTAAACTCTACTCTGTTCACACATTTCAAGTAAGCAATAGAGTATTATTAGCTATAGTTACCACACTACAATTGTTGCCAGAACTCAATCATCTTTCATACTGAAACTTTGTACCCTTTGATCAACATCTTCCTAACTCTCCCATTTCCCCAACTCTTAGCAACCATCAGAGAGTATGAATTCTTTTTTTCACATGTAAGAGCTTACAGTACTTGTCTTTTTATGTTTGGGCTATCTCATTTAATATAATATCCACCCATTTCATCTGTGTCTATGCAAATAGTGGGATTACCTTTTCTTTTAAGGCTGACTAATATTCTATTGTTAGTTCATATACTGTTGGAGCCTGGCTTGGAGAATTTTGAGTGTTACTTTACTAGCGTGTGAGATGGGTGCAATTGTGCAGTAGTTTGAACATTCTTTGGCATTGCCTTTATTTGGGATTGGAATGAAAACTGATCTTTTCCAGTCCTGTGGTCACTGCTGAGCTTTCCAAATTTGCTGGCATATTGAGTACAGCACTTTCACAGCATCAACTTTTAGGATTTGAAATAGCTCAACTGGAATTCCATCACCTCCATTAGCTTTGTTCATAGTGATGCTTCCTAAGGCCCACTTGACTTCACATTCCTGTATGCCTGTCTCTAGGTGAGTGATCACACCATCATGATTATCTGGGTCATGAAGATCTTTTCTGTATATTTCTTCTGTATATTCTTGCCACTTCTTCTTAGTATCTTCTGCTTCTGTTAGGTCCATACCATTTCTGTCCTTTATCGAGCCCATCTTTGCATGAAATCTTTCCTTGTATTTTTCTAATTTTCTTGAAGAGATCTCTAGTCTTTCCCATTCTATTGTTTTCCTCTATTTCTTTTCACTGTTCACTGAGGAAGGCTTTCTTATCTCTCTTTGGTATTCTTTGGAACTCTACATTCAAATGAGTATATCTTTCCTTTTCTCCTTTGCTTTTTGCTTCCTTTTCACAGCTATTTGTAAGGCCTCCTCAGACAGCCATTTTGTATTTTTGCATTTCTTTCTCTTGGGGATGGTCTTGATCCCCATCTCCTGTACAATGTCACAAACCTCCGTCCATAGTTCATCAGGCACTCTGTCTATCAGAACTAGTCCCTTAAATCTATTTTTCACTTCCATTGTATAATTGTTAGGGATTTGATTTAGGTCATACCTGAATGGTCTGGTGGCTTTCCCTACTTTCTTCAATTTAAGTCTGAATTTGGCAATAAAAAGTTTATGGTCTGAGCCACAGTCAGCTCCCAGTCTTGTTTTGCTGACAGTATAGAGATTCTCCATCTTTGGCTGAAAAGAATATAATCAATCTGATTTTGGTACTGATCATCTAGTGATGTCCATATGTAGAGTCTTCTCTTGTGTTATTGGAAGATGGCATATGCTATTACCAGTGCATTCTCTTTGCCCTGCTTCATTCTATATTCCAAGGCCAAATTTGCCTGTTACTCCAGGTGTTTCTTGACTTCCTACTTTTGCACTCCAGTCCCCTATAATGAAAAGGATATCTTTTTGTGGTGTTAGTTCTAGAGGGTCTTGTAGGTCTTCATAGAACCATTCCACTTCAGCTTCTTCAGCATTACTGGTTGGGGCATAGACTTGGATTACCATGATATTGAATGGTTTGCCTTGGAAATGAACAGAGATCATTCTGTCATTTTTGAGATTGCATCCAAGTATTATGATGGCTACTCCATTTCTTCTAAGGGATTCCTGCCCGCAATAGCAAATATGATGATCATCTGAGTTAAATTCACCTATTCCAGTCCATTTTAGTTTCCTGATTCCTAAAATGTGGACGTTCATTCTTGTCATCTCCTGTTTGACCACTTCCAATTTGCCTTGATTCATGGACCTAACATTCCGGGTTCCTATGCAATATTGCTCTTTACAACATCAGACCTTGCTTCCATCACCAGCCACATCCACAGCTGGGTGTTGTTTTTGCTTTGGTTCTGTCTCTTCATTCTTTCTGGAGTTATTTCTCCACTGACCTCCAACAGCATATTGGGTACCTACCAATCTGGGGAGTTCATCTTTCAGTGTCCTATCTTTTTGCCTTTTCATACTGTTTGTGGGGTTCTCAAGTAAGAATACTGAAGTCATTCCCTTTTCTGGTATACCACATTTTGTCAGAACTCTCCACCATAACCCATCCATCTTGGGTAGCCCTACACAGCATGGCTCAGTTTCATTGAGTTAGACAAAGCTGTGGTCCATGTGATCAGAATGGCTAGTTTTCTGTGACTGTGGTTTTCAGTCTGTCTGCCCCCTGATGGAGAAGGATAAGAGGCTTATGGAAGCTTCCTAATGGGAGAGACTGAAAGGAAAAGGAAAGGAAAGTGAAGTCACTCAGTCATGTCCAACTCTTTACGACCCTGTGGATTGTAGCCTACCAGGCTCCTCCACCCATGGGATTCTCCAGGCAAGAATACTAGAGTGGGTTGCCATTTCTTTTCCAGGGGAAACTGGGTCTTGTTCTGATGGACTGGGCCATGATCAGTATATCTTTAATCCAATTTTCTGTTGATGGGTGGACCTGTATTCCCTCCCTGCTATTTACCTGGGGCCAAACTGTGGTGCCAAATAGGAAAAGGAGTATGCCAAGGCTGTATATTGTCACCCTGCTTATTTAACTTATGCAGAGTACATCATGAGAAATGCTGGACTGGAAGAAGCACAAACTAGAATCAAGATTGCTGAGAGAAATATCAATAACCTCAGATATGACTGAACTGAAACTGTGGTGGAAGTAATGAAGATAATGGTGGACTCCTTCAAAAGATCCCATGCGTGTACTGCTACACTCAGTGCCCCTAACCCTGCAGCAGGCCCCTTCCAACCAACACCTCCACTAGAGACTCCTGGACACTCCCTGGCAAGTCTGGGTCGGTCTTTTGTGGGGTCATTACTCCTTTCTCCTTGGTCCTCGTGCATGCAAGGTTCTGTTTGTGCCCTCCAAGACTTTATTTCCCAGTCCTGTGTAAGTTCTGGTGGCTCTATGGTGGGGTTAATAGCAATCTCCTCCAAGAGGGCTTATGCCATATCCAAGTCTGCTGCACCCAGAGCCCCTGTCCCTGTGGCAGTCCACTGCTGACCTGCACCTCCACAGGAGATGCTCAAACACAGTTCTGTCTCAGTCTCTGTGGGGTCCCAGGGTCCTGGTGTATGCAAGGTTTGTTTGAGCCATCTGAGCATCTCTGGTGAGAATGGGGTTTGCTTCTAAATGTGAATTTGCCCCTCCTACCATCTTACTGGGATTTCTCTGACCTTGGATGGGGGATACCTCCTTACAGCCATCCCAGCGAGGTGCAGCCACCACTTGCTCCAGCACCATGCAGCCGCCACATGCTGGAAAATTCTGAAAGAGATGGAAATACTAGACCACTTGACCCACCTCTTGAGAAATCTGTATGCGGTCAGGAAGCAACAGTTAGAACTGGACATGGAACAACAGACTGGCTCCAAATTGGGAAAGGAGTACGTCAAGGCTGTGTGTTGTCACCCTGTTTATTTAACTTATGCAGAGTACATCATGAGAAACTCTGGGCTAGATGAAGCACAAGCTGGAATCGAGATTGCCGGGAGCAATATCAATAACCTCAGATATGTAGATTACACCACCCCTATGGCAGAAAGCAAAGATGAACTAAAGAATCTCATGATGAAAGTGAAAGAGGAGAGTGAAAAAGCTGGGTTAAAGCTGAACATTCAGAAAACTAAGATCATGGCACCTGGTCCCATCACTTTATGGGAAATAATAGATGGGGAAACAGTGGAAACAGTGGTGACTTTATATTTTTGGGCTCCAAAATCACTGCAGATGGTGACTGGAACAAGATACTTGTTCCTTTGAAGGAAAGTTAAGACCAACCAAAATAGCATATTAAAAAGTAGAGACATTACTTTGCCAACAAACGTCCATCTAGTCAAAGCTATGGCTTTTCCAGTAGTCATGGATGGATGTGAGAGTTGGACTGTAAAGAAAGCTGAGCACTGAAGAACCGACACTTTTGAACTGTGGTGTTGGAAAAGACTCTTGAGAGTCCCTTGGACTGCAAGGAGATCCAACCAGTCCATCCTAAAGGAAATCAGTCCTGAATATTCATTGGAAGGACTGATGCTGAAGCTGTAACTCCAGTACTTTGGCTACCTGATGCAAAGAATTGACTCATAGGAAAAGACCCTGATGCTGGGAAAGATTCAAGGCAGAAGAAGGGGGTGGCAGGAGAAGAGATGGTTGGATGGCATCACAAACTCAATGGACATGAGTTTGAGCAAGCACTGGGAGTTGATGATGAACAGGGAGGCCTGGTGTGCTACAGTTCGCCAAGTCGCAAAGAGTCGGACACAACTGAGTGACTGAATGGAACTGACTGAATATTCTCTTATATACATAGCCCTGGGCCTGCAGCACAGTTGGGAGAGAACACCAAACACTCCAAAGCTCTGCTTAGGCTCTTTTGAGGAGGCACCATGCCACATCCTGCTCCATCATAAATACAGCACATTTTATTTTCTCATTCATCCACTGACAATTGCTTAGGTTGTTTTTGTATCTTGGCTATTGTGAATAATGCTGCAGTGAACAGGGGAGTGCAGATACTGCTTTCATTTCTTTTAGATATATGTTCAGAGTAGAATTGCTACGTAATAGTCTATTTTTAATTTTTTGAACAACCTTCATACCATTCCATGATGGCTGTACCAAATTATATCCCCTCATATCTGTACCAAAGTTCCATTTTTCTCTGCATCTTCACCTATTCTTGTTTTTGCTTGTTTGCTTTGTTGTTTTTTTAAATAATTGCCATCTTGAGAGGTGTGAAGTGATATAATGCTGTGGTTTCTATTTGAATTTCCTTAGTGGTTAGTGATACTGATCATCTTTTTGTATATTTGATGGCCATTTGTGTCTTCTTTTGCAAAATGTCTATTCAGGTCTTTTGCTTATATTTTAATCAGGTTATCTTTTATATTTTGCTATGGAAAATCCCATGGACGGAGGAGCCTGGTAGGTTGTGGTCCATGGGGTCACAAAGAATCAGACACGACTGAACGACTTCCCTTTCACTTTTCACTTTCATGCATTGGACAAGGAAATGGCAACCCACTCCAGTGTTCTTGCCTGGAGAATCCCAGGGACGGGGGAGCCTGGTGGTCTGCTGCCTATGGGGTCACACAGAATCGGACACGACTGAAGTGACTTAGCAGAGAGATGGAATTGTAGGAGTTCTTATATATTTTGAATATTAATTCCTTATCAGATGTATGATTTGGAAATATTTTTCTCATTCTTTAGGTTGCCTTTTTACTCTGTTGATTGTTTGCTTTGCTATGCAGAAGCTTTAGGTTAGATGTAATCCCACTTGTCTATTTTTGCTTTTGTTGCTTGTGCTTAGGGGAGCATATCTTAAAAAAAAATCATTGCACAGGCCAATGTCAAGGGGTTTTCCTATGTTTACTTCTAGAGTCTTATAATATCTGGTCTTAAATTTAAGCCTTGAATCCATCTTGAATTCGTTATTTATATGGTATGAGATATGGGTCCAATTTTATTCCTTTGGTTGTAGATATCCAGCTTTTCCAACAGTATTTATTAACGAGTGTTATTCTTGGCACCATTATTGAAGATCAGCTGACCATAAATGTATGGATTTTCTGTCTTTTCTCTTCCACTGGCATATATATCTGTTTTTATGCTAGTACCATACTGTTCAGATTACTAGAGCTTTGTAATATATTTTCAATGGTCTACTTTCTCATCACTTTTTTTGGTAATATATTTTGAAATCAGGAACTGTGGTGTTTTTAGCATTGATCTTCTTGTTCAAAGCTCATGTTTAAGAACTTAGCTATTTGGGATCATTTGCAGTTCCATATGGATTTTAGGATTAATTTTCCCCCCTATTTCTATGAAGAATGCCATTAGAATTTTGATAGGCATTGTATTAAATCTGTAAATGACTTTGAGTGCTATGAATACTTTAATAGCTTTAGTTCTTCCAATCCATGAACATGGAATATTTCTCTATTTATGTCTTTCTCAATTTTCTTGTGTCCTTTTTAATTTCTTTTATAACTTTTTAAAGATTATTATTTATTATTTGTTTATGGCTGTGCTGAGTCTTTGTCACTGAGAGCCAGCTTTCTCTAGTTGTGGAGAATGGAGACTACTCTCTACTTGGGATGCACTGGCTTCTCATTGTGGTGGCTTCTCTTGTTGCAGAGTATTTAGGCTCTAGACCCACAGGTTTCAGTAGTTGTGGTACAACTGATTACTTGTGACTGACAGGCTCTAGAGCGCTGGCTCAGTAGTTATAGTGCACAGGCTTAGTTGCCACATGGCATGTGGGATCTTCTCAGAGCAGAGATTGCCCCACCTCCTTTGCATTGGCAGGTGAATTCTTAGCCCCTGGATGGACCACCAGGGAAGCCCTATAAATATTTTATAGTTTTCAGTGTACACATCTTTCACCTTCTTGGTTAAATTTAATCCTAAGTATATTATTCTTTGTGGTGCTACTGTAAAGGTAATTGTTTTAACTTATTTTTTGCCTAGTTAGTTCATTTTTAGTGTATAGAAATGCAGGTATCCCCTGCACAGATAGAGAACTCACATAATCTTGGGTAGTGAAGATTTTTCTGCAATATTCTGTACTGTGAGAATTTTTTCTGCATATTTTTCTTCAATATTTTCTAATATTCTCTCCACCATATTCTTTACTGTGTCATTTTGGTCAACATATTCCAACTGGATGGTTGGTAGTGAAAACAGATTCCATTTGTCCCCTGCAAAACAAAGACTTTGTCAGAAAGGAAAACATTTTTGTATACAAATGAATGCTTACTGATAATTCAGGTAATCCCAGACAGACAAGGCATATTTTCCAGAGGAGCTGTCTGTACTATTCAGATTTATTCAACTTTTTCTCTCACTTTGGCAGTGTAGTGCTGATTCTAAACATACCATGAAATAAGCTGTACATTTGGCTCTACATTTATTCTATTTGGTCCAAAATGGCACCAAAATCATTAACTAAGTACACATTGACTTGGAAGGAAAGAGGAGAAAACTCAAGTAAAAAGTGACTTTTATTGCCAAAATTTGAGTTCTCTTTCAGTGGCTGCCACAACCTCACTAACACCCAAGGCAAGCAAGAGGCAGGCATCTTTCATGCTCTAGGTGTTAGTGATGACATGAATTATAGTGGGAAATAATACAGCACTTTAAAAAGTTCTGGCTGGTTTTAAAAAAGGAGAAATGGATTTTCAATATCAAGCCTTAAAGCTATTCATCTGGCTAGTCATCCTATTGTTTCTTACTCCACAGCAGAAGAGACACAGAAGTATAGAACAGTCTTTTGGACTCTGTGGAAGAGGGAGAGGGTGGGATGATTTGGGAGAATGGCATTGAAACATGTATAACATCATATATGAAACGAGTCGCCAGCCCAGGTTCAATGCATGATACTGGATGCTTGGGGCTGGTGCACTGGGACGACCCAGAGGGATGGTACGGGGAGGGAGGAAGAAGGGGGGTTCAAGATGGGGAACACGTGTATACCTGTGGCAGATACATGTTGATGTATGGCAAAACCAATACAGTATTGTAAAGTAATTAACCTCCAATTAAAATAAATAAATTTATTTTAAAAAATCATGTAGCTAAAATGATAGATTTTCAAAATACTCTAACTACCATTAAGGTTTTACTTGTATGCTTCCAGTACATTGGTGTCTCATTTTATGATTTACAACGGAAAAAGTGGTCCCAGAAGACTAGGTGACTTTCCTTCACAAGAACAAAATGGATTTTCAATATCAAGCCTTAAAGCTATTCATCTGGCTAGTCATACTATTGTTTCTTACTCCACAGCAGAAGAGACACAGAAGTATAGAACAGTCTTTTGGACTCTGTGGAAGAGGGAGAGGGTGGGATGATTTGGGAGAATGGCATTGAAACATGTATAACATAATATATGAAACGAGTCGCCAGCCCAGGTTCAATGCATGATACTGGATGCTTGGGGCTGGTGCACTGGGACGACCCAGAGGGATGGTACGGGGAGGGAGGAAGAAGGGGGGTTCAGGATGGGGAACACGTGTATACCTGTGGCAGATACATGTTGATGTATGGCAAAACCAATACAGTATTGTAAAGTAATTAACCTCCAATTAAAATAAATAAATTTATTTAAAAAAATCATGTAGCTAAAATGATAGATTTTCAAAATACTCTAACTACCATTAAGGTTTTACTTGTATGCTTCCAGTACATTGGTGTCTCATTTTATGATTTACAACGGAAAAAGTGGTCCCAGAAGACTAGGTGACTTTCCTTCACAAGAACGCTGAAAACAAGACAAGGAGAATCATTCCCAGTCAGTGCTGTTCTCTAATGTGTTCTCTGGTCAAGCCAATATTTTGGTCAAGTAATAATGGATAAGAAAAAAATTGATAGTGTACCATCATAGTGCTGATAAGACAAAGGAAATTGGATGTAGTTTAGGTGAAGCAAACAAACATTGATAGTAGTGTAAACAGACATCCAAAAACCATTAATGTTTTTAGGATATTAATTTATTTTAATTTTTATTTTTTATGGAAGTATAGTTGATTTACAATATTGTGTTAGTTTCTGATATAAAATGTTTCATATATATATCATATATCAATATATATTCTGATATATATATATATTCTTTTTCAGATTACTTTATATTATAGGTAATTACAAGATATTGAAGACAGTTCCCTGTGCTGTATAGGAGTACCTTGTTGTTTATCTATTTTATATAGAGTAGTATGCATCTGTATTCTTTTTGATGTTGATACAGATAGAATTGTTTTCCTAATTTCTCTTTCTGATAGTTCAATTATAGTATATGGAAATGCAGCAGATTTACATATATTAATTTTCTATCTTGCTATTTTACCAAATTCATTCATGAATTCTAGCAAGTTTGGGGGGGATGTCTTGAGAATATTTTATCTGTGGTATCATGTCATCTGCAAATGGTACAGCTTTTCTTCTGTCTTTCCAATTTAGATTCCTTTATTTCTCTCTCTTGTCTCATTGGTATGACTAAGACTTCCAATACTATGTTGACTAAAAGTGACAAGAGCGGTTATCATTGTCTTGTTCCTCATCTTAAAAGAAATGCTTTTAGGTTTTTGCCATTGAATAGAATGTTAGCTGTGGACTTGTCATATATGACCTTTATTATGTTGAGGTCTGTTTCCTCTGTACCAACTTTGTGGAGAAATTCGGTTATAAATGGATGCTGAATTTTGTCAAAAGATTTTTTTTTCATTTATTAAGATGATCATGTTATTTTTATTTTTTCAACCTGTTTATGTGGTGTTAATGTGGTTCAAAATGGGGAAAAGAGTACATCAAGGCTGTGTGTTGTCACCCTGCTTATTTAACTTATATGCAGAGTACATCACATCATGCTAAATACTGGGCTGGATGAAGCACAAGCTGAAATCAAGATTTCTGGGAGAAATATCAATAACTTCGGATATGCAGATGACACCACCCTTACGGAGGAAGGCAAAAAGGAACTAAAAACCATCTCAATGAAAGTAAAGAGGAGAGTGAAAAAGCTGGTTTAAAATTCAACATTCAAAAAACAAAGATAATGGAATCTGGTCCCATCACTTCATGGCAAATAGATGGGGAAACAATGGAAACAGTGATGGACTTTATTTTCTTGGGCTTCAAAATCACTGCAGATGGTGACTACAGCCATGAAACTAAAAGACACTTGCTCCTTGGAAGAAAAGCTATGACCAACCTAGACAGCATATTAAAATTCAGAGATATTACTTTGCCAACAAAGGTCTGTATAATCAAAGCTATGGTTTTTCCAGTGATGGATGTGAGAGTTGGACCATAAAGAATGCTGAGCACCAAAGAATTGATGCTTTTGAACTGTGGTGCTGAAGAAGACTCTTGAGAGTCCCTTTGACTGCAAGCAGATCAAACCAGTCAATCCTAAAGGAAATCAATATTGAATATTCTTTGGAAGGACTGATGTTGAAGCTGAAACTCCAATACTTTGGCCACCTGATGTGAAGAGCCAATTCATTGGAAAAGACCCTGATACCGGAAAGATTGAAGGCAGGAGGAAAAGGAGATGAAAGAGGATGAAATGGTTGGATGACATCACTGACTCAATAGACATGAGTCTGAGAAACTTCAGGAGACAGTGAAGGGCAGGGAAGCCTGGCATGTGCAATCCATAGGGTTGCAAAGGTCAGACAGGACTGAGCAACTGAACAACAACAGCAATGCAGTGTATCACAGTGACTGATTTGTGGATATGGAGCCATCCTTCCATGCCTAGGATAAATCCCACTTGATCATGATATATCCTATGTGATCCTTTTAATATATTGTCAAATTCAGTTTGTTGATATTTTGTCCCAGATTTTTGCATCTGTGCTCATCAGTGATATTAACCCATAATTTTCCTTTTTAAAATTATATCTTTGATTTTATTATCAGGATGATACTTGTAGAATGAGTTTGGTAGTATGCTTCCTCTGCAATTTTTTGTCAGTTTATCTTCTACTATTTTACTTCTGATTTTATTTATTTGGATTTTCTTTTTTTTTTTCTTGATGAGTCTGTCTTGATGAGTCTCTTACATGCACCTCACTTTTAAAAAATTATTTTTTCCTTTTTACATTCACCTTGGGTAATAACTCTGTCTTCTAGTTTGCAGTTTATTTTTAAAATTAATCAGAAGGTTTATGATTTTTTTTTCAAATAAACAGTTCTTAATTTCATTGATCTTTTGTTAGCTTTAATATCTATTTCATTTATCTGTTCTGATCTTTGTTATTTCTTTCCCTATACTGAATTCTGGTTTTGTTTGTCTTGTTTATCTAGTTCCTTTAGTTGTAATGTTAGTTTGTTTATTTCAGATTTTTCTTGTTTCCTGAGAGTTTTTTGATCACTATAAAGTTCCCTCTTAGAATTGCTTTTGCTGAGTACCATTGATTTTGCTTTTGTTTTCATTTGACTCCAGTATTTATTTCCTTTCTGATTTCTTCAGTGCCATATGGAAGTATAGTTGATTTACAATATTGTGTTAGTTTCTGATATAAAATGTTTCATATATATATCATATATCAATATACATTCTGATATATATATATTCTTTTTCAGATTACTTTATATTATAGGTAATTATAAGATATTGAATACAGTTCCCTGTGCTGTATAGTAGTACCTTGTTGTTTATCTATTTTATATAGAGTAGTATGCATCTGTATTTTTTTTGATGTTAATGCAGATAGAATTGTTTTCCTAATTTCTCTTTCTGATAGTTCAATTATAGTATATGGAAATGCAGCAGATTTACATATATTAATTTTCTATCCTGCTATTTTACCAAATTCATTCATGAATTCTAGCAAGTTTGGGGGGGATGTCTTGAGAATATTTTATCTGTGGTATCATGTCATCTGCAAATGGTACAGCTTTTCTTCTGTCTTTCCAATTTAGATTCCTTTATTTCTCTCTCTTGTCTCATTGGTATGACTAAGACTTCCAATACTATGTTGACTAAAAGTGACAAGAGCGGTTATCATTGTCTTGTTCCTCATCTTAAAAGAAATACTTTTAGGTTTTTGCCATTGAATATAATGTTAGCTGTGGATTTGTCATATATGACCTTTATTATGTTGAGGTCTGTTTCCTCTGTACCCACTTTGTGGAGAAATTCGGTTATAAATGGATGCTGAATTTTGTCAAAAGATTTTTTTTTCATGATTATCATTGTCTTGTTCCTCATCTTAAAAGAAATACTTTTAGGTTTTTGCCATTGAATATAATGTTAGCTGTGGATTTGTCATATATGACCTTTATTATGTTGAGGTCTGTTTCCTCTGTACCCACTTTGTGGAGAAATTCGGTTATAAATGGATGCTGAATTTTGTCAAAAGATTTTTTTTTTTCATTTATTATGAAGATCATGTTATTTTTATTTTTTCAACCTGTTTATGTGGTGTTAATGTGGTTCAAAATGGGGAAAGGAGTACATCAAGGCTGTGTGTTGTCACCCTGCTTATTTAACTTATATGCAGAGTACATCACATCATGCTAAATACCGGGCTGGATGAAGCACAAGCTGAAATCAAGATTTCTGGGAGAAATATCAATAACTTTGGATATGCAGATGACACCACCCTTACGGAAGAAGGCAAAGAGGAACTAAAAACCATCTCGATGAAAGTGAAAGAGGAGGTGAAAGTGAAAGTGAAAAAGCTGGCTTAAAATTCAACATTCAAAAAACAAAGATAATGGAATCTGGTCCCATCACTTCATGGCAAATAGATGGGGAAACAATGGCAACAGTGATGGACTTAATTTTTTTGGGCTTCAAAATCACTGCAGATGGTGACTACAGCCATGAAATTAAAAGACACTTGCTCCTTGGAAGAAAAGCTATGACCAACCTAGACAGCATATTAAAAATCAGAGGTATTACTTTGCCAAAAAGGTCTGTATAATCAAAGCTATGGTTTTTCCAGTAATGGATGTGAGAGTTGGACCATAAAGAATGCTGAGCACCAAAGAATTGATGCTTTTGAACTGTGGTGCTGAAGAAGACTCTTGAGAGTCCCTTGGACTGCAAGCAGATCAAACCAGTCAATCCTAAAGGAAATCAATATTGAATATTCATTAGAAGGACTGATGTTGAAGCTGAAACTCCAATACTTTGGCCACCTGATGTGAAGAGCCAATTCATTGGAAAAGACCCTGATGCCGGAACGATTAAAGGCAGGAGGAAAAGGAGACGAAAGAGGATGAAATGGTTGGATGACATCACTGACTCAATAGGCATGAGTTTGAGAAAGTTTCAGGAGACGGTGAAGGACAGGGAAGCCTGGCATGTGCAATCCATAGGGTTGCAAAAGGTCAGACAGGACTGAGCAACTGAACAACAACAGCAATGCAGTGTATCACAGTGACTGATTTGTGGATATGGAGCCATCCTTCCAGCCCTAGGATAAATCCCATTTGATCATGATATATCCTATATGATCCTTTTAATATATTGTCAAATTCAGTTTGTTGATATTTTGTCCCAGATTTTTGCATCTGTGCTCATCAGAGATATTAACCTGTAGTTTTCCTTTTTAGAATTATATCTTTGATTTTATTATCAGGATGATACTTGTAGAATGAGTTTGGAAGTATGCTTCCTCTGCAATTTTTTGTCAGTTTATCTTCTACTATTTTACTTCTGATTTTATTTATTTGGATTGTCTTTTTTTTTTTTTTCTTGATAAGTCTGTCTTGATGAATCTCTTACATGCACCTCATTTTTAAGATGTGAACAGGACTGAGCAACTGAACAACAACAGCAATGCAGTGTATCACAGTGACTGATTTGTGGATATGGAGCCATCCTTCCATGCCTAGGATAAATCCCACTTGATCATGATATATCCTATGTGATCCTTTTAATATATTGTCAAATTCAGTTTGTTGATATTTTGTCCCAGATTTTTGCATCTGTGCTCATCAGTGATATTAACCCATAATTTTCCTTTTTAAAATTATATCTTTGATTTTATTATCAGGATGATACTTGTAGAATGAGTTTGGTAGTATGCTTCCTCTGCAATTTTTTGTCAGTTTATCTTCTACTATTTTACTTCTGATTTTATTTATTTGGATTTTCTTTTTTTTTTTCTTGATGAGTCTGTCTTGATGAGTCTCTTACATGCACCTCACTTTTAAAAAATTATTTTTTCCTTTTTACATTCACCTTGGGTAATAACTCTGTCTTCTAGTTTGCAGTTTATTTTTAAAATTAATCAGAAGGTTTATGATTTTTTTTTCAAATAAACAGTTCTTAATTTCATTGATCTTTTGTTAGCTTTAATATCTATTTCATTTATCTGTTCTGATCTTTGTTATTTCTTTCCCTATACTGAATTCTGGTTTTGTTTGTCTTGTTTATCTAGTTCCTTTAGTTGTAATGTTAGTTTGTTTATTTCAGATTTTTCTTGTTTCCTGAGAGTTTTTTGATCACTATAAAGTTCCCTCTNTTTGTTAGCTTTAATATCTATTTCATTTATCTGTTCTGATCTTTGTTATTTCTTTCCCTATACTGAATTCTGGTTTTGTTTGTCTTGTTTATCTAGTTCCTTTAGTTGTAATGTTAGTTTGTTTATTTCAGATTTTTCTTGTTTCCTGAGAGTTTTTTGATCACTATAAAGTTCCCTCTTAGAATTGCTTTTGCTGAGTACCATTGATTTTGCTTTTGTTTTCATTTGACTCCAGTATTTATTTCCTTTCTGATTTCTTCAGTGCCCTACTGGTTGTTTAGTTGCATATTGCTTAGCCAACATGTACTTTTGTGCTTTGAAATTTTTTTTCTTGTAGTTGATTTCTAGCCTCATAGCATTTTCTTTAGAAAAGATGTTTAGTTATGATTTCAGTCTTCTTAAATTTACCGAGGCTTGTTTCATGGCCTAGTATATGAACTGTCCGGGAGAACACTCCATGTGGACTTGAAAAGAGTATGTATTCTGCTGCTTTCGGGTGAAATATTCTATATTTATCTCTTAACCCCATCTGAACTACATGTATCATTTTAGGCCAGTGTTTCATTGTTAATTTTCTGTCTGAATGATGTAAGTGGGATGTTAACTTCCCATGCTATCATTGTAGTACTGGCTGTTTATCTTTCATGGTTGTTAATATTTGCTTTATGTATTTAGGTACTCCTATTTTGGGGACATATCTTTCTTAACAATTTTTATATCTTCCTGGATTGATTACATAATTTATCGATATGTAATATCTTTCTTTATCCCTTTTAACAGTATGTTTATTTTGTCTCATGTAAGTACCTGGCTTTCCTTATGTTTCCATTTGCATGAAATACCTTTTCCATCCCCTCACTTTCAGTCTGTGTGTGTTTTTAAAGCTGAAGTGAGTCTCTTGTAGGCAGCATATATGGATCTTGTTTTTACATCCATTCAGCCATTCTATATTTTTCAATTGGAACATTAAGTCTGTTTACATTTGAAGTAGTTATTGTAGCTGTGTATTTGCCGCCATGTTGTTAATTGAGTGGGGGTTATTTTTGCAGTTCTTTTTTGTTCCTTTCTTCTTTTGTGCTCTTCCCCTGTGATTTGAAGACTATCTTTAGAAACTGAACTAGCTTTATAAGTGGCTGATCTACTATTTTTACTCTATATTTGCCTTTACCAATGAGATTTTTCATTTTGTGTCCTTTTCCTTTCCTCTTAGAGAAGTCCCTTTAACATTTTGAGTGCAGCTGTTTTGTGTTGATGAATGTCTTTTAACTCTTGTGTGATCGTGCTCAGTCATGTTTGACTCTTTACAACCCCATGGACTGCAGCCCACCAGGCTCCTCTGTCCACGGAATTTTCCAGGCAAGACTACTGGAGTGGGTTGCCATTTCCTTCTCCAGGGGATCTTCCTGACCCAGGGATCAAACTCGCAAGTTGTGTGCTTTGCAGGCTGATGCTTGACCACTGCACCACCTCTTGGAGACAGCTCTTGCTTTTCTGTAACACTCCTAGCTCTATCTGTAAAACTTTTAATCCTTCAAATCTTAATGATATCTTTGCCAGACAGAATATGCAGATGACACCACCTGTAGGTGTTTTGCTTGTAGGTTTTTCCCTATCATCACTTTATGTATATTGTGTCACTCCTTTCTTGCCTGCAGAGTTTCTGCTAAAATTTTAGCTGAGTCTTGTGGGAAGGAGTTTCCTTGTACATAATTTATTACTTTTTCCTTGCTGTTTCTGATATCTTCTGTCTTTAACTGAACTAGCTTTATAAGTGGCTGATCTACTATTTTTACTCTATATTTGCCTTTACCAATGAGATTTTTCATTTTGTGGCCTTTTCCTTTCCTCTTAGGGAAGTCCCTTTAACATTTTCAGTGCAGCTGTTTTGTGTTGATGAATGTCTTTTAACTCTTGTGTTCTTGTGCTCAGTCATGTTTGACTCTTTACAACCCCATGGACTGCAGTCCACCAGGCTCCTCTGTCCATGGAATTTTTCAGGCAAGACTACTGGAGTGGGTTGCCATTTCCTTCTCCAGGGGATCTTCCTGACCCAGGGATCAAACTTGCAAGTTGCGTGCTTTGCAGGCTGATGTTTGACCACTGCACCACCTCTTGGAGACAGCTCTTGCTTTTCTGTAACACATCTAGCTCTATCTGTAAAACTTTTAATCCTTCAAATCTTAATGATATCTTTGCCAGACAGAATATTCTTGCTTTTATGCTTTTCCCTATCGTCACTTTATGTATATTGTGTCACTCCTTTCTTGCCTGCAGAGTTTCTGCTAAAATTTCAGCTGAGTCTTGTGGGAAGGAGTTTCCTTGTACATAATTTATTACTTTTTCCTTGCTGTTTCTGATATCTTCTGTCTTTAATTTTTACCATTTTAATTAGAATGTGTCTTGGTGTGGGCTTCTTGGGTTGATCCTGTTGATCCTGACTCTACTTCCTGGACCTGAATATCTGTTTCCTTTCCCATGTTAGGGAAATTTTCAGCTATTTTGTCTTCAAGTATATTCTCTGAAATTTTATTTCTCTTTTTCCTTTTGGGATGTCTTTTTAAAAAACATTTTATTTCATATTATAGTTGATTAACAATGCTGTGTTACTTTCAGATGTATAGCAAAGTAATTTAGTTATTCATATACATGTATCTATTTTTTTTTTCAAATTCACTTCCCATTTAGGTTACCTTTTGGGATGTCTTTTTAAAAAACATTTTATTTCATATTATAGTTGATTAACAATGCTGTGTTACTTTCAGATGTATAGCAAAGTAATTTAGTTATTCATATACATGTATCTATTTTTTTTTTCAAATTCACTTCCCATTTAGGTTGTTATATATATTGAGCAGAGTTTCCTGTGCTATAAGGTGGCTCTTTGGGAACCTCTTAATATGAATGTTGGTACATTTGACATTGTCCCAGAAGTCCCTTACGTGCACCTCATTTTTTAAAAATTCTTTTTTCCTTTTTACATTCACCTTGGATAATAACTCTGTCTTCTAGTTTGCAGTTTATTTTTAAAATTAATTAGTTAGGGTTAGGGTTATACTGTTGATTCCTTCTAGTATATTGTTTCAGTTAATATATTCTTCAGCTCTCTTTGGTTATTTTTTATATTGTTCTAACTCTTTGTGAAACTTCCTACTATGTTTTTCCATTCTCCTTCTGAGTTCTTTGAGCATTTTTGTGATTATTACCTTGAATTCTTTATCAGGTAGAATGCTTATCTCCACTTTTTCTTCTGAGTTTTTATCTTGTTCCTTCATTTGGGACATATTCCTCTGTTGCCTCATTTTGACCAATTCACTTTCATTTCTATGTATATTTCCTGAACTTGGAGACATAGCCTTATGCAGAAGACATTCTATGGGGCCCAACACTTCCCTCTGGTCACCAGAG
>SJYT01044926.1:6980-25168 GCA_006410635.1 Cephalophus harveyi
GTATGGATGTGAGAGTTGGACTGTGAAGAAGGTGGAGCGCTGAAGAATTGATGCTTTTGAACTGTGGTGTTGGAGAAGACTCTTGAGAGTCCCTTGGACTGCAAGGAGATCCAACCAGTCCATTCTGAAGGAGATCAGCTCTGGGATTTCTTTGGAAGGAATGATGCTAAAGCTGAAACTCCAGTACTTTGGCCACTTCATACGAAGAGTTGACTCATTGGAAAAGACTCTGATGCTGGGAAGGATTGGGGGCAGGAGGAGAAGGGGATGACAGAGGATGAGATGGTTGGATGGCATCACAGACTCGATGGATGTGAGTCTGAGTGAACTCCGGGAGATGGTGATGGACAGGGAGGCCTGGCGTGCTGTGATTCATGGGGTCGCAAAGAGTCGGACACGACTGAGTGACTGGACTGGACTGGACTGAATACTAATTTAAGCCTGTAGTACACATGACAAATGGAGGTGAATTTGAAAGTCACCAAGAAGTAGCAAATACTCTTTCTCAACCAGATTTGTCCATTTTCTCTCATTATGCTGCTGCTACTGTCTACTTATTACTGCCAAAGATATTTAAATATTCCTTCACTCAATTAATGCCATAATCACCATCATAACCATAGTATCATCATCATTACATCTAACACTTTTGGATGCTAGTCAATTGTTTGAGTGTTTTGCTAAATTATCTCACTTACTCAGATGAGGAAACTTAGATTTAGAGAGGTTAAATAACTTTCTCCAGATGACACAGCTGGTAAACAATTAACACTGATATTCAAACTCACACCTCATCATACCCCCACCATCTCTTGGCCAAAGGTCTCTATGCCGCCTATCAGTCTTGGCGTAATCATAACCTCTCTGCTGCTGCTGCTAAGTCACTTCAGTCGTGTCCAACTCTGTGCGACCCATAGACAGCAGCCCACCAGACGCCCCCATCCCTGGGATTCTCCAGGGAAGAACAATGGAGTGGGTTGCCATTTCCTTCTCCAATGTGTGAAAGTGAAAAGTGAAAGTGAAGCTGCTCAATCGTGTGTGACTCTTAGTGATCCCATGGACTGCAGCCCACCAGGCTCCTCCATCCATGGGATTTTCCAGGCAAGAGTACCAGAGTGGGTTGCCATTTCCTTCTAACCTCTCAGTTTCAAACTTTTGCTGACAATACCTTTTTTGCCACTATTTTCCCACATCTCCCAGACAACCAAGGAATATTTGACATTCCTGTAGTCTTTTCTCCTTCCTCAGTAACTGACATTCTGTAACACCAGTCAACCTGACTCAGTAAATCCAATCAGCATTAGATAAAATGTCTCCCACCATTTGATCAAAACAGTATCAGGGATTCATGTTAAAGAATTAATTCTCTTACACAGCAAAACATTTGTGGGCATTCTTTTAATTGTAACTCATAATTATTTTAAGATAATAATAAAATAATGAATAGTTTTTTGTCATTTTATTTTAGGTGCAATACCTCATTCCTCACTCAAACATGGAAAAATGAATAATTCTGAGTTTCTCTGAGATTTAAATGCTCATAGTAATTTTTTTGCTTTGTTTAATAGATTTTCTATATTAGGTGCACAGAAAAACTGAGCAAATGACACAGAGATTTCCCATATACTCTCTGACCCCGTGCATGCACAGCTTCCTCCATTAACAACATCCTCCATGAAAGCAGTATATTTGTTACAATAGATGAACACACGTTGACACATCATTATCATCCAAAGACCATAGTTTACATTAGGGTTCACTCTTGGTGTTGTGCATTGTGAGTTTGGACAACTATGTAATGACATATATTCATTATATGTATGAACATTATATACTGGTCATTACTAGAGTTTCACTGTTCTAAAAACTCTCTGTGCTCTACCTGGTCATCCCTCCCTCCACAGAATCCATGACAACCTTTGATCTCTTTGCTGTTTCCTTGGTTCCTTGGTTTTGCCTCCTCCAGATTGCTGTAGATTTGACTTATATCACTTTGTACTGTGCATTTAAGTTTCCTCCATCTTTTTATGGCTTGACAGCTTATTTCTTTTGAGCACTGAGTAGTATTTTATTGCCTGGATATACCCCAGTTTATTTTCCATTTACCAGCTGAAGGGCATCTTGATTGTTTCCAAGTTTTGACACTTAAGAACACAGCATGAGGAGACAATGGTGCAAACATAGGTTTCAGCTCCTTTGGTTAAATACCAAAGAGCACAGTTTCTGGACTGTGTGATAAGAGTATGTTTAGTTTGATAAGAAACTGCCAAACTGTCTTCCAAAGTGACTGTGCCATTTTCAGCAAATACTCTTTCTCAACCAGATTTGTCCATTTTCTCTCTTATTATGCTGCTACTGTCTACTTACTACTGCCAGAGTTATTTAAATATTCCTTCACTCAATTAATGCCATAATCACCATCATAACCATAGTATCATCATCACTACATCTAACGCTTTTGGATGCTATTCAATTGTTTGAGCGTTTTGCTAAATTATCTCATTTATTCAGATGAGGAAACTTTGATTTAGAGAGGTTAAATAACTTTCTCCAGATGACACAGCTGGTAAAAAGTTAACACTGATATTCAAACCCACACCTCATCATACCCCCACCATCTCTTGGCCAAAGGTCTCTATGCAGCCTATCAGTCTTGGCGTAACCATAACCTCTCTGCTGCTACTGCTAAGTCGCTTCAGTCGTGTCCAATTCTGTGTGACTCCATAGACGGCAGCCCACTAGACGCCCCCGTCCCTGGGATTCTCCAGGCAGGAACAATGGAGTGGATTGCCATTTCCTTCTCCAATGCGTGAAAGTGAAAAGTGAAAGTGAAGCTGCTCAATCGTGTGTGACTCTTAGTGATCCCATGGACTGCAGCCCACCAGGCTCCTCCATCCATGGGATTTTCCAGGCAAGAGTACCAGAGTGGGTTGCCATTTCCTTCTAACCTCTCAGTTTCAAACTTTTGCTGACAATACCTTTTTTGCCACTATTTTCCCACATCTCCCAGACAACCAAGGAATATTTGACATTCCTGTAGTCTTTTCTCCTTCCTCAGTAACTGACATTCTGTAACACCAGTCAACCTGACTCAGTAAATCCAATCAGCATTAGATACAATGTCTTCCACCATTTGATCAAAACAGTATCTCGGATTCTTGTTAAAGAATTAATTTTCTAACACAGCAAAAGATCTGTGGGCATTATTTTAATTGTAACTCATAATTATTTTAAGATAATAATAAAATAATGAATAGTTTTTTGTCATTTTATTTTAGGTGCAATACCTCATTCCTCATTCAGATATGGAAAAATGAATAATTCTGAGTTTCTCTGAGATTTAAATGCTCATAGTAAATTTTTTGCTCTGTTTAATAGATTTTCTATATTAGGTGCACAGAAAAACTGAGCAAATGGTACAGAGATTTCCCATATACTGTCTGACCCCATGCATGCACAGCTTCCTCCATTAACAACATCCTCCATGAAAGCAGTATATTTGTTACAATAGATGAACACACATTGACACATCATTATTATCCAAAGACCATAGTTTACATTAGGGTTCACTCTTGGTGTTGTGCATTGTGAGTTTGGACAACTATGTAATGACATATATTCATTATATGTATGAACATTATATACTGGTCATTACTAGAGTTTCACTGTTCTAAAAACTCTCTGTGCTCTACCTGGTCATCCCTCCCTCCACAGAATCCATGACAACCTTTGATCTCTTTACTGTCTCCTTGGTTCCTTGGTTTTGCCTCCTCCAGATTGCTGTAGATTTGACTTATATCACTTTTTACTGTGCATTTAAGTTTCCTCCGTGTCTTTTTATGGCTTGACAGCTTATTTCTTTTGAGCACTGAGTAGTATTTTATTGCCTGGATATACCACAATTTATTTTCCATTTACCAGCTGAAGGACATCTTGATTGTTTCCAAGTTTTGACACTTAAGAACACAGTATGAGGAGACAATTGTGCAGACACAGGTTTCAGCTCCTTTGGTTAAATACCAAAGAGCACAGCTTCTGGACTGTGTGATAAGAGTATGTTTAGTTTGATAAGAAACTGCCAAACTGTCTTCCAAAGTGACTGTGCCATTTTCCATTCTCTCCAGCAGTGGATGAATTCATGTTACTCTACATCCTTACCAGCACATGCTAATAGGTGTGTAGTAGTATCTCACTCTTGTTTCAACTTGCATTTCCTGATGACAAATGATGTGGAGTATCTTTTCATATGCTTATTTGCCATCTGTATATCTTCTGTGTTAGGTGTCTCCTAAGGTCTCGGGCCCATTTTTTAATCAGGTTGTTTCTTTACTTTCCATATTTTTGTTGAAATATATTTGACATATAACATTGTGTGAATTTAAAGTGCACACATGTTAGTCTGATATATTTTATATGATTGCCATTATAGCAATAATTAGCACCTCTCTCAAGGAAGCCTGGTGTGCTACAGTCCAGGGGGTCACAAACAGTCAGACACCACTGAGTGACTGAACAGCAACAACAACACATTATATAGTTATCAGCTCTTTTTAGTGGTTTAAATGATTGAGTTTTAGTCTCTCAGCAAGTTTGAAGACTGTAATACAACACTGTTGCCTATTTTCACTGTGTTGTACATCAGATCTCTAGGACTTATTTACCACTTACTGCAAGTTTGTACCTTAAACATCTGTCCTATATCCCTACCCACCACCCCCGCAAGCAACCACCATTTTACTTCTACAAGTTTGATGTTTTTAGATTCCACCTGTAAGTGATATGCAGCATTTGTCTTTCTTTGGCTGACTTACATTATTTAGCATAATATACTCAAGGTTCATCCAAACTTTGTATTAAATGTTTTAGATAACAGTTCGTTATCAGATGTATCTTTTGCAAATATTTTCATGTAAACTACAGCCTGTCTTTTCATCCTCTTGACAATGTCCTTCTACAGAGTAGAAATGTTTAATTTTATTGAAGTCCAGCTTCTCAGCTCCTTGTTTTATAAATCATTCTTTTTGTCTTATCCCTATAAGGTCATTGCCACACCCAAGGTCATCTAGATTTTTCCAGTTACCTGCTAGGAATTTTACTGTTTTGTATTTTACATTTAAGCTTGAGATATTTTAAGTTAGTTTTTGTGAGCAATGTGAACTCTTGTGTGATTCATTTTCTTACGTGTTGTACAGAACCATTCTTTAATAACATCATCTTGGCTCCATTGTTTGTTTTCTTTATAAAGGTCAGTTGTCAATGATCAATCGTCTATATTTATGTGGGTCTATTTCTAAGATCTCTGTTCCATTGATCCCTTTGTCTAGCCTGCCTACAATACACGATTACTATCACTTTAGATCAATAGTAAGTCATGATGTTGAGTAGTGTCAGTCTTCCAACTTTTAATTCAGTTCTACTTCTTCAGTGTACATTGGCAATTCTGAGTTCTTTTCCTCTCAATTCTTTTCCTCTCTGTATAAACTTTGCAATCAGTTTGTCATTATCCACAAAATAACCTGCTGGGACTTTGACTGGAATTGTATAGAATCTATAGATCAAGTTCAGAAGTGAAATCGTGACAATATCAAGTCTTCAGGTTCACACACATGGAGTAACTCCATTAATTTTGTTATTCTTTCAGTTATTTCATCAGCATTTTGTAGTTTTCCTCATAAAGATTTCGCACATATCTTGTTAGATTTATTCTGAAGTATTTCATTTTGTGGGGTGCTAATGTAAATGGGATTGTGTTTGTAACTTTAAATTCCACATGGTCTTTGCTGATACAGGAAAGCAATTGACTTCTGTATGTTAACTTACATCCTTCCACCTTGTTATAATCGCTTTTGGTTTCAGGAGTTTTCTTGTTGATTCTTTTAGATTTTCTGCATGACAACTATGCCATCTATGAAGAAAGACAGTTTTGTCTCTCTTCCTGATCTGCATACATTTTATTTCCTTTTCTCGTCTTACTGATTACCTAGGGCCAATACTATATTGAAAAGCAGTCACGAGAGGGACGTCCTTGCCTTGCTCCTAATCTTAGTGGGGAAGTTTCAAGTTTTTCATCATTAAGTATGATGTTAACTTTAGGTTTTGTGTAGGTGTTCTTTTTCAAGTAGAGACAGTTTCTTGTTACTGTTAGTTTACAGAGAGGTTTTATCATGCGTGAGTTTTGGACTTTGTCAAATGCCTTTTCTGCATCCATTGGTGTGATCGTGTGATTTTTCTTCCTTAAACCATTTATCAGTTGAATTACATCAACTGATTTTTAAATGCTGAAACAATATTGCACAACTGGAAAAAATACTACTTAGTCATAGTGTATAATTTTTTTATATATTGTTGGATTCTATTTGCTGATATTTTGTTGAAGATTTTTGCGTCTGTGTTTATGAGAGAGATTAGTCTATAGTTTTTGTTAGTTTTTCTTATATACTGTCTTTGTCTACTTTTAGATGTAAGGTAATGTTGACTTCACAGAATGTTCTTAGAAGTAATCACTATGCTTATATCATCCAAGAGAAATTTTAGAGAATGGATATCATTTCTCTTTATAATATTTTCTAGATTTCACCGCTGAACATATATAAGCCTGGACAGGATGGCTAGAGTTCAGTTCAGTTCAGTTCAGTCGCTCAGTCGTGTCTGACTCTTTGTGACCCCATGAATCGCAGCATGCCAGGCCTCCCTGTCCATCACCATCTCCCGGAGTTTACTCAGACTTATGTTCATCGAGTCCGTATGCCATCCAGCCATCTCATCCTTGGTCGTCCCCTTCTCCTCCTGCCCCCAATCCCTCCCAGCATCAGGGTCTTTTCCAATGAGTCAACTCTTTGCATGAGGTGGCCAAAGTACTGGAGTTTCAGCTTTAGCATCATTCCTTCCAAAGAAATCCCAGGGCTGATCTCCTTCAGAATGCACTGGTTGGATCTCCTTGAAGTCCAAGGGACTCTCAAGAGTCTTCTCCAACACCACAGTTCAAAAGCATCAATTCTTTGGCCCTCAGCCTTCTTCACAGTCCAACTCTCACATCCATACATGACCACAGGAAAAACCATAGCCTTGACTAGATGGACCTTAGTCGGCAAAGTGACGTCTCTGCTTTTGAATATACTTTCTAGGTTGGTCATAACTTTTCTTCCAAGGAGTAAGCATCTTCTAATTTCAGTAGGCTGGTGTTACGGTGCTTAGTTGCTCAGTCATGTCCAACTCTCTGTGACCTCATGGACTGCAGCCTGCCAGGCTCCTCTGTCCATGAGATTCTCTAGGCAAGAATACCAGAGTGAGTAGCCATTTCGTTCTCTAGGGGATCTTCCCAAGCCAGGGATCAAACTCAGGTCTCCTGCATTGCAGGAAGATTCTTTACCATATGAGCCACCAGGAAAGCCACCAGAGCGGGCTGGAGTAGAATATTTCCCTTTCTCTACATGGAAGGCTATACCTAGCTGGAGCTTTCCCCTGTGGCCTGCCAGGCCTGCAAGGAAAGTCTTGTAATCGTTGATACCCCGGTTCAAAAGATCACACATAGATATTTGCTTGGAGCATGACTCCTCAGCTTCAAGGGTCTATTCAGGCCTCTACTATGAGTCCATTCTTCCAGCAGCAGACACAACTACACTGCTGATGTATTCACTCCAAGGGGAGATCAGGCAGAAACTGTATGCAGGGGATGGGGATGAGAACTGGGCACGTGGACTAGAGGTGTTTATGCTGTGTATGTGTTGGCCCCTCACATTTTAAGAGGAGTGGAAACGAGGAGCAGTGAGAGTAAGCCGTGACCCATGGGCAGGTGCCTAAGAACAGGGTAGCTCTCCCTGAGCAACTGCCTTTGGCTTGGAACTTCAAAGCATCTTAGGATTCTAATCAGGCCTTCCAAGCTTGTTAAAGTAGGTTGTCCAGGTAGGAAATGAGAACATAATTTATTTAACACCATATTAAGATTATTTTTTATTTACTTTTTATTGTGGTTGAAAAAACACACACATAACATAAAATTTACTACCTTAACTATTTTAAGTGCATAGCTCAGTTCATCAGTGTTAGCTATGTGTACATACTATTGTGAAAAAGATCTCTGGAAATTTTTCATCTTGTGAGTCTGAAACTCTATTCCCATTACACAACAACTCTCCCTTCCTTCTCCCTGCAACCCCTGGTAACCACCATTCTACTTCTCTTCTTAAGAATTTGACTATTTCAAATAGCTAATATAAGTGGAATCATACAATATTTGTCTTTTTGTGTCTGGCTTATTTCACTTAGCATAATATTCTCAGGTTCACCCATTGTAGCATGATAGCAGGATTTCCTTACATTTTAAGGATGAATGTTTATTTAATTGTATGTATGTATCAAATTTTGTTTATTCATTCATCATTGATGGACATATGGGTTGCTCCCACCTCTTGGCTATTGTGCACACTGCTGCATGAACGTTGGTATGCAAATCCTACTTTCAATTCTCTTAGATATATTGCAGAAGTATGAAACTGGATCCTATAGTAGTTCTATTTTTTATTTTTGGGGGAACCTCCATACTGTTTTCCATAGTGGTTATTCCATTTTACAGACTCACCAGTAACACACAAGGGTTCCAATTTTTCTATATCTTCACTAACACTTGCTGTTTTCTGGATTTTGTTCTAATAGTAGCCATTATAGTAAGTGTGAGGTTATACCTCATTGTGACTTACTTTTGACTTACATTGTCTGGTATTTAGTAATACTGAACATTTTTTCAGTTGCTTGTTGACCATCTATATGTCATCTTTGGAGAAATGTCTATTAAGTCTATCTTAGTTCATTGCAGTTGCTATAGCAAAATACAATAGCTTGGAAGCAACCTAAACCTCCATCAAAAGAGGAATAGATAAAGAAGATGTGGTACATATACACAATGGAATATTACTTGGCCATAAAAAGGAATGAAATTGGGTCATTTGTGAAGACATGGATGGACCTATGAACTGTAACAGAGTAAAGTAAGTCAGAAAGAGAAAAACAAATACTATACATTAATGCACACATGGAATCTAGAAAAAATGGTACAGGAGATCATACTTGCAAAGCAGAAGTGAAGACCCAGATGCAGAGAATGATGTATAGATAATAAGGAGGAAGGTGGCGATGAGAGGAATTGAGAGATTGGAAATGACACATATACACTGTCGATACTCTGTGTAAATACATAACTAAGGAGAACTGATTGTGTAGTTCAGGGAACTCAGTGCTCTGTGCTGACCTAGATGGGAAGAAAATCCAAAAAAGAGGAGGATATATGTGTATGTATAGCTGATTCACTTTGCTATATGGTAGAAACTAACATAACATTGGAAAGCAAGTATACTACAATAAAAATTAATTATAGAACTAAATAAAGTAGATAGCCAACAAGAAACTACTATATAACACAGGGAACTCTCCTCAATACTCTGTAATAGTCTAAACAGATAAAGAATTTGAAAAAGAATAGATAGATGTGTACATGTTACTGAGTCACTTTGCTCTACACCTGAAATTAACGCAACACTGTTAATCATCTCTACTCCAATATAAAATTAAAACTAAAAAATAAACTGATTTTCTATTAATACAAA
Source organism: Cephalophus harveyi (assembly GCA_006410635.1). NCBI lineage: Eukaryota > Metazoa > Chordata > Mammalia > Artiodactyla > Bovidae > Cephalophus > Cephalophus harveyi. The sequence continues at coordinate 16,580 of SJYT01044926.1, forward strand.
AAGTAAAATAAAATCTTTGTGTGATAATTACACAACTGTGATTATATTAAAAGTCACTAAATGGGAAAAAAAATTCTACTCCACATGTGTTTGTTGTGAGAATCAGTTAGAAACAGTAGCAATTACCAAGAGAAGCTCTTCTCAAGGCAGAAGCATGAGAGGGTAAGTCCTACCTTGCAAACGCATCCCTTGCACACGCATCCCTTGCACCTGCTTACATCGCATCTGCTAATATCTGACTGACCAAAATGGCTCACGTGTCCTAGCTGACCATCAGTGAGGCACAGAAATATATGCTACCTAAAGATGCTTACTCCTTGGAAGGAAAGTTGTGACCAACCTAGATAGCATATTCGAAAGCAGAGACACTACTTTGCCAACAAAGGTCCATCTAGTCAAGGCTATGGTTTTTCCAGTGGTCATGTATGGATGTGAGAGTTGGACTGTGAAGAAAGCTAAGCACCGCAGAATTGATGCTTTTGAACTGTGGTGTTGGAGAAGACTCTTGAGAGTCCCTTGGACTGCAAGGAGATCCAACCAGTCCATTCTAAAGGAGATCAGTCCTGGGTGTTTTTTGGAAGGACTGATGCTAAAGCTGAAACTCCAATACTTTGGCCACCTGATGCAAAGAGCTGACTCATTGGAAAAGACCCTGATGCTGGGAGGGATTGGGGGCAGGAGGAGAAGCGGACGACAGAGGATGAGATGGCTGGATGGCATCACCGACTCGATGGACATGAGTTTGGGTGAACTCCGGGAGTTGGTGATGGACAGGGAGGCCTGGCGTGCTGTGATTCGTGGGGTCACAAAGAGTCAGACACGACTAAGCAACTGAACTGAACTGAACTGAAAATGAAACCATGGCAAGGTATAGATCCATAATACTACTAACTGAGTGACAGAATTCTGACCAATAATGCAGACTTCCACACTGAAGCATAGTCATCCCTCAGCATCTGCAGAGTATTGGTCACAGGACCCACCTTGGATAACGAAATCTGCAGGTGCTCAGGTCCCATAATCAGTGTTTCAACACTCGCACTTTTATAACTTCACCTTTGATCTATGTCAACTAAATGGCAAACCCCGTCACTCATCCAAAGTTGCCTTTTTCCCAAAAGAGAATCTTTCCAAAGAAAAACTCACAAGAGAGTGACTCCTCAGCTCTTAGCATGCTAGCACTTTTCCATAAAACCTTCCTTTATCACAAATACGTCATTGAGATCAAAGTGTTCTGATGTATTCTGGACACCTTTACTCAATGTTGTAGATATATAAACCAGTAGAGAGGAATGCTCTGTTTCCCACACATGCCTGCATGAAAATATCGGTGTAATCTATAGTGCCTTAAAATTTTGTGGAAATGGCCTATTCTAATAATCTGCTGCTTTTGGTACTTCCTTGATAACTAACTAGATCCCCAAATTATTTATTTCTTTATTAGAACTTAAACTTAGTTGAGAATCTTGAGCCACAGTTTTCCACCATAGCTAAAACGCTCAAAATAATCCTTAGGAAAAAATTATGAAATCTGACTCTCCTAGTCTTAAAATAATGTCTGAAACTTTCCACTCAGCATCTTTCTAACCGTTAAACCTACAGTTGTTCATAAACACTAAGCCAGTTCCTGCAGCTGCCATGCATAACCAGGAATTACCATGCTTCACCTAGTATCTCAGACTAACACACTTGCCACCCCCACACCACAATTTTAACATAGCTCTACTGTCATTGGTCAAAATGCAGTATTCAAAACTGACTTGTTGTGAAGTAAATTAAATTACTATAAGCAGAATCGGGCTTCAATATGTTGATCAGTTCAGTTCAGTTCAGTTCAGTCACTCAGTCATGTCCAACTCTTTGTGGCCCCATGAATCACAGCACGCCAGGCCTCCCTGTCCATCACCATCTCCCGGAGTTTACCCAAACTCATGTCTATCGAGTCGGTGATGTCATCCAGCCATCTCATCCTCTGTCATCCCCTTTTCCTCCTGTCCCCAATCCCTCCCAGCATCAGGGTCTTTCCCAATGGGCCAACTCTTCACATGAGGTGGCCAAAGTATTGGAGTTTTAGCTTTAGCATCAGTCCTTCCAAAGAACACCCGGGACTGATCTCCTCTAGAATGGACTGATTGGATCTCCTTGCAGTCCAAGGGACTCTCAAGAGTCTTCTTCAACACCACACTTCAAAAGCATCAATTCTTCGGCACTCAGCTTTCTTCACAGTCCAACTCTCACATCCATACATGACCACAGGAAAAACCATAGCCTTGACTAGACAGATCTTTGTTGACAAAGTAGTGTCTCTGCTTTTGAATATGCTATCTAGGTTGGTCATAACTTTCCTTCCAAGGAGTAAGTGTCTTCTAATTTCATGGCTGCAGTCACCATCTGCAGTGATTTTGGAGCCCAAAAAAATGAAGTCTGACACTGTTTCCACTGTTTCCCCAACTATTTCCCATGAACTGATGGGACCAGATGCCATGATCTTCGTTTTCTGAATGTTAATCTTTAAACCAATTTTTTCACTCTTCTCTTTCACTTTCATCAAGAGGCTTTTTGGTTCCTCTCCACTTTCTGCCATAAGGTGGTGTCATCTGCATATCTGAGGTGACTGATAGTTCTCCTGGCAAACTCGATTCCAGCTTGTGCTTCTTCCAGCCCAGCATTTCTCATGATGTACTCTGCATGTAAGTTAAATAAGCAGGGTGACAATATACAGCCTTAACATACTCCTTTTCCTATTTGGAACCAGTCTGTTGTTATCACACTTAAAAACGAAATCTGCAAAGGCAGCAACAAAATGAAGCAAGAAAGCATAGCATAAAGGAAAACAAAGTAAATTGGAATTCAAGGGACTTGATTCTAGTCCCAACTATAGCACCAGTTAGCTGTATGGGCCTGGATATCATATATAATACTTTTAAGTCTCCAACATATGCTATTGAGGAGATTAGGTCAAATTATATATAAATTATAGATTTAAGGGGTTACATATAATTTAACCCATTCAAAATTCAGTTATCAATGATTGCAGAAAATTTTCATAAAATAGTCTTGTAACACTAAAGGTGGGTTAAGGGACATGAAAAATAGGTCTGTACTAAACATTGACCTCAGAGAAAGCAACGGCACCCCACTCCTGTACTCTTGCCTGGAAAATCCCATGGACAGAGGAGCCTGAAAGGCTGCAGTCCATGGGATCGCAAAAGAGTCGGGCACGACTGAGTGACTTCACTTTCACTTTTTACTTTCATGCATTGGAGAAGGAAATGGCAACCCACTCCAGTATTCTTGCCTGGAGAATCCCAGGGACAGAGGAGCCTAGAAGGCTGCCACCTATGGGGTCGCACAGAGTCAGACACAACCGAAGCAACTTAGCAGCAGCAAACATTGATCTAAACATAAAGACTTAAAACTCTCTTTCTATATAAAAGGGAAAAGAAAACTGGAATTTGCATTCTTCATTGAAAACACTGATAAACAAAGCATTGTATCCTTTTCTTCAAATATTACTCCTTTCTCAAGAAATTAATTTTCCCCAAGGTTTTCCTCAGGGCAGCTTTGACATCTTTGTTCCTCAAACTATATATCAGTGGATTTAACATGGGCACCACAATGGTATAGAACAGGGAGGACACTTTCCCTTGGTCAAGGGGCAAAACAGAAGGTGGTGTGAGATACACAAAAGCCCCAGAACCAAAGAAAAGGAAAACCACAATTATGTGGGAGCTGCATGTACTGAAAGCTTTAGACCTGCCCTCAGTGGAGTGAATGCGGAGAATGCTGGAGAGGATTAGAGCATAAGAGATGGAGATGGTGACAATGACCATTCCAATAACAATGGTCACAACTATGAAGACCACCAGTTCGTGCACATAAGAGTTGTTGCAAGCCAGCTCAAGGAGAGGAGGGATGTCACACAGAAAATGATTGATGAGGTTGTCCGCACAGAAGATCAGACTTGCTATGCTTCCTGTATGGGCCATGGCCCCTGAAAACCCCATCACATACACACCCAACAAAAGCAGTAAACAGACCTTAGGAGACATGGTGACTGTGTACACCAGGGGCTTACAGATGGCAACATAGCGGTCATATGCCATCGCTGACAGGACGAAGGACTCAGAGATGACAAAGAAGCAGAAGAAAAACAGTTGAGTCAAACACCCCGCATGCAAGATGGTGTTCTTCCTTGAAACAAAACTCATCAGCATTTTGGGAGTGATGGTAGTGGAGTAACAGAAGTCTATCAAGGAGAGGTTGAAGAGGAAGAAGTACATGGGGGTGTGCAGGGGCGAGTTCAACCCAATCAGCATTATCAAGCCCAGGTTCCCCACTGCGGTGACCACATAGAAACCTAGAAACAGGAGGAAGAGGGGGATCTGCAGTCCTGGCTGGTCTGTTAAGCCTGCGAGGATGAATTCTGTCACCGAAGAGTTCTCAGCTGCCATTCTCCCCTGGAGAAAAACCAGTCCATGGGGGAAAGAAAAGAGAACCATTTTGAGAGAAACACCACTACCACCCTCCCAGTACCCACCTCCCATTCTTGAGAATGGAATCCACCAAGACATTTGAGATTTCGTGTGGGAGGAAGGTTTCTACTGTTTGCTATGGATCTACTTTAATAACTAAGTGACTTGAACTTCCAGAGAACAATAAAGAAGTTAAACTTTGCCTCCAGAGTGACCGCTGGCACTTCTAGAAGAAGCAGACATATATTCATATTCCAGTTCATTCAAAAATAAGAGATGTCTTTTAGGTCTTTAAGTCAGTCCATTTTCTGTGCCCTGTCTCTCCTACTTCTGTCTGACACTGGGGACTTTCCCTTGACTAGCAGAAGACTCTGTGACTTCTCAGAGCTGCCATCTCTGGGTCAGTGTTGACAAACAAAGAAGGAGATCTCATATTTTTCCAGGATCTCCTGTCTCTAGTGGCTTTAGGGTTAATGATAGTTGTTTCAAGCTAGCAGTTATTTAAGTGGCTACTATGTGAGGCTGTGTACTAAGAGCTATGTGACAATACTATTACCCACATTTTGCAGATGAGAAAGCTGAGTTAAGTAACTCACCCAAAATTCAGCCCTAAAACTACTGAGTAGCTGCCAGAAGGTGAACTTGGGCAGTCTGACTCTCACAGTTTGCACTGGTAACCGCCACGCCAACCACCGTATTACAGGACTGACCAAGGCCAATCATATACTCACCTTCCTTTAGTTTAGAGCTGTAAGGCCATACTCCACTGGCATTGTCCACAATTGTCCTGGGAAAGAAAATGACCACAGTGAATTGAAGATGGCTGCTTTGAGCTCAGAACTCTCCTCCAAGTCTGGTCCTAAGAATCAGAATCTCTGATTTATCTTGCATCTCATTCTGCTTTGATTTTCTGATTATTGGTTTGCTCAAAACCCTTCCAGCTACAAGGAAGGAGGTTGTGCCTTTTCCTGACTGGATAACAGGAGGTTAGGGAGTTTTATTAGGATTGTGGATCTCAGTGACTTGATTATTCAGAGACTCCCTCGAGACCATTTCCTGAGAGATTACTTTCCCAGGGATAGAAATGTTTGTTTATACCCTTGATATTACTTGCTTTGGTTTTTAGAGACAGTTTCTTTCAACAAACAGTTATCTGGTACAATTAAGAAAAAAATCACTGTGAAAAATGACTGTTATTACCATTTCTTGAATATCCGTTACTGTGCCTGACAAAGACCCTTTACAGTTTCTGGCTGCCAAGATTGAAAACATTATGCACATATATTCTAATTCTCATAATAATGATATTCTTTATTAAGGTAAGTTGCTCACAGAGACAATGTGTTTCAGAGCCCACGTTCCTGTTCAGTTCAGTTCAGTCGCTCAGTCGTGTCTGACTCTTTGCGAACCCATGAATCACAGCATGCCAGCCCTCCCTGTCCATCACCAACCCCCGGAGTTCACTCAGACTCATGGTCCATCGTGTCAGTGATGCCATCCAGCCATCTCAACCTCTGTCGTCCCCTTCTCCTCCTGCCCCAATCCCTCCCGGCGTCAGAGTCCTTTCCAATGAGTCAACTCTTCGCATGAAGTGGCCAAAGTACTGGAGTTTCAGCTTTAGCATCATTCCTTCCAAAGAAATCCCAGGGCTGATCGCCTTCAGAATGGACTGGTTGGATCTCCTTGCAGTCCAAGGGACTCTCAAGAGTCTTCTCCAACACCACAGTTCAAACGCATCAATTCTTCGGTGCTCAGTCTTCTTCACAGTCCAACTCTCACATCCATACATGACCACAGGGCTCATCTTTGTTACAAGTAATGCCTCAAAGGTTTTCAAAACAAATTTTTATCTTAAGCTTTACATTTCAGGAACAAATGTACTATTTTAAAAGGAAAATCTGCCTGTACAATACTATAAAATCTACAATTTCCCAAGGATGAAAAATAAATCAAGATTATGAGGTGAACTGACATAAAAAGGGGATTAATTAGAGAAAAAACTAACATCATCTCAAATCCAAAGTGTGTGGCTTAATATGCTGGAGCAGGGAGATGATTCTTAACAATAAAACATCTCCATGGACAAGAAAAAGTGTTTCTAAAAAGAGAAGCATTAGACAAATAGAAAACAAAGATTGAAGGGGTTAAATGCAATTTATAGACCTTTACTGAAAATGAAAGCCACACTCTTTCTCTAAGTGATTCAGAACTTTACAAACCCTTTTCCCAACAACTCTATTCTGGTGGCTAGCTCACATCTAGAAGGGATGTATTGCTGTGGAAGGAGCCAAATCTAATTGTACTGATTGTACTGCCTTGAACTAATCCTGACTGTACTGCCTTGAACAAGATGCTAAGTTCTCTTTGCTGGTGTTCCCCTCTCTACAGCATAGCAACAATTAAAACTGACTTGTCTGTCACAATATCGTTCATGAATTGCATCAGATGTTTTAAACCAAGTAGATATTCTGATGTCCTGTTTACTTGATACCATTGACAACTTCATTTTCAAGACACCTTAACTTTCCACCTTTCCTTCAACTTCTGGCCACTTATTCTCCTTCAAGGTTCCTTATTCACCTGTCCATAAATGTTAATGACAAAGGATCCTCAACTTCTTTCCTCTTGTCCTACTCACTTTTTCTGAGCCATCTCATCTACTTGCTCATACTGATGAATTGAAAGTCCAATCTATATTTCTAGGTGGGATTTTACACCTATAACACCAGCAACCCACTGCACATCTCCACCTGAATGCCTCATAGACACTTACGATTCAACGCACTGAAAACTTATTTTCCCTCTAAAGTGGCTCCTGCCCCATTACCCTGATCAGAATATGGCGCCATTTTTCTGCTTGCTTCCTCCTCTCCATCATAATTAAATCATGTCGATTATGTCTTTTAAATGACTTACACCAGTTGCCTGAAAATCAGTTACTGAAAATAATTTACCAATGGACAGTTTGCTGAAAGCTAATTCATTGAATAGCCAGTTTGTAAAATGGCCAATTTAGTATGTGTAGTTTTACTTTCAGGCTTTTCTATGCAGTATGTATTCATTTCATAAAATTAAGAACTATAGGTAAAGTGAAAGCTTAAATTACTGTAAGCTGTTATCTTTTTTAAACAGCTTAAAAGAAGAAAACAAGCTTTTTTATATTTAAACACATATTTACTATTCCCAGCAATCTTCATTCCTTTCTGTAGACTCAAGTATCCATCTGGTGTCATTTTCCTTTAACATTTCTTATAGGGAAGACGTGATGGCAATGAATTCTCTAAGTTCTTACTCTTCAGGAAAATAAAATTTACTTCACTTTAATTTTGAAGAATATTTTCTCTGTATGTAGTTCTGGATAGACAGGTTTTTATTTCAGCATTTTAAACATTTTAAACATATTGTCTCATTGTCCTTTGGTGTGTATTCTTTATGACAAGAAGTCAACAATAATCTTCATTTTTGGTCCTCTATGAAACTGGTCTTTATAATCTGGTTGGTATAACACTTTTTTAAAAAACACTGATTCTAAGCAATTTGATTATGGTGATAACTTGATGAGGTTTTCTTTGTGTTTATTCCCTTGAGGTTCATTGAACCTATCCTGCAGGTTTATAGTTTTCTTCAAAGTTGGACATTTTCAGCCATCTTTGATTCTAATATTTTCTCTAACTTATGCCACTCTTTGGTTCCACTTAAACTGCATTAGACCACAAGATATTGTACCACAAGGCACTGAGTCTGTTTATTTTTGAATCCTCTCTCTCTCTATTTTAGCACTTTCTCCTGCCAAATATTCAAGTTTTTAAATTATTTCTTCCATAGTGTCTACTCATCTGTTAAGGTCATCTACCAAATTTTCTTTTCATATAAAGCATTTTCGGTTCTACGTGTTTCATTTGGTTTTCTTTTGTAGTTTCCATTTTTTTTCACTCTGCTATATTCTTATTTTCCTTAACACCCTTGAGTGTGTGTATAAGGCCTTTTTAAAGTTCTTGTTGGCTAATTCCAATATTTGTATAATTTCTGGTATGTTTCTACTGGCTGACTTTTGCCCTGGTTGTGATTTGCAATTTTTTTTTTTTTTTTTTTTTTTTTTTTTTTTTTTTTTTTT
>SJYT01044926.1:33352-43453 GCA_006410635.1 Cephalophus harveyi
AATGTCTATTTAGTTCTTTGGCCCATTTTTTGATTGGGTCGTTTGTTTTTCTGGAATTGAGCTGCAGGAGTTGCTTGTATATTTTTGAGATTAGTTGTTTGTCAGTTGCTTCATTTGCTATTATTTTCTCCCATTCTGAAGGCTGTCTTTTCACCTTGCTTGTAGTTTCCTTTGTTGTGCAGAAGCTTTTAATTTTAACAGGGTCTTTTTAAGTGAGTCAGTTCTTCACATCAGGTGGTCAAAGTACTGGAGTTTCAGCTTCAGTATCAGTCCTTCCAATGAATATTCAGGACTGATCTCCTTTAGGATGGACTGGATTGATCTCCTTGCAGTCCAGGGGACTCTAAAGAGTCTTCTCCAACACCACAGTTTGAAAGCATAAATTCTTTGGTGCTCAGCTTTCTTTACAGTCCAACTCTCACATCCATACATGACGATGGGAAAAATCATAGCCTTAATTAGATGGACCTTTGTTGGCAAAGTAATGTCTCTGCTTTTTAATATTTGATCATAACTTTTCTTCAAAGGAGTAAATATCTTTTAATTTCATGGCTGCAATCACCATCTGCAGTGATTTTGGTGCCCCCCAGAAAAAAGTCTGTCACTATTTCCACATCTATTTGCCATGAAGTGATGGGACCAGATGCCATAATCTTAGTTTTCTGAATGTTGAGTTTTAAGCCAACTGTTTCACTCTCCTCTTTCACTTTTATCAAGAGACTCTTTAGTTCTTCTTCACTTTCTGCCATAAGGGTGGTGTCATCTGCATATTTGAGGTTACTGATATTTCAGTCTTCTCCAACACAACAGTTTGAAAGCATAAATTCTTTGGTGCTCAGCTTTCTTTATAGACCAACTCTCACATCCACACATGACTATGGGAAAAATCATAGCCTTAATTAGATGGACCTTTGTTGGCAAAGTAATGTCTCTGCTTTTTAATATTTGGTCATAACTTTTCTTCAAAGGAGTAAATATCTTTTAATTTCATGGCTGCAATCACCATCTGCAGTGATTTTGGTGCCCCCCAGAAAAAAGTCTGTCACTGTTTCACATCTATTTGCCATGAAGTGATGGGACCAGATGCCATAATCTTAGTTTTCTGAATGTTGAGTTTTAAGGCAACTGTTTCACCCTCCTCTTTCACTTCCATCAAGAGACTCTTCAGTTCTTCTTCACTTTCTGCCATAAGGATGGTGTCATCTGCATATCTGAGGTTACTGATATTTCTCCAGCAATCTTGATTCCAGCTTGTGCTTCCTCCAGCCCACCATTTCTCATGATGTACTCTGCATATAAGTTAAATAAACAGGGTGACAATATACAGCCTTGACATATTCCTTTTCCTATTTGGAAGCAGTCTGTTATTCCATGTCCAGTTCTAACTGTTGCTTCCTGACCTACATATAGATTTCTCAAGAGGCAAGTCAGGTGGTCTGGTATGCCCATCTCTTTCAGAATTTTCCACAGTTTATTGTGGTCCATACAGTCAAAGGCTTTGGCATAGTCAATAAAGCAGAAATAGATGTTTTTCTGGAACTCTCTTCCTTTTTTGATGATCCAACAGATATTGTCAATTTGATCTCTGGTTTCTCTGCCTTTTCTAAAACCAGCTTGAACATCTGGAAGTTCACAGTTCACGTACTGTTGAAACTTGGCTTGGAGAACTTTGAGCATTACTTTACTAGCGAATCAAGTGAGAAGCCCTACTCTGTGGGGTGACTTAATATGTTTTATGGCAGAAACTCTGTCAGGGATTTATACCAACCTGCAATGGCACCCCACTCCAGTACTCTTGCCTGGAAAATCCCATGGACGGAGGAGCCTGGTGGGCTGCAGTCCATGGGGTCTCTAAGAGTCAGGCACGACTGAGCGACTTCACTTTCACTTTTCACTTTCATGCATTGGAGAAGGAAATGGCAACCCACTCCAGTATTCTTGCCTGTAGAATCCCAGGGACAGAGGAGCCTAGTGGGCTGCCGTCTATGGGGTCGCACAGGGTCGAACACGACTGAAGCGACTTAGCAGCAGCAGCGGCAGCCAATGGACTTGCCTGGTGGCTCAGACGGTAAAGTGCCTGCCTGCAATGCAGGAGGCCCAGGTTCAATCCCTTGGTCAGGGAGATCTCCTGGAGAAGGAAATGGCAACCCGCTCCAGTATTCTTGCCTGGAGAATCCCATGGACTGAGGAGCCTGGTAGGCTACAGTCTATGCGGTCACAAACAGTCAGACAAGACTGAGTGACTTCGCTCTCACTTTCACTTTACCAGCGTGTGAGATGAGTGCAATTATGCGGTAGTTTGTGCATTCTTTGGCATTGCCTTTCTTTGGGACTGGAATGAAAACTGGCCTTTTCCAGTCCTCTGCCCACTGCTGACTTTTCCAAATTTGCTGGCATATTGAGTGCAGCACTTTCACAACATCCTCTTTTAGGATTTGATATAGCTCAACTGGAATTCCATCACCTCCACTAGCTTTGTTCATAGTGATGCTCCTTAAGGCCCACTTGACTTCGCATTCCAGGATGTCTTGCTCTAGGTGAGTGATCACACCATCATGATTATCTGGGTCGTGAAGATCCTTTTTGTACAGTTATTCTGTGTATTCTTGCCACCTCTTCTTAATATCTTCTGCTTCTGTTAGGTCCCTACCACTTCTGTCCTTTATTGAGCCCATCTTTGCATGAAATGTTCCTTGGTATCTCTGATTTTCTTGAAGAGATCCCTAGTCTTTACCATTCTATTGTTTTCCTCTATTTCTTTGCACTGATCACTGAGGAAGACTTTCTTATCTCTCCTTGCTATTCTTTGTATTTTAGTGACTGCTAAAATATTGGAGACATACAGAAAGAAAGACCAGTAGCAATCAAGAGAAAATATGTGCATGAGAAAATATACCTGAGATAGAGTAAGCACTAGGTATTACAATAGTTAAAGAATATCTTTAATGCAGTCAAAATGTTAAAGAATACATACTTTAGGAATTTACTTTCTGAAAGTATTTTGTGTGTGTGTGTGTGTGTGTGTGTACCAAACCAATACAATATTGTAATGTAATCAACCTCCAATTAAAATAAATACATTTATATTTTTTTAAAAAGATTTTATGTGTCTGTATATTGCTTTTGTGCTCAGTAGCTAAGTCATGTCCAACTCTTTGGGACCCCATAAACTATAGCCTGGCAGGCTCCCCTGTCCATGGGATTTCCCAGGCCAGAATACTGGAGTGACTTGCTATTTCCTTTTTCAGGTGATTTTCCTGACCCAGGAATCAAATCGACCTCTGCACTGGCAGGCGGATTCTTTACCAATGAGCCACCAGGGAAGCCAAAAATTGCTTACAGAAAAGCTTATCAGGTGATACTGAGAATAGCAGCAGAAACTGGGAGGAGTTTACCTCACTCCAACAGCAGGTGAATTTAAGAGTGCTAAAATAATGTCTGAAGGGGGTGCATCACTCTGTGGATCTAGAATCTCAAATCTAATCACATAGAACTCTTCTACAGAACAAACACCCATGTTGCTAAGAAAGAGACATCTTAAGAGAAACCTATTTGGGAAAGGAGGAACAATTTAAAATCAAAAAGAAAAGAAGGAGAATTCAATAAAAACTTCTAACTTCAAAGCTAGACAAAAATGACCTGATATACACAGAAAAGAACAGAAACCCAGAAATATAATGAAAGCAAGGGAACAAAACAAATACTAAAATTTAGAGTTTATAAAAATTCTCATTATGTTAAAAGGTAATAAAGGACTGAAACTTGTTCTGAAAAGGAACACACCATGTCAAAGAATACTGACTCAGAATGAAAAACCGCCAATCGCACTCTAGCAAAATTATTGGGCATTAAGGAAAATGAAAAGATCTTTTGAGTACCCAGACATGGGTAGTGTTAAGTATTTATTTACCTTTAAATATAAGAAGGGTAGTCAACAGGGGTTAGGCATGGGGGAAATGGGGAGATGTTGGTCAAGGGTACAAATTTTCAATTTGTACAGTTCCACAGAACTCAATACGTCTGTGGAATATAATGTACCATATGGTGCCTATAGTTAACACTACTGTGTTGAACACCTAAAATTTGCTAAGAGAGTATATTTTAAGTGTTCTTGGCTCACACAAAAAGGTAACTATGTGAGATGAGGGATATGTTTATTACTTTGATTGCAGTAATCATTTCACAATATGTATGTGTGTCAAATCACATAGTATACTTACAAAAATCACATGTACAACTGAGATGTATATAATTTTTTGTTAGTCATATTGCAGTAAAGCTAAAAAATATAAAATGAAAACAAAAGTAATCAAGGTTAATTACTAAAGATTAAATGAAATTAATTCTATTTCAATGAATAAAAACAGTTAACTAAAATTAAACAGGCTTTTTTTTTTAAAAGTAAGCTTAGGGAATTTGTTTTCAGAGAAATGCCAAATATAAAAGATATAAAATAAAGCATTTTTATAATAAAGACTATAAATACAGTTCATCATACATGTAGGTGAAAAACTAATGGTGCATACCAAACCAGGATGGCAGTGACTAACGACAAAGGCAATGATATTGGCAAAAGTATGATGATATTCATGGTAATGACTGAAGTGGTCATGGTGAAGATAATGATAATGAAGCTAAAAATGTCCAGCTTCTGGGATTAGGTACCAGACTTACCAGGCAGGATAACTCTCCCAGTTACCAGGCAGGATAACTCTCCCAGAAAAATTAACACACCTGGGAGTTAACACAGCTTTCATGGAGCAAATGGAAAAACACACTAATTGTTCATTGAGGACCCAGTCTCTGGAGCAGGCATTCCAGGAGAGTGTCTACCTAAACATAAAAATACCCAGTGCCCCAGTCTCTATGACCCATTTCTATGACTGGTTAGTCCCTTTACCTGAAAATAGATGTAAATCTTGTAGCTTTCTATTTTCTGATATTTATTTCTTGAGCACTGGAAAGCCAAGTACCTCCTAAGACTTCCAGGTAACAATGTTCCAGTTTTCCTCAACACAGATATTCAGTTATGGTTTTAAAGCAGTTGTGTAAGATGAGAACAGGGTATCTTCCATGAATTCTCATTTCTACTACAGACCTTTTATACACACTATTTTCAATCATATGTCTCCCTTCTCAGAGCTTTTCCCCTCACTTGGAAAGGAAATATATTTGCTTTTATAATTCTGATTGCTTTCATTAGCAGCAGTTCTTTGCTTCTGGTGAGCTGATAAAACTACTAGTAAGATTTTTAGCAACTAACGGAAATTTAGGGGTCATTTATAAATTAGCTAGAAGATTACAGGAAAATATCACTGTTGCCCATGATTTTGTATTCAATAGAAAAGGTGTTTACATTAAAAGGCAGGAAATAAAATCTCTACTTCATAACAATATTCTGTTTTCTGGAACTTTGATTTCCAGTAATGAGATGTTTGTGAATTTTTTGTTCCTCATCGTTTTAGGAGACTCTGATTTGAGGGAAGAAGATATGATTCAAATCTGCTGTAATTATCTAGTTGAAAATTGCTTATATCTTTTTCAAAAAAATTGAAATACAATTCAAAATTATGTTACTATTATTGAAAATTTAAATACCTCACTGCCAATAATTTAAGGTATAAAATTAAAATAAATTTAAATTTTAAAAAAGTTTATTATAATGCAGATTTCCTTATCTGCAGTACCAAAATGAACAGAAGTGATATTACTGTTGCTGAACAAGTCAGTCAGTGTCTTTTAATGCTACAGAACAAAGCAGGTGACAAACCAACATGTATAGTATGCTCACTTTGACTAAAAAATAAAAAACCTGTATATTAATGCACACATTTGTAAATACATATATGCACAGAAGATCTAGTAGAACATACATAGCAATTTTAGATTCTCAGTTGATAGAATATGACAATTTGATTTTTGTCTGTGTGTTTACTTGTCTACAATGCAGATATATTGCTTTTGTACTCTTAAAAAAAGTTTCTGGAGATATAGCAATGAGATCTTTCATTGGCCTTAATGTACTACATTGTCTACCTAAAATATAAAAATAAAGTTTCACAAAGAGACAAGTTATAGCCAGACAGCACAGTATGGTAAAGGCAAAACAGACTCATGGTTACAACTCCTGGGTTCTGGGTTCACTTCTATTTTTCAGAGCCATATGACTTTGGGTGAATTTGAGTATCAGTTTCCTAAAACAGGAGTTTGCTAATGATTCAGAAAGGATCAGATGGTAAGTACTTTAGGCTCTGCAATCCATAAGATCTCTGTTGCTACTCCTCACCTTCTGCCATTCTATCAGGAAAGCAGATTTGTGAGCTTTGTGTGCATGCTCAGTCACATCAAACTCTTCGCCACCGTACGGGCTGTAGCCCAGCAGACTCCTCTGTGCATGGGACTCTCCAGGCAAGAATGGGTTGCTATGCTCTCCTCCAGGGCATCTTCCCAACCCAGATATCGAAGCTGCATCACCTGTGTCTCCTAAATTGCAGGGGGATTCTTTACCATCTGAGCCATCAGGGAAGCCCCCTGTGACTTTTAAGGAAGGCTTAAAATCTCAACCCTTCAACCTGAAACTAACATAGTGCAGTAGGTCAATGATACATTAATAAAAATAAACAAAAAAATAAGTCAGAGAAAGGCAATTTGATTCTAATCTTGTCTCTTTGCTATCTAACACCTCAATTCTTAAAATTTATAGTTTATCAAATGAGTAAAAGAAAATCTCAGCACTTGATGATGATTTTCTAGATATCACTCTATAAATTGTTTATAGTTTGTTTTGGTATGGGTCAATGGTGTATGTGATTTCAGCTTTACAAAGGTATGGCGGTTTTAGTGCCCAGAATAGGTTTTATCATGAATAGGCTTTTCCACATGTAACTAAAAGATTGCACATTTTGCTGCTTCTGTGTGGAGAGTTCCAAAAATGTCAGTTTGTGGGTATTTTCTCTGTCATTGCTAATCTTTCTACTAGTTCTGTCAATTAATTAAAAGAGTATTGCAGTCTCTAATGGTGGACCTGTATATTCCTTCTTTCTGTCAGTTTGGTTCATGTGCTTTGAAACACTGTTGATAAGTGAACTCATTTAGGAGTCTCATGTCGCCTTAATCAACTGACTTCTTTATCATTCTGAAATTTTCCTCCTTATTTCCAGTAACATTTCCTGCTTTGAGATGTACTTTGCTCGCTGCTCATATAGTCACTCTAGCTTTCTTTGCCTTGATATTTACATGGTATCTTTTTTTCTGTACTTATAATTTTAGCTATTAATGTCTTTATATTGAAAGTGGGTTTCTTGGAAAACCATATAGTTGGGTAATGGCATTTATCCACTGTGACAATCTCTGCATTTTTTTTTAAACTATTTGTATCTAAATCAGTCATCAAAATGTTTGTTAAATCTGCCATCTTGCAACTGTCCTTTATTCCACTTTTTCTTTTTCCTTCCCTTCTTTTAGACTGACAGTTTTGATGATTATATTTTATCTCCACTATTAGCTTATTAGCTATAGGCTTTTTATTATTTACTTGTTGTCCTACATTTTATAATATTCATTCTTTCTAGACCTGTTCACCTGGAATGTGGCGTGGAATCACTGGTACAATCATTGGGCTTATGATGTATTTCTCCCTCCTCTCAGGAATCAGTTTGGTACTGCCTGTTGTCAGATGACAGGAACTGATTGTTCATTGTGCTTTGCCTGGTTTTCTGGTTGTTTATGGTATAAATACAATTCCAGTGTGAGTTCACCCTTCATGAGTGGAAGTAAGACGCCAATTCACTAATTTTTAAGTACTTTAAATATGTTGTGAAATTTTCAGATTAAAAAAACATATCTTTTTCACTCACATGCTCATCCATAAATTGAAATAACAAAGACTAAGATATGGAGTAGTTTTAAATGGTTGTTTCATCCAATGACCAATCATGTTTAGAATTAGGGAAACTTTAACTGGAGTCAGAGAGGTGATCATCCAGGGGATTACATTTACCACTGACAATTTCTCAATAGAATCTACCAAATTACTTCCAGAAGTCAGTTTACCAGAAGAAAAATACTCTATGCTCTTATAAATTATGTTTCTTTCAGTTTTTTCTCATTGTGTGAAGAGGAAAATTGAAGAAAAGCCATCACATGGAGATATGATACCCAGTGACAGGAACTGCTTCTCAAGACCAATTTTAAACTGCCCTTTTGACTTAGATGTACCAAGATTCCTTCCAAGGAGCCTCTTGGTCATCTACATATAATGGCCATGGCTAAAAATCTTCTCTTCATTGATCATAGGCTGACTCTAAAAACAGAAAAACCATAAGTAGTCATGGTTTGAAATCAACACAAGGAATAGAAAAATGATGAAGCAACAAGAGAGACTGTTATTCTAGAGGATACATTTGGTGTGAGGAAAGAAAGTGGCCATGGATCAGCTGGCTGCTAAGGACAGCAGGGTTTAGCAAAAAAGTAGACAAGGGAAAATGTCCCTGTACCACTCAAATAACTTTGCACTTGATCTGGGAGGTGCCCTTTATTCTATTTCTACTTCCATCTACTCCTAAGCATGATCGAGTTTTTCCAGAGTCTTTCAAGGCAATGGAGAGCAATCAATCTCAACCTCTTCCTTGGGAGCTTTATGTTACTCGGGATAAACTGCTTTCAGTGGCACAGTTTCAAGCTACAAAACCATCTGATTGCAATAACAAAAAGTTAAAGAAAAAATCTTTACTATCTTCAGGTGAATTTTGCCACCTGCCCATAAACAGAGCCCTCAGTGTCTAGCATATGCCAGTTGGTCAGAATAACTGTAGCTCAGAACCTGACATATTATTTTTTAAATCTCACCAGGTAACTTTTACGTGTAACCAAAACTAAAAATAAGTATCCCAGGACCCCAGGTTCAATAAAAAATTAGGACAAACTCCAGATGCCTAATGAAATTTTATAGTTGTATAACAATTGAGTATTTGGAAAATATTTCATACACATTATTCCATTTTTTAATTTTGGAAATTGATATTGTAAGTCCATTTAATTCTCAACTGTGGAAACTCATTTGTCATTCAATGATTGAAAGGGCTCTAACTACCAGCCCACACTATCTCAGCTTAGGATAAGGTAACCACATATTTTCATTTTATGGGCAATATTTTGAGATTGCATAGATGCCAAGAGACTTTCTCTTTCTGGAAAAACATTCAACTGTAAACCTAGAAATAAAAAAGGTGTACAGGAGAAACAGGAGGGTGTTAAACTCTTCAGGGGTGGCTGGTTTTATCCCCACCTTCATATTCTTCAAATCAAGCAAAAATTATCTGAATCCTAAAAAGTATTAGGAGTAAGTAGTGTTAGTCACGCAGTAGCATCTAATGCTTTGCAACCCCAAGGACTGTAGCCCACCAGGCTCCTCTGGATTCTCCAGGCAAGAATACTGGAGTGGGTTGCCATTCTCCTCACCAAGGAATCTTCCCTACCCAAGGACCGAACTTGGGTCTCCTGCACTGCAGGCAGATTCTTTACCATCTGAGCCACCAGGGAAGAAGGAGTAAAGATACAAAACAATTAGGAAAATATGAGTGCAAGATCACTCACTCAGGAACAGAAGCTGATAGCTCCCCTTACCAGAAAGTCTCCTGCACAGTCATATCTCAGTATCTGCAGGAGCTGCTGGGGCATGCCCACTTTCTTATAAGTTTGGGGGAGAGTGGATACATGTATATGTATGGCTGAATCCCTTTGCTGTCCTCTTAAAATTATCACAGCATTGTTAATTGACTATACTTCAATGTAACATTTTAAAATTTTTTAAATGACATAATACAATGAAGACAGCCTTTCGTGGCCTAGATGCTGTTGATTGAATCCTCAGATGTATCTCCAACTGATACCAAGGGCTGACTCTATACAACCTTTCACAGGCTCTTCTTTCTTATCTCCACAGGGTCCCCAAACAGAGGAGAATGGCTGCAGAAAATCACTCCACGGTGACAGAGTTCATTCTTGGAGGTTTAACAAATCGGCCAGAGCTCCAGCTCCCCCTCTTCTTCCTCTTCCTTGGGATCTACTTGGTCACCATGATAGGGAACCTGGGCATGATAA
>SJYT01044929.1:5943-58129 GCA_006410635.1 Cephalophus harveyi
GCCTCTTGATGAAAGTGAAAGAGGAGAGCGAAAAAGTTGGCTTAAAGCTCAACATTCAGAAAACGAAGATCATGGCATCTGGTCCCATCACTTCATGGGAAATAGATGGGGAAACAGTGGAAACAGTGCCAGACTTTATTTTTTTAGGCTCCAAAATCACTGCTGATGGTGACTGCAGCCATGAAATTAGAAGACGCTTACTCCTTGGAAGAAAAGTTATGTCCAACCTAGATAGCATTTTCAAAAGCAGAGACATTACTTTGCCGACTAAGGTCCGTTTAGTCAAGGCTATGGTTTTTCCTGTGGTCATGTATGGATGTGAGAGTTGGACTGTGAAGAAGGCTGATCGCCGAAGAATTGATGCTTTTGAACTGTGGTGCTGGAGAAGACTCTTGAGAGTCCCTTGGACTGCAAGGAGATCCAACCAGTCCATTCTGAAGGAGATCAACCCTGGGGTTTCTTTGGAAGGAATGATGCTAAAGCTGAAACTCCAGTACTTTGGCCACCTCATGCGAAGAGTTGACTCATTTGAAAAGACTCTGATGCTGGGAGGGATTGGGGGCAGGAGGAGAAGGGGACAACCGAGGATGAGATGGTTGGATGGCATCACGGACTCGATGGATGTGAGTCTGAGTGATCTCCGAGAGATGGTGATGAACAGGGAGGCCTGGCGTGCTGCGATTCATGGGGTCGCAAAGAGTCGGACACGACTGAGCGACTGAACTGAACCGAACTAATTAGGAGTTCAAAGTGTTCAATTTAATTACCCATTGTGCATGCACATATGTTGTTTATTTTAGAGGTCATCCAAAAAGAAAACCCTGAGATTTCTTGCCCAGAGCTTTTAAGAATACTCTTAAGAACACATCACATCGTTAGGAACCCCACCAGGTTATATATTCCAGGTGAGCAGGATTCAGTTTATTTCTGGGAGGCCTGATTTCTGCTCACGATGACCTGATCTGATTGGAGAGGATTGTTACTTAGGATTATTGGTGATAAAAAATGCCTCAGGCATTGTTTGGCAATGGTTCAGAATGGTCATTTGAAGTGAAAATTGCCATAAATCAAAAGTATGGTCTCTAAGGTACAAATTCTCCCTTGATTCTCTTTATACATCTCTGAACTGTTTTTAGTCTTTTTTTCTGCCTGTCTCTGCTGCCCACACCTTAATACTGGGGCTTCTTGGAGTTCAGGTCCCAGCGCTCACCTCTTCTCTTTTTATGTGCTTTTGCTAGATACTTTTTTCCCCCTCCCAGGCTTAATGCAGATTTCTCTCCTTCATTCTAAAACTACACATCCATCCAGTATATGTTTCGACACAGAGTTAATTCTTGTGAAGGGTGTAAGGTCCATGTCTAGATTTATTTTTTGAGCATGTGGATATCCAGTTGTTCAAGTACCATTTATTGAAAAGACAGTCTTTGCTCCATTGTGTTGTCTTCAGTCATGTCCAACTCTTTGTGATGCTATGGACTGTGACCCTGCCAGGCTCCTCTGTCCATAGGATTCTTCAGGAAAGAATACTGGAGTGGCTTGCCATGCCCTTTCCCAGGGGATCTTCCCGACTCAGAGATCGCACCCACATCTCAGGCATCGCCTGCATTGCCAGGCGTGTTCTCTCGCGCTGGGGCCACCTAGGAAGTCCCGTGCTGTCTTTACGCCCTCGTCAAAGGTCAGGTGACTCTGTTTATGTGGGTCTATTCCTGGGCTGTCTAGTCTGTTTTATTGGTCTGATGATGGACAGGGAAGCCTCATGTGCCACAGTCCATGGGCTTGCAAAGAGTTGGATATGACTGAGCAAGTGAACTGAACTGATAAACTTTCGAATCAATATGTCAATACCTACAAAACAACTCACTGAGATTTTGACTGAAGATTATATTGAATTTATGGGTCAGGTTGGAAAGAACATCTTGACAGTACTGAGTCCTTCCTATCCTGCAACCTTATTAGAATCACTTGTTAGTTCTAGTTTTTCTTGTTGATTCTTTCAGGTTTTCTACGTAAGTGATCATGTCATCTATGATCAAAGAGAATTTTAATTTCTTCTTTCTCAATCTGTATACATTGTATCCCTTTTCTTATTTTATTGCATCAGCTAGTGCTTCCAGTACGCTGTTGAAAAATAATGGTGAAAGGGGACATCTTTGCCTTTTTCCAAAACTTAGTGGGAAAGCATATTCAATACTTAAGCATACCTCAAGGCCCTGATCACTTCTCACCTTCTCTAGAATTTTTCTTAGGAGCCCTTATTGATCTACCTGATCTCCAAATTTGTGAGAATTTAGCACTCATTTAACTTTGAACTGTTTTCCAATGCTGATTTTGTCACTTCAGCTAGGAATGACATTGCTCAGGGGCAATAGATCTGTCTTTTAATTGTGAAGCCATACTGTGTTTGTTAAGATCTGGGAAAGCAGTAGGTACTCAAAAAATGCATGCTATTAGATCAACTTTATTTGATATTGACATATATATGAGTTTTTATATACAGAATATGGCTTCCCCAATGGCTGAGTGGGTAAAGAATCTGCCTGCAATGCAGGAGAGAGACACAGGAGACATGGGTTTGATCCCTAGGTTGGGAAGATCCCCTGGAGGAGGAAATGGCAAGCTACGTCAGTGTTCTGGTCTGGAAAGTCCCATGGACAACAGAGCCTGGAGGGCTACAGTTCAAAGACTTGCAAAGAGTCAGACAGGATTGTGCATACACAATATACACATATACATAAGACAGGAGATTACACGACAAAGATACATTGTTTTTCCTTCTAAAATCATCACTGACTTACCGAAGACAACTGCTTCTAGAATCAAAGCTGTAACACAGATGAAATGGAGGTAATGTTTTGGAAATTATCAATGTGTTTTTTTGTTTTCTTTTTCCATTTCCTATTCATGATCTTCTCACCAACCAGGCCAAGACTTGGGGAGTGTAGTTTGGGGTGGGACTCCATCAAACTGGATTGCTCCAGATGGAATGTTAGAGAAAGCTGGTTTAACAGAGAGATGGCAATTTTCTCAATTGTTTTGGCATATCAAGAATCATACCCAGGTGCTTCAGATCATATAATTTCCATGTGGTATAAAGAAGAGTGCCCTGGGAATTCCCTCACAGTCCAGTGGTCAGGACTTGGCACTTTCATCGCTGGGGCCTGGGTTCAACCACTCCTCAGGGAACTAAGATCCTGCAAGCCACATGGTGTGGCAAAAACAGAAAGAGTGGCCTATGGCCATGGTAGCTGGTCCATAATTCTTGCTGCTCTATTGTAAAAGGCATCTACAGCCTGAGAAGTGAAAACCCTTATAGCCTATCACTTTTAGCCTAGGATTATTTGCAGAAGAGGACAAAGAACAGTGACTTATATCAGGCCCTAATTCTTTGTCATACATTACTTCTAACCATTTCAAGCTTTAAAAATATCTGAGTAGCACACACCCCCACACAAACAAGGGAGAGAAGGCACATGCATCTATGTTCAGAGGTAACAGTAAACGTATTCAATAACCAGATTCATCTAGACCATTCAGAATCTAGACATTAAGCTGAGCACATTTGTGGAGTTATCCTGAGGCCATTAGCATCTTTAATGAGGCAAAAGGAGTCCTGGTACAGGGTTGGGCTCAAGGGGGATAATACTCCAGTGAATGGAAACAGTGGCTATTAGCCAACAAGCGTGAGAAAATTGCAACATTTTAACAATGGGTATAGATAAGGGGCTTCCCTGGTATCTCAGCTGGTAAAGAATCCACCCGCAGTGCAGGAGACTTTGGTTTGATTCCTGGGTCGGGAAGCTCCCCTGGAGAAGGGATAGGTTACTCACTCCAGTATTCTTGGGCTTCCCTTGTGGCTCAGATGGTAAAGAATTACCTGCAATGTGGGAGACCTGGGTTAGACCCCTGGGTTGGAAAGATGCCCTGGAGGAGGGCATGGCAATTCAGTCCAGTGTTCTCACTTGGAGAATCCCCACAGACAGAGGAACCTGGTGGGCTACAGTCCATGGGTCACAAAGAGTTGGACAGGACTGAGCAACTAAGCACAACAGAAGTAAGGTGGCTCGGGGTAAAGAACCTGCCTGCCAATGCAGGAGATGCGACAGCGGGTTCAGTCCCTGGGTCGAGAAGATCCCCTGCAGAAGGAAATGGCAACCCACTCCAGTATTCTTGCCGGGAAAATCCCATGGATGGAGGAGCCTGGTGGGCTACAGGCCATGGGGTCACAAAGAGTCAGAAACAACTGAGCGCCTGAGCGTGCGTGCATAGATACAATGATGAAACCCCATTGCACGCCAGCCTTGGGTGTGCCCAACATGGCCTCGATGGAGAGATAGCACAGTAGAGTGGGTGGAAATGAACTTGAGGCAATGCTACTGGCTTCCATCATGGCCTTTGTGTGGTGTGCAGGGGTCTAGAAGCTTCTCTCCTTCAGATCTTAGTGAAGGAATGGGGAAGCGCCCAGCACAAGGAGGGCCAGTCCCAAGGATAGTTTTCAAGACTTGAGGGAAGAGGGACTTCCCTGGTGATCCAGTGGCTAGGACTACAAGCTCCTAATGGAGGGAGCCTGGATTCCATCCCTGGTCAGGGAACTAGATCCCACACACTGCAACTGAAAAACATCCCATGTGCTACAACTTAAAAGGATACCTCAGGCTGCAATGAAGATAGAAGATCCCAAGTGCTACAACTAAGACCCATGCAAACAAATACACAGTAAAAGAAGACTTGAGGAAAGAGGCTGGAGTAAAAAATTTTGCAGAGAAGCCTTCCTGGAAAGTCTAGCAGCTGATGGGACCAGTTAACGCTCACTGGTCACTGGCCCAGATAGCAGAAGAGGCTGTTACGATAAGGCAGGGACCATCAGATGGTCCCTGACACAAGAAGATTGATTGTGTCTCCTTCACCCCAAGGTCCCACAACCCCCATTTGTCTCCATTCTGAGGAGGATAGGGGTGGGAGGTGGAAAGAAGGAACAGGTGGTAGCCAAATCTGAAAGACAGGTTTTAAAGGAATCAGTTCAACTTGACAATGTTTAAATTGTATAAGCAGACTAAATTTAATAGACTAAATTAAAATACAGTTAAAAATTTTCTAGTCACTGGGGCTTTATGCAGAAGTCACAATTAATTTTAAGAAAGAGAGAAGCTATATAATTGTGTGTGTGTGTGTGTGTATGTGTGTGTGTGTGTGTAGTTATTTCCAAGCTCAAGTATGAGTAAATTTGCAACTCTATTATGTGGATAGGAGAGCAGGGACAATTTTGCCAAGACATTTTGTTTGCCTGTAAATTTAAGAAACCTGAATGATTAAGGCGGTGAACGTATCAACATTTTGGTATTGGCAGTTTTAATTTCAGTATCTCTAGTGTGGTTTTCTTTTCACAGACATTAAAAGAAGATACCAAACCTGAGAGACTAATGATTATCTCCCTGACAAAATGTAAGATCAGAAATTGAAACTCAATGCTTGGAAGCCAGTCCTGATCTTCTGTTGTAGGAGTATAAGTGCTTTTGCATGATTTTGTTTTACTCATCCAAGTACATAAAAGAGACAATTTTCTGAAAGAACATAATTGCACACAACATTCATCCAAATAAATCTGCAAGTAGACAATGAAAATTCAAGTAATGAGTATAATAAAACACTGTAGGCAGTTCTTAAAAGCAAATCACAGAGACTTTAGGCTGAGCCTTAGTTTAGATAGGATTGTACAATGCAGGTACTTAGGAAACCACATATACCTTACGAAGAGAACTGAAGTGAGCATGTTGCCCACCCCCAAACAGGAGATGTAGCTGGTTCCAAAGGGGCCAGACAAGGAACTGGAGCTTAGAACTCAGACAAAGCTGCTACTTAAACCTGAGCTCTTCGCCATATCAGGGCATTCCGGCTAGGAGTCAGAAAGTGTTAGTCGCTCAGTCATGTCTGACTCTTCGAGAACCCTTGAACTCTAACCTGCCAGGCTCTCTGTCCATGGGATTCTCCAGGCAAGAATGCTGGAGTGGGTTGCCATACCCTTCTCCAGGGGATCTTCCTGACCAAGGGATCAAAGCCGGGTGTCCCATAATGCAGGCAGATTCTTTACTGTCTGAGACACCAATCAGGGCCCCACAAAAACTTGCAAGAGGGGGAGCAAAAGAGACTCTACCCATAAGATAAGTTTAAAACAGAATGCAAAACCCTTGTTTTGTGAATTGTATGGGCTCTAAAGAATTACTGCATCTGCTCCAGGTTTTTGCTAAGGCAGAAAGACGGATGCTTTTGTGCCCTTGTTCCTGGGTGCTTCCTACAAGGCAATGGTACTGATATCATCAGCTGGAGATTTCTCAGAGATGCACCCAGCCTGACGGAATCAGAATATCCGAGACAAGGGCCCAGGAATATTTTTGCCAAGGTCTCCAGGGGTTTTAATGGTCACTGAAGTCTGAGAACCTCTGTTTTAAAAAGAGCAATGACCCACGAACAAAGGAACTGAGAGAAGTAATAGAAGGGGCCAGACTGATGATGATGCCCACAGCTGAAGGACTGCTTTCTCGGCAGCCAAAGCCTAGAGGAGAGGGAAGGCATGGCAGCAGCTGAGCTGCAAAGGCCTGGAAGCCCCAGGCAGCCCCTCTGCCTTCTGATGGAGCTCAGAGCATGGTAGTAACTTACCCCAAACTCTACAACAGTATGAATGAAAACTCAGCCCTGGCGTCTCCTGACTTTTCATACTGTGCTCCCTGCATTAGAAAATGGGAGTGTTTGCCTCTGTCTCAGAGACCATTGGAAAGGAATGAATGTAAGCAAGCTATCTAACATGCCTGCGTCTCTATTTAAGAAGAGCTTTTGGGAGATCATATTCAGGTCTTCTTCTAAAGGTAAAATTCTAACAATTTGAGGATCCAGGAAAACAATACCAAAGAATTAAGTGAGCTGGTGGAGACACTGTAAAACGAGGAGCATAGGCCCTTGGTGAAGAGACACTGACATCGAGCTGACTGTCAGGGGCCCCCGCAGAGGACTTGTGGCGCATTTACAGGTTCTGGTTGCCAGTCTAGCCCCCCTAACTTATCCTTTGACCCTCACGTCAAATCCTAGAGGAGAAAGGGGACAAACATATTGGCTATTTCTAGCACTATGTTAGCTTGGGCCCTTCCTCCCCCAGAAGCAAACACTGAGATAAGGATTCAGTGTAAGTCATGTACGGGGGAGACACAGGAGTCACTCGCAGTGAAATGGAGAAACAGAACAGGAAAGGGAAGACAGTCATTCAAGGACTAATCAGCAAGCAAGCTACCACCTTGGGAACGAGAGCTCAGCCCTGTCGAGGATGTCTGGGAGACAACTCAGGTATTCATACATCAGTTCCCATCACTTTTTCAGGGCTGCCTCTGGGAAGTGTGGAGGCTAATTCCTCTGGAATTTCTAGCCTGCTTTGTACTGGAAGATCAGACTACGGTGTCCAGAGAAAGTCCCCAAGCAAAGAGATGCAAGCGGTGGCATTTGAAGGTGGAGTTAGTGAGGGCTGACATGGCATCACATGAGTGGGGCACCAGCAACCTTTGCACCATGATGCTATTCACCCCCATCATACCACCTCCATTCTGTGAAGTCAGAAACAGTGTTTTTAAGTGAGAGAGGAATCTGAAATTTCGTGTGAAATTTCCTAATTCTTAAAGTGTGGCAGTCAATTTATAGTAAAAAGACTACAAAGATCACTAGCAAATGTCTCTTTTTAATAGATGCATTCATTGGGCTTAGGAAGATATGGATTTGATTTCCATTTCAGCCAATGAATTTGATAAAAGTTTGTCACTCACTGTCTAGTGGCCCCTAAGTATCGTCTCTTAAATGCAAACCCCAGGCCAAGGAAAAATCATGGATGAATTTACTCAGTTTTTAACTACAAGGGTTGGGGGCAGGCATTGCCTTCATTTTGGGCATCTACCTTGTACCTGGTTTACCTCTCATGGCTTTATACTAATCACTTCATGTAATTCTTACAACCACTCTATAACATGTTATTTATTTTCCTTTTCAAACCTCAAACATAACTCTTTAAACACCCCTGCTTAACATAAATTAGTGACTCACTAGATATTATTTCTATCATGGACAAATAGTGAGCAATTTATTTTCAGTTGATAACAAATAATTTCCCTTGTAGTCTCTGAGGAGGCTAGAAAGGATTCATCCCCTTAAACGTGAGCAATTCACTGTTATTTTTTTTTTAACTTTCTTTATTGGCGGATAACTGCTTTATAATATTCTGTTGGATTCTGCCATACCTCGATATGAATCAGCCACAGGGTACACATGGCCTCTCCCTTCTGAATCTCCCACCCATCTCCTTCCCCACGCCACCCCTCTGTGTTGTCACAGAGCACTGGGTTGGGCTCCCTGTGTCCCACAACAAATTCTCACTTGCTATCTATTTTACGTATGGTCATGTATATGTTTCCATGCTCTTCTCTCAATGTGGCCCACATTTTGAAATATATATAGGTTCATACTACTACTACTACTAAGTCGCTTCAGTCGTGTCTGACTCTGTGCGAACCCACAGACGGCAGCCCATCAGGCTCCCCCATCCCTGGGATTCTCCAGGCAAGAACACTGGAGTGGGTTGCCATTTCCTTCTCCAATGCATGAAAGTGAAAAGTGCAAGTGAAGCCGCTGAGTCGTGTCCGACTCTTAGTGACCCCATGGACTGCAGCCTACCAGGCTCCTCCATCCATGGGAATTTCCAGGCAAAAGTACTGGAGTGGGGTGCCATTGCCTTCTCCGATATAGGTTCATAGGAGGTTGCAAAGAAAGGTGCATCCAGTTCTCCCTATATATTAGCATCTTATACACTATGGAGGGCTTCCCTGGTGGCTCAGAGGTTAAAGCGTCTGTCTGCAATGTGGGAGACCCGGGTTCGATCCTTGGATCAGGAAGATCCCCTGGAGAAGGAAATGGCAACCCACTCCAGTATTCTTGCCTGGAGTATTCCACGGATGGAGGAGCCTGGTAGGCTACAGTCCACGGGGTCGCAAAGAGTTGGACACGACTGAGCGACTTTACTCACTCACTTCACATACATTATGGCACAATATCAACACCAAGAAATTGATGGACAGTCCATAGAGCTTGCTCAGATTTCATTAGTTATATGTAAACTCACTTGTGTATGTTGTGTGTGTGTGTGTCTGTGTGTGTACTCTGCAATTTTATCACATTGTAGTCTTATACAACTACTATCGCAAATTGATAACCAACAGTAACATCACCATAAAATGATGATGCTATCTCTTTACAGCACACACTCCCAATCTGTAACCCCAGCAACCACTAATTTGCTGTACATCTCCATATTTACGTTATTTCACAAATGTTACATAAGTGGAATTATGCACCGTGTATCCTTTTGAGTTTGACTTTGTTTCACTTAGTGTAATTTCCTCGAGGTTCATCCAAATTCATGAACGTGTCACTCATTCATTCCTCTTTTTCCTTTGGGTAGTATTCCCTGGTATAAACACACCACAGGTTATTTAGCCATCATTCACTTTCAGAAGGACATTTGCATATTTTCTGGTTTGGGGCTATGATGACTAAAAGCGCCATAAACATTTGTGTGCAAGCTTATATGTGGAAACAAGCTTCCATTTCTTTGGAATATATGCCTAAGAGTGAGACTGCTGTCACACTGTAGCAAGTCCATTTTGAGTTTTGAAAGGAACTGCTTAGCCATTTGTCAAGAGTGGCTTGACGTTTTACCTTTGTACCAGCAGTGTGTGAATCGCTGTTATTACTACTTTTCATTTTAGCTGCTCTTAGAGGTGTGTAATGATATCTCATAGTTTCAACTTGCAGTTCTCTCAGGACTGATGATGCTGAATATCTTCCAACAGGAAGATAACCCAGCATACCTGTGTGATGATAGACAATATTTCCAAAATTGCCAACAATAATACTGTCCCTGAGATCTTCTTATCATGTGACTCAATTCTCCTCCCTCTCAGGAGGGTTTTATGTTTCTTCCCCGAGAATCTGGAAGGGCTATAATCGTGGGAGAGACACTATGAGACTCTGAGGTCATGAACATGCCGTACTCCCACCCTGTTTTCTTGGGACACTCACTCACGGACCCCAGCCCCATGCTGTGAGGAAGGCCACGTGGAGAGGCCCGATGGTAAGGTGCTGGAGGACAGTCCCAGCCAAGCATGCGGACACCAGTCAGTGCCAGTACCTGACGTGTGCCCGAAGAGAACGCACAGATGTCTCATCTGACAAGCCCCTACACTGAGGCCAGCCAACTCTCAGAGCCAGTGAGAATGCTAAAATGACCTTTGACTTAAAAATCACGTGATTCATTATTATGACAATAAACAAATATGTTTTCTGCACTATAGAGTGCTGTAAAAACTCCAATATGTTAGTATGAATGATACTCTCAGCCTTTTCTTGGAGTAGTCTCACTCCCTCTCTGCTCTCTTTTTTAAGAAACAAAGTTTCCTTTCTCTGTAGTAAGTGGAGTCAGTAGGGAGCCCTGTTCTGAAATGTGGATGAGCTCACTCTGGCCAACACACAGAGCCGGGCTCCGCCCCACGTGCTGCGCTTCCTCCTCCGGGACGGCTCTCAGTCCTGACGGCCACAGGCCCCGCTCCCTGACGAGTCTCCACGGTCACCACCCCCTACAGAGGGGCCTTCTCTGACAACCTCTGCAGACTCTACTGTCCACCCTCCTTACCGGCTTAAATCAACGACTCATAGAAAACTTGGAATGCATCACCTTGCCTGTCTGGTGGTGGTTTTATTTGTATATTTATCTATCTGTTTATGATCACACCCTGATATCAGGGCTTCCCTGATAGCTCAGTTGGAAAAGAATCCGCCTGCAATGCAGGAGACCTGGGTTCGATCCCTGCGGTGGGAAGATCCCCTGGAGCAGGCAAAGGCTACCCACTCCAGTATTCTGGCCTGGAGAATTCCATGGACTGTATAGTCCATGGGGTCATAAAGAGTCGGACATGACTGAGCGACTTTCACTTTATGATCACACCCCTAGATGCTTAGAATAAACTGAATGAAATTAGTGATTTTGCTTTACTCATCCTTAGGACCTTGCACAGAGTTGGACATGACTGAAGTGATTTAACATGCATGCATCCTTATATAAAATACACATATATACATGGAAATATGGAAAATGGGATATGGGTGATCTTTATTTTATCCTTTATACTTTTCTGAATTTGCTGGATTTTCTGCAATAAAATCAACAATTTTTTTTTTTTTTTTTTTTAATGAGGAAAAGCTGAAGTGCTTGGGAAGCTTCTTCTGGCTACCCTCTGATCATTCCTGGGCAATTCTGATGTGACATGGATGTTTTCCATGTGAATGAGGATGCTGGCTGGTAAAAAGCAGGTGCATTAAAGGGACACTGGCTCCATTCATCCAGGGGCTATTACATCTGGTGGGAGTTTAGGGAGATTATTGTTCAGTCGCTAAGTTGCATTCCATTCTTTTTGTGACTCCATGGAAAGGGCCTAAATAGCAAAACTTCAAAACTCTTCTAACTAAGTCTTCCTGGGAACATCAACTCATTGCTTCCATGGCTGTTGTTCTATGGTGTTTTGTACCCTGGTGTGGCTGATAAGTTTCAAGTGAATTCTCTGGGTAGGTTGCAGTGATGGGAAATGCAGAAATCTGAGCCTAGGGATACACCAGTAGAATGGATATCTTCCATTCATCCTTCTAGATCTAGGACCTCCCTTCTCTGAGCCCTGGGAGGTCAACTTCTGTTGACCCACTGATGGCTTCCAATTGGACTCAGTCAATGCAGGGCTCTGGTGGGAGCCTGGAAGGAAGGAGCAGAGTGAGGCTGGGTTATTTTTGGCCCAGCTCCCAACCTGCAGGTTCACTGTGGGTCTGGCTTCCAATGAGGCTCAGAGCTCCTGCCAGGCAGCCTCTTCCTGCAACAATCTCTACTTCCAGATTCCAGTCCCAAGTTCTACACCTTACCTCTTCAGGCGTGGGGTAGCAAGATCAGTGTTCCATCCTGGAGAACTTCCTCTTGACTGATCTACCAATACCTTTATTAAACTCTCCCAAAGGACTTCCCAGGTGGCACTAGTGGTAAAGAACCCACCTGCCAATGCAGGAGACATAAGAGACACAGGTTCAAACCCTGGGTAAGGGAGATTCCCTGGAGGAGGGCATGGCAACCCACTCCAGTTTTCTTGCCTGGAGAATCCCATGGACGGAGAAGCCTGGTGGAGTACAGTCCATGGGGTTGCAAAGAGCCAAACAGGACTGAAGTGACTTAACACACACACACACACACAAACACACACACACACACACAGTACTGGAATTTGTCATCTGCAGGGACTCTTAGTGATACTGCAGACATGAATAGGGTGGACATGTCCTAGAAAAGTCATTTTTTCCCCACCAATAAAAATAAGCATGTAGCAGGAAAATAAAAGACCTTTCCATATTATTACTTCCCATGCTTATTGTTAAAGTGGAAAATTATCCTTCAAATTCAGTTCACAGATAATTCTGACTAACAGGATGACACAGAGGATGGTGACTTCCTTTTTGTAAGCCTTCCGGGAAGTGTTGTTGTAGGTGACTTATGGAAAATCAGAATTATGAGAAAGTGCTCTTGGGAAGATAATACCAGCAACAGATGAAGTGACAGAGCACACTGGGGAGGGACCAAACATGAAACCCTTACCCGGCCATCGCTTGTCAGCAGGATGGAGTCACTCTTTATGTCCCTGTGGATCACTCCTTGGTTGTGAAGGTAGGAGAGAGCTCTCAGAACGGACAGACAGACAGTAGCTATCTGTTCTTCATTCATTCTAGAAAGGAAATCACATTGAAGGAGCTAGGTCAGGTTTAAGACCATCTTTGAAATGATTAAGAGAGGTAGCTCCCTTGGGTTCCAGTGAACCAGTCCATGCTCCCCAGTCCATGTCTGGAAAACCTACAGGGAGGGAAAAGGAAGTCTTTGGGACCTGATTCCCAGAACCTAAGGCTTAACCCTAACGATGACAGGGGCCAAGTATAAACTGAAGGAAAGGGAGCCCCTCTGGCTGGTCTTTGGGTCATCAGAGCAAATGCACTTCCTTGGACTCTTACAGGTAATTCCCCAGGTACTGACACACCGCCAGGGTCCTGTAGGGAGGACACACTGAACGGAGCTATATTAGTTCCAGGAACGGTTCCTGGGTGATCTTGAGGAAGTCCTCTAATGTCCTTGGGTCTCTTTTTCCTCATCTTGGACATGGGCATGACCATGTTTCTCTTCTTGGCCTTCCCTTGTGGCTCAGCTGGTAAAGAATCTGCCTGCAATGTGGGAGACCTGAGTTTGATCCCTGGGTTGGGAAGATCCCCAGGAGAAGGGAAAGGCTACCCATTCCAGTGTTCTGGCCTGGAGAATCCCGTGGGCTATATAGTCCGTGTGGTTGCAAAGAGTTGGACACAACTGAGTGACTTTCGCTTTCACAGTTCTCTTCAGGTTTCCCTGGTGGCTCAGATGGTAGAGAATCCACCTGCAATGTGGGTAAACCTGGGTTCGATCCCTGGGTTGGGAAGAGCCCTGCAGGAGGGCATGGCAACCCACTCCTGTATTCTGGCCTGGAGAACTCCGTGGACAGAGGAACCTGGTGACTACAGTCCATAGGGCTGCAGAGTGACCGAGCACACTTGCACGCACACACGCACGCGCACACACACACACGCACGCACACACGCACGCGCACACACACACTGTCTGTCTGTATCGATATCCATGTAGGGTTGCTGTGGCCTCTGGCTATACTAATAGGAATCTGCCAGCTGAAATGCCGGTGATAAATGCTCAGTGTCTTCCCTAGCGATGTTTTGTTTTCAGGTGATCTACCGCAGACTCAGAGCTGTAGGGGGTCGTGACTGAAACACTGCCTCATTACAGTGGAGAAACAGCAGAAACTCTGCCCTCACGTGGCTTCCCAATGCTTTCTTGCTATCTTGCTTCCCCTCTATTGTTGCTCATCTGGATTCACTTATGATTTGGATGCCATTTCGTGACATCTGCTATAACTCCTTCATGACAGTCCTTTCAATTCTTTGGCATTTTATCTACCAGAAGAGCAAACTTAAAGTTTCCTAAATGTACATGATTTTTTTTTTTAAACATATGTGTTCCTTTGAACCTTACTTTTCCAAGCATGGTCCAAGAACTAACAGCATTAGCATTGCCTGGGGGCTCCTTAGAATGCAAAGTATCATTCTATTCACTATCGAATCAGGATCTGCATTTTAATAAGATCCATGGGTAATCTGTATGCATATTAAAATTTGAGAAGCACTGTTTTAGCACATACTCTTTTATTTGCTTTCCATGCCCTTTTCTTCCCACTTGCCTTCTTAGTAAACTCCTATGCATCTCTCAAAACCCATCTTGGACATTGCTGTATTTCAAAAATATTTCTTGACTCTAATAAAGATATTCAGGTATTCTTCTATGCTACTCATGTACATCTTTCTGATTCTGCACAGGTGTTATAATTTATTTATTTTGTACCCCCAGTATTTAGGAAAGAGTCTGGCACATAAAAAGTGATTAATATATACTTGATGAAATGACCACAACTGGCATATCAGAGAAGCAAGTAGCTGAGGCAACAGGGGCAATTAACCATTGTTACTTGCAAGGCGATTTGAAACAGAATTGAAGAATCTCTCTCTCTCTCTCTTTTATGTAGTTTATTGTTAAAACTACATAAAACTTTGCTCTTTCACCTGCCTCTGCCTTTCCCAGATACCTTTGGTAGTATCAACACATAACAATGGCCTAGCCACTCAGAAGAATGAAATTCAGTTTTAGAAATCTTCATTGGGATGGGAAATTCTATTATTTGTCACTTAACCCTCAGCAGCTTGCTGATTTAAAATCAATGAGTATCAGTGAACTCCTAGAGGGCACGGAGAATGTGAATTGAATGAATGAACTATACATACATGATATTGTAATAGGCACCTGGGAATACAGAAGTAAGGGCAGTCATTTCTCTGCCTTCAAAGTGCTTACAACTTATGAAGAGTTCATAGAAGTAGTTACTAAGGTCTTACCCTGGAGAAGAATAATAAGCATCTTGAATTATTTGTCTGGATAATTAGAAACTTACCTGGTATGAGTAACGATGTCTGTCAAGGCACCACCTTCTAGGAATTCCATGACCACCCAGAGCTCATCACTAACAAGGTAGCTGTTGTACATGTCAACCACGTTGTCATGGTGATAATCCCGCATTATCACAACCTGGGCAAAATGGAAAGACATTATTTGACTTAGGAAGGTGAAATTAAGCTTTTTGTTTTCTTGTGACTACATCTGGGCTGTGAGTTTAATGATGGAGAAGTAATGATGGGGAGGGAGAGATAGATTCAGAAGTCTATTACAGATAAAGGGGCAGCGCTGAGAGTTGCTGGTAGGAAAGGAGATCACGTTAGCAAAGTCAGAGAAAACAGCAGGTCAGTGAGACTTGGGAAGAATCAAGAATAAAGACAGGCAGAACCATAGAAGGGTCTCCACTCGTAAGAGTGAGGTTAGTTGACTATTCTGGGGGATGTGATCAGATTTCTCATAGGTTGCTCTTAAAACCCATGGTGTGTACTCTGCTGTTGGTTAACTGGGCAAAAGGGTCATCAACGCAAAGTAATCGAGTCTCATAAGTGAATGAAATTAACAGTCATTAGGGTTTGGGCCACATGAGACCAATTTAACTTCTTGGGAGGTCTGTGTTGAGTCTGAAAGAGTTTGGGCTGAATACAAAGGATAAGTCTTGAAGGTAAAAACATTAGGATTTAAGCATAAAAAGGTCAACTTGTGTCTGCTTGCTAGAGAGAGCATCCAGGAATTCCTGTCCTGGGGCTGCTTGTGGTGACACTTTCAGAATCAGTATTGAATAATAAATTATACAGTTATTTATCTAAGTTCATTTGTCCTGTCTGTTCCGGCATTGCAACTTGGAAACAAGTTCCAGAAATCAGGAGCTGTGGATTGGGAAGAAGCTGAGTCCCACTGACCTGGTGCTATCTGTGAGGTCTGGAGGGTGGGAAAGAAATGAATGCTTATGGGAGGTAGAAATGCACGGAGCTACTGGTGGCTTTGCATGAAGCCCCACAGCAGAAGGTTCACAGTCACAGCTGAGGGCACGGTAGCAGCGGTATGAACCTGCTGTCTGACCGGGGCTAGCCACGTAAACTGAGTCCAGGTTTCCTTGCTGCTAAAGTGGAGAGAACATCTTTCTGTCACCTGACCAGTGCTTAGCACAGAGGGTGACCCACAGGAGGAACTTCATAAAGAGGCAGCCATGTAGGATCCAGAAAAAAGGATGCTGCTTTGTATTTACATTTTTAGCATTCTCTAATGTCATAAAACGTACAAGGGCTATTTCTAAAATGGGAAAGACATGTTACAGAGGACAGAAGGATTGACCCAAACACACCATCTACCTCATTGAAAAGCAGCTCTCGCCTCTGCTGCTTCCGGAGGTCCATTTTCTTCACTGCAACTTGTTTCCCTGTGTGTTTCTCCGTGGCGATGCACACAATGCCGGTTGACCCCTCCCCAATTTTGATAAAGTTGTCCAAGTATTCCCTGGGGTCTCCTGGGCTGACCACCAGCTGCAAGGCAGCCCGGAACTGTTCGTGGGACACCCTGGAGGGCTGCTGGTCTGAGGAGGAGCCCCAGCTGGGCGGAGGGTAGGTGCTAGATGAGATGCTGAGAGAGCTCAGGTAAGAAGCTGTGGAGATGTACTGTGAACTGGTCTGCAGGGAGGGGTGGTGGTACAGGGTGGCTTTGTGGTACCCAGATGGGTACTGGTGGCTGCTTGAGGAGTAACCTTCTTTGCTTTGACTCTGAGGTAGTTTGCTGGGACCCCTGGGGTAGGTGTCGGACCCTGACAGTGGAGGGCTGAGGACCATCTGTGCTCGATCATAATCCACCTGGAAAGACAGACATAGATGGAGAAATTCACATGCTCTATCTGAACATCACAGCCATCACACAGCTGGTCCAAATGATGAGCACCACTTTTCACAACCTGCTTGGGGGAAAGGCTTACCTCGTGAAGTCCTGGGATGTCTGCTCCCACCCTTTATCTGCCCTCCAATTTCCCCATCCAGCCTCTTTGTTTCTCCTCCCCTATTAAAAACCCCAGAAGCAGAGACCTGGATTAGAATGCAAGCAATAGGAGGTGATCCCTGGACTTATGAAATGAGACAGGAATGGGGGAAAAATCAATAAAGTGTGAATCATAAAGTATGATGGTTAGTTTTAGGTGTCAACTTGGCTTTCCATGGAACCCCATTGCTTGCTCAAACACCAGTCTAGATATCACTGTGGAGGCAATTTTCAGATGTGATTAACAGTTAACTCAGTAGACTTCGAGTAGAACAGATTACCCTACAAAATGTGGGTGGGCCATATCAAATCAGTTGAAGGTTTTAAGAGAAAAGATTGAGTTTACACAAAGAGGAAGATTTTTGCACCTACACTGCCCTTGGGCTCAAGTCTCTATCAGTTCTTGCTGGAATTTCTAGCCCCCACAATTGCATGCGTCAGTTTCTTAAAATCTCTTCCTCTTTCTGTACGTGTGCATGTATACACATGCATACCCTGTTGGTTCTGTTTCTCTGGTGAACTCAACCTCGTGAAGTCCTGGGATGTCTGCTCCCACCCTTTATCTGCCCTCCAATTTCCCCATCCAGCCTCTTTGTTTCTCCTTCCCTATTAAAATCCCCAGAAGCAGAGACCTGGATTAGAATGCGAGCAATAGGAGGTGATCCCTGGATTTATGAAATGAGACAAGAATGGGGAAAAAGTCAGTAAAGTGTGAATCATAAAGTATGATGGTTAGTTTTAGGTGTCAACTTGGCTATACATGGAGCCCCATTGCTTGCTCAAACACCAATCTAGATATCACTGTGGAGGCAATTTTCAGATGTGATTAACATTTAACTCAGTAGACTTTGAGTAGAACAGATTACCCTACAAAATGTGGGTGGGCCATATCAAATCAGTTGAAGGTTTTAAGAGAAAAGATTGCGTTTACACAAAGAGGAAGATTTTTGCACCTTCACTGCCCTTGGGCTCAAGTCTCTATCAGTTCTTGCTGGAATTTCTAGCCCCCACAATTGCATGCGTCAGTTTCTTAAAATCTCTTCCTCTTTCTGTACGTGTGCATGTANAGAGGAAGATTTTTGCACCTACACTGCCCTTGGGCTCAAGTCTCTATCAGTTCTTGCTGGAATTTCTAGCCCCCACAATTGCATGCGTCAGTTTCTTAAAATCTCTTCCTCTTTCTGTACGTGTGCATGTATACACATGCATACCCTGTTGGTTCTGTTTCTCTGGTGAACTCTAACATACACAGCAAGATACCACTGATGTAACTGGAACTTAATTCCACTAGGCAAGTCTAAACCCTGGAAGACTATGTAGGACACACACTTTAAAACTGTCCCATCTCAGAGCAGAGAGTTAAGGTATTCAGGTACCAAATCTGCTTACCATCAGCTCCTTGGGATATGAATTCCTTGGCCTTCTGTGTCCTGGACTGAGCAGGCTCTGACAGTCAGAGGAAGGTCTAAACCAGGATTTTTCAGCCTTGGTACCCATGATGTTCTGGGCCAGATAATTCTTTGATGTGGATAGCTGTCCTATACTTTCAAGGAAACTTAGCAGCATCCCTGGATTCTACCCACTAGATGCTGTAGCAGCTTCTCCTCCCATTTGTGGCCAAAAAAACTTTCGTAAGATGTTGTCAAATGTTCCCAGGATATGGACAAAATCGCCCTTGATTAAGGACTACTGTTTCAGACAAAGGAAAGCAGTGCTGGCAGACAGAAACAGTCAGCAGTGAAGGGGTATGTCTGAGGCACTAACAGTACAAATGTAATGAGAGAAAACATATTTGCAGGGCTGTGTGTGTGTGTGTGTGTGTGTAAAAGAGAAATCTGCTCAGCCCTCAAAAGGATTATAGCCAAGAACATTCTACTCTGATTGTGAAGAGAGGATTGAGGGACTCAGTGGAGTGGATGGGGAGGACAGATAGGCCAGGGGTGGGGGAGGCCAGTGAGGGGTTTCTCAGACAGTAGAGGTAGATTTCAGCAATCACACTCTGGAAAGACCCAGAAGCAGCTCTGGCCACCCCTGGAATGACTGAGGTCAAGGATGGTGAATATGCACAGCACACTACCCTCACCTTCTTGCCCAAAGCAGGAAGTGTTAGTAGAGCAATGCACTCCTTTGTGCAAGATCCTGATAATAACAGAGGGTTGGGTAAACAGAAGGTGCTTGAAAAAGATTTGTTGATGGGACCTCAGCCTCCTTCTTAACAGAGCATCCCAGGAAGTCTCTACTACTCTGCTGGGGTGTACACGGAATGACATCTTCATGCTCACCCTCATCTACCACAAGGATCTAGATTTGCTCTAAATGATGGTTACTGGCTACATGTGTCTATCTAATTAAAATCAATAGAAGCCAAAGTTAAAAATTCCATTCCTCATTCACATTAGTCACATGTTAGGTATTTAATGAGTCGACATATCGAACAATACAGATAAGAAAACATTTCCACCACTGCAGAATATTCTACAGGGTTGCACTGTTCTATTCACTGTTGAATTCACTGGTCCTGGGTGGTCCATTCATTCATTCATTTAGTGCTGTGCTTAATTGCTTAGTCATGTCCAACTCTTGGTGACCCCAATGACTGCAGCTCGTCAAGCTCCTCTGTCCGTGGGATTCTCCAGGCAAGAATACTGGAGTGGGTGGCCATGCCCTCCTCCAGGGGATTTTCCCAACCTAGGGATCAAACCCAGGTCTCTCACATTGCAGGTGGATTCTTTACTGTCTGAGCCACCAGGGAAGCCCCATTCATTTAGCACGCAAATTAATATTTGAGCAACTATTATCTGTTAGGCACCATCTCAGGTGCCATGGGAAGGTCCAACAATAATCGTAATGGATGGTATTTCTGTCTTCCTGGAGTTTACCAGAGAAGATGAATGATAGACAAGAAAATCAATAACTATGCAGTATATGGTCTAGTATTA
This sequence comes from Cephalophus harveyi, assembly GCA_006410635.1. NCBI lineage: Eukaryota > Metazoa > Chordata > Mammalia > Artiodactyla > Bovidae > Cephalophus > Cephalophus harveyi. The sequence goes on from SJYT01044929.1 coordinate 26,029, forward strand.
ACGGGTGATATGAAAAATAAGACAGAGGAAGGAGGTTGAGAGTAACAAACAAGATGCCGTCTTGGATGGGCGGGCCAAGGAAGGCTTTCTGAGAGATGCCGCCTGAGTAGAAGCCTGGCTGGGGTGAGGGAGCGGGCCCTGGACTGTAGGGGAGGGCGGCAGTCCAGGCAGGGGCACAGCACGCACAGAGCTCTGAACACATAGAGGCTCGCGCAGCACGGAGCTGAGGGCAGGCGCCTGGGGAAGACGGACGGAGAAGCAGCGCTCAGGCAGCTCGTGCGGACCCACGGCAAGGACGCCGGAGGTTGCTACGCAGGGAGGCGGGGCGGGCTCCTGACTCTCGGTGCTGAAGGAGCAGCTCTGGGGGCAAGGATGCCAGTGAGCTTACTGCAGCTAGTGTGGGCAGAGATTAGGGTGGGTTCTCTACATGGCGTGAGGAACGGTAGGATCTGGGGTCAAGTCTAAAGACAGAGCTGGCAGGATTTTCTGACGGATGGGATTAGAATATGAAGCAGAAGAATCAGAGGTAATTCCCAGGATTTTGGCTTGAGGAACAGGCCACTTAGTAATACAAGGAGCGCAAGTGCAGAAGCAGGATTGTGGGCAGTGAATCAGCATCCAAGACGGCTCCCAAGGATCCCTGCTTCTCGACAGGAATGTGCAGTCTTCTCCACCGTATCAGGTGGATTTGTGTGGGAAAAAGAATATGGTGGAAGTGATAGCAAGTGCCCTCTGAGGTCAGTATGGACATTGTGGCTTCCCTCCATTCTCTCCTATTGCTCTGGCTTTCTCTGGTTGCCATGTTGTGGGGCACTCAAAAATCTATGGAGAGGTCTTCCTGCCAAGAGCCAGCTAGAAACAGAAGCCTCCACCAACAGCCAACTGTGTCATCTTGGAGGTGATCCGCTGGCCCCAGTCAAGCCTTCAGATGGCAGTAGCCCGGGATTCTTTATTACACACNNATGTTAGGTATTTAATGAGTCGACATATCGAACAACACAGATAAGAAAACATTTCCACCACTGCAGAATATTCTACAGGGTTGCACTGTTCTATTCACTGTTGAATTCACTGGTCCTGGGTGGTCCATTCATTCATTCATTTAGTGCTGTGCTTAATTGCTTAGTCATGTCCAACTCTTTGTGACCCCAATGACTGCAGCTCGTCAAGCTCCTCTGTCCGTGGGATTCTCCAGGCAAGAATACTGGAATGGGTGGCCATGCCCTCCTCCAGGGGATTTTCCCAACCTAGGGATCAAACCCAGGTCTCTCACATTGCAGGTGGATTCTTTACTGTCTGAGCTACCAGGGAAGCCCCATTCATTTAGCACGCAAATTAATATTTGAGCAACTATTATCTGTTAGGCACCATCTCAGGTGCCACGGGAAGGTCCAGCAATAATCATAATGGATGGTATTTCTGTCTTCCTGGAGTTTACCAGAGAAGAAGATGGATGATAGACAAGAAAATCAATAACTATGCAGTATATGGTCTAGTATTAACGGGTGATATGAAAAATAAGACAGAGGAAGGAGGTTGAGAGTAACAAGATGCCGTCTTGGATGGGCGGGCCAAGGAAGGCTTTCTGAGAGATGCCGCCTGAGTAGAAGCCTGGCTGGGGTGAGGGAGCGGGCCCTGGACTGTAGGGGAGGGCGGCAGTCCAGGCAGGGGCACAGCACGCACAGAGCTCTGAACACATAGAGGCTCGCGCAGCACGGAGCTGAGGGCAGGCGCCTGGGGAAGACGGACGGAGAAGCAGCGCTCAGGCAGCTCGTGCGGACCCACGGCAAGGACGCCGGAGGTTGCTACATAGGGAGGCGTGGCGGGCTCCTGACTCTCGGTGCTGAAGGAGCAGCTCTGGGGGCAAGGATGCCAGTGGGCTTACTGCAGCTAGTGTGGGCAGAGATTAGGGTGGGTTCTCTACATGGCGTGAGGAACGGTAGGATCTGGGGTCAAGTCTAAAGACAGAGCTGGCAGGATTTTCTGATGGATGGGATTAGAATATGAAGCAGAAGAATCAGAGGTAATTCCCAGGATTTTGGCTTGAGGAACAGGCCACTTAGTAATACAAGGAGCGCAAGTGCAGAAGCAGGATTGTGGGCAGTGAATCAGCATCCAAGACGGCTCCCAAGGATCCCTGCTTCTCGACAGGAATGTGCAGTCTTCTCCACCGTATCAGGTGGATTTGTGTGGGAAAAAGAATATGGTGGAAGTGATAGCAAGTGCCCTCTGAGGTCAGTATGGACATTGTGGCTTCCCTCCATTCTCTCCTATTGCTCTGGCTTTCTCTGGTTGCCATGTTGTGGGGCACTCAAAAATCTATGGAGAGGTCTTCCTGCCAAGAGCCAGCTAGAAACAGAAGCCTCCACCAACAGCCAACTGTGTCATCTTGGAGGTGATCCGCTGGCCCCAGTCAAGCCTTCAGATGGCAGTAGCCCGGGATTCTTTATTACACACATGGGGGAAAACCCAGAGTTCCTTCACGGCCATGTTAAGTGTGAGACAGCGATTAATCATCCACTCAGAGATGTCTCTTAGGTGACAGGCATGCCTCCAGTCCAGGGAAGAGCTGAGGCTGGCGACATGAATCTGAGAGTTGTTAACATTTAGCTGGTATCAAAAGCCACAGCACTGAATGTGTAAAAGAAAGTTCAAGGACTCTGGCATGTGGAGTCTATAAAGAGAAGGGGGAAGCTGCATAGGAGCTGAGGAGGAGAAGCCAGTTTGGGAGGAAAGGCACGAAGGGCCCAGGGTGTCCTGAGGCCCAGAAGGACAGTGTTTCAGGAGGGAAGGAGTGAAGGACCATCGCCTGCCACGGAGAAGTGAAGCAGGGTGCATCAGGGTGCCCGCCGCAGCTGGCCACACGGTGGCCATCGGACACAGGCACGGTCAGAGGCACTGGCCCTCACACCGCGTGACCAGGGCCGCCTCCCCAAGTCAGGGAACAAGGTCTGCACACAGTGGGCCCCTGACAGGTGCCGTCACGGTCCTGGTCTCAGTTACGCACCACCCTCTGGCTCCAGATCACACTTTTCCCTTTCATGCATTGGAGAAGGAAATGGCAACCCACTCCAGTGTTCTGGCCTGGAGAATCCCAGGGACGGGGGAGCCTGGTGGGCTGCCATCTATGGGGTCACACAGAGTCGGACACGACTGAAGTGACTTAGCAGCAGCATCAGTGAGCATTTATTGAATACTTACAATGTACTTGTATATATACTCCTATTACACGCATCTTCTAAAACAAAGTGGCTCATTATAACATAGCGAACATCATTGAAATGCTGTATTTGAGATCAAGTTGGTTTTTGTCTAAGGCCCTGGATTTGTGCCATACACAAAACAGGTCTGTGTATGTGCCAGGGTTAGGGGATGACAAATGTTGGTGTAAATTAAATAATTAAGTTCTCCCTGCAAATTAAGCTCAGATTAGCAAAGCCCAGGCTAGTTACAAGGCCATCATGTGAGGGGAAGCAGGGTCTATGACTTTCACTCTTGAAAGTGTGTGTCCTGGGAGCCATCACATGCCATTATCTCTTGCTATCTTTATGACAGTATTTCCTCCTGTACTTTGAAACAGAATTCCTTCTCTGCAAGCAGGTATAACTGATCTCTGAAGAAATGTTAGAAGTTAAAGGTGTCTCTGGTAGGAATCACATTTCTCCACTGCTCTTCTTTATCAGACTCTACTTGTCTGATACTGTGTATGACTGTCATGTGACATCAAGAAAACACCATTTGAATCTGATCTTACATTTAGTTTTGTGTATGGTGTTAGAGAATGTTCACCATTCACCATGTAGCTATCCAGTATTCCCAGCACCACTTACGAAAGAGACTGTCTTTTCTTCATTGTATATTCTTACTTCCTTTTGTCTTGCAAATCAACTATTCTCCAATATAGAATAAAAAACAAATTAAAACAAAAAAATAATTAAATACCAAAAAAGAAAAGGATGCTTGTCTTCACAAATGGGAGGATTTCCAGTTAGACAGACTGCAGAGTTCACTGTGAGCTAAAGGTCTTTGAAATTAGGTCTTGTAGATAAGAGAATGCCATTGTCTTTCAATGGCTGCTAGGATGAGGTGTAGACTCTTAAAAAAGCAATGGATGAGGCACAAACACCATCACAAGAGACAGGTTTTGGTACCAGACTCAAGGGATATGGGTCAAAGGACAATGGACATGTGGCTACTGGGAGAGAATGCGTGTTCCCCTCTCCATGCTCCATCCACTCAAAGAGATGATGGTGGACAAATGGCTGGCTATGCAAAGGAGAAATTCATAAGCAAACTGTTCTGTTGACTGTGTTGCTGAATCACGGTCCCCAAGTAATCTCCATGACCCAAGGGTTCCATGAGGGTGACTGTCACTGGCTCAAACACTAATCATGTGGCTAGCTTCATGATTTTTCACTGTAACAGACAAGCAGAAGGTAGACAATCCCACTGTATGGCTGATAAAACTGAAGCTCTGGGAGGCGAAACTCTCCCCAAGCAATCCAAGGTCAAGTGCCCCAAACCGCAATCTACCATCTGATTCTTTGTTTCAGGTCAGGTCACCCCCAGTGGGACCGTGTCCACGTCCCTGCTGATGGGCATACTGGCACCACAGCCTGGTCTACTGCCTGCCCTGACAATTCTTATATTCGTTGTCACCTCTACAGATCAAGGCTTAACATTCTCTTTTTGATAAAAGTTGGAATGTTTTACTGGGAGCCAAAGTTGGGTTCCTTCCTTTAACCAACTGCTTTATTAGAAGTCTGTCCTGTAGGAATAACTCACACTGATGTTAATAATGATACCTGACATTTGCTGAGTGCTTTCTACGTGCCAGGGACCATTTTAAGCATTTCATATACGTGCCTATGTTTAAATCCCAAGTAACACAATGAGATAAAGTCCTGAAACTGTTCCATTTTACAGATAAGGAAACTGAGACACCATGGGTTTAAGTAGGTCATGGAAAAGTCTCATAGCTCCAGAGAAATTGAGCTGGGATTCAAATCTAGACAGTATCACCTCAGAATTTGTGATAGCTTCTCAAGGTATCCTTCAACAGTAAGAAGATAGTCAGGGTCAGGACTGAGGCAAACACAGTATAGAGAGACAGCTATAGCGCTTAAGCCTGGTTGGGTGTTTCACTAGGGGCCCAGATGTCTAAGCAGCCTGGGGCAGGATGCAAGAAGGCGGCCAGAAAATGATGGGTGATAATGCCTGAGGGAGGGGGTTGGAAGAAAAAATAACTGTGTGTTTTAACAGTCTTGGCTTATATAAATCAGCTCAAAATATATTAAAAAGGGATAAGCAATCGTTACAGCAAAATGAGCTGATCGTTACAGGAAAATGAATGCATCACTTTCATTTTTCTGTGGCCACAGCAGAATTTTGTGTTCATCTACAAGGCTCAAACTTTCTTCTAGGTGTTTGTCTAAGCTCTCTTTTATAACACGGTCTCCTGGCCTTTTTACATGGCTTTTAAACTGTTGCTGCTGCTAAGTTGCTTCAGTCGTGTCCGACTCTGTGCGACCCCATAGACAGCAGCCCACCAGGCTCCGCTGTCCCTGGGATTCTCCAAGCAAGAACACTGGAGTGGGTTGCCATTTCCTTCTCCAATGCATGAAAGTGAAAAGTGAAAGTAAAGTCACTGAATTGCATCCAACTCTCAGGGACCCCATGGACTGCAGCCCACCAGGCTCCTCCATCCATGGGATTTTCCAGGCAAGAGTACTGGAGTGAGGTGCCATTGCCTTCTCCGCTTAAACCATTATAACTATTTAATTTTCCTACTTTAAATAATCTTTCCCATGATACCTTAAAATCATAAATGGGTGAAACAAAAATGATGACTTTGTCCATATATACTATTTTGTACATAAATACATACTTGTGCCTATAAGAAAGACTTTTAAAGGAGTACAGCTTGAACTGGCAACCTCTTCTACAGCCTGACTTACAAATATATTCTAGGGAAAAAAGGAGTACATTTGCAGTCCATGTGGGTAGGCCTACAGTATCTTGCGATGAAGGTAAGATTTTATCATTTAGTAAAACCACAATGGAGTAAAATTAGACTAGGGAAAGGTATAGATATTTAAAAAGAGAATCCAGTGTGCCTCTTGCCACCCATGTCTCAAACCATTTCCAAAAGATCTATGCTTCTAGTGTATGCTCTAAGACCTTATTGCAGAAAGACCTTATTTCAAGGGCACAGGGGTGGGAAGGCAGAAGGCAGGAGAGAAAGCAGTGAAGAGCCACCAAGAAAAAAGCCCTGCGATTTTGTGGAAAAGTAGCTTCATACAAATAAGACCGTGTTCTACATACACTGAAGGTGGGTTTCCATACGGCAAGGTGTAGCAATAATAGAGAAGACCAGATCAATTTGTAAATTATCACCTAGGCTGATGTCACCAGACTGACAAATTGCTTAGCTGAGGTCACAGGATGACTAACTGTCACTAAAAGTCAGATACATTCTGAAAAGGTACTCTCTCTACAGGAATCTTTAAAAATACTGAAAACAGATATAGAAAATGTCTCAGTTTCCTTCCTTTTTGAAATGGTTAATAACATTCATTTTTTAGTTTCCCAATGACTTTCAGAATTCCATATAAATTAAATCTTGCTTTTTCATGGCTTTATTCAAACCCATCAAGAATTAAGAAAGGCCACACACACAAAAAGCAGTATTATAAGGGAATAAATAATTCTCAGTTAACAACTCAGCCAGACTGCCCTTGCACAATAAGGACAACATCTTCAAAGATAGGGTCAGACACAGGCTTGTGATGTATCAAAATTATAAATAATTATAGCAATGAATTCATTTAATCAATCAATTTCATCAGTGGTGTCCTGGGGTGGACAGGACATAAAACTCCATACAGCTATCAATTGCTCTGATTACAGCTGGCTGTCAGCCAGAATTCCTGTGATCCATGTTAGCTAAATGCACATTAATCTGAATTTGGCAGTGTAATCAAGGACCTAACTGAACTGTGAAATTGAATTCTGCAGTGGAACATCATTTGGCCATTTTATGCCAAGGCTGGGGAAAAAAGGCTCAGTGGGAGGAGGGAGAGAGAAAAAAAAAAAGAAGGAAAAAACTCCTGCGGCAGCATCTATTTGTCATCATGGCCTTCCATGCTGGTGACAGGCAGGCTGCAGCTGGATTGTGCTGGATGAGTGTGTGTGTGTGTGTGCACGCGTGTGTGCGTGGTATAAGTCTGCACCCACATAATGGGGACTGCAGAAGCTTCCATGAAGGATAGTCTCTCTCCACGCCCTGCAGTTACAGAGAATGCAGAGGCAGCTGTTTCCAGTGCCTGAGTGTGATGCTTTAATACACCTTTTCAAAGTACAACAAAGCAAAGAGACTGCTCGTGCCAGGAATGAAAAAAGCCAGACTGCGTGCTGTTTGCTGTCTATAAATCAAATACAGGATAAGAGTGAACCATAGGGCTCTAAGTAAGAAAAGGACATCTTACCCTGTCCTTACCTGACTCAGAAGGAAATGTAACGGGCCAGGCTTGGCTTGGGAAAAGGAAAACATTTGCTCGTAAGGACCTGGGAGAGAATCTGGAGCTGGTTTTCTCTGCAGGGTCATTTCAGAGATGGATAAGCAGGGGAAGGGGATTCACTAAATCCCGTGACCTGCATCCCTTGGTTATGCTCTGCAACCCCAGGCATTCCTGCTGTGGGGCAGAGGTGCTGCTAAGGGGGCTGATGGGCTTCTGTGTCTCCGCCCTTGACTTTTCAGCCTCTGCTTCTCCAACCAACGTGGCTGCTGACACCAGTGCTATTATTACAGGACGGTGGGGAGTTTTTCCACCTCCAGTGGCATTTTAATAAACAGTAGCTACTGTTCCCATAGCTTGAGGCCAAACCTTGACACGTGCTGAGCCATGGTCAGTTTCCTCCGAATTACTTATGTTCATTTACAAAATGGAGTGGCCCTGTTTCAGAGTCTATTACACTGGCCGATGACACAGAGATACAGCACACACTTTGAGCTGGCATTCAATTTTGGTGAAAGAGGCACACACATCACAGCAGGGAGCAGGGGTCACGAGCTGGATCCCCGAGGACCCCAGGGATCAAGGTATCTCCTTAAGAGCCTTGTTCAGGGAACTTGGGAAGTATGTGAAGTTCTGGACCGTCAGACACTTGCTGGGTTTCCAAACTGCATGGAGCAGAAAGCTATTCACCATATTTAACTTTTCTGCAGGAAAATCTCCCATCTGTGATGCTGGATACCCATCTAGGCATGTAGGAACTTACACATTATGACATGAAATTTGAAGAGTCATGCATTTCCCTGCTTGCCTTTCCCATGCATCCACAAAATGGATGGTAAATACACACTGAGAGTCTGACAAGTGGCTCATGACCTGTACAAAGAGGCAAACCTTGAGTTACATGAAGAAGTGAAGCAATCTCTGATCAGCAGGCTGTCTCCCCACCTTGGAGTCAGTATATCCAATTAACCTCCCACAGTTGCAGCTCCAAACTCTGCAGATGCATCCTGTATTCAAGAGCAGATTACCCTGACCTGTGCTCTGTCGCCAGCTGCAGGCATGTTGTGGGGTGGGGGTGGGGGTGGACCTCTGGGGATTAGTTCACTGCTGAAGAACATGGTTCAACAATGTCAGGGCCTCCGAGAGCACTGGGGCAGACAAGGCCAGGTTAGATTCATTTCACTTTTAATTTGGTAATGGGAAAACCCACTTATAATGACCAAATACAATTTACTTTGAACCATAATAACATTCACGGGGAGATGAGTTCATTCATATGCAAAAGACGCCTCAAGTCTCCATCAGAAGGGACAGATGTCAGAGCTATTGCTCTGAGTCACCTCTTTGTGTGTTTTATGAGCCTTAATGAACAGCCTACAGGAGCCCATATGTAAAGGAAAAAAGTCTACAGGCAGTACTCTCCGTTATTCTATTAGGCGATTACGCCCTTCTTTCTTTCTCTCTCTCCCTCCCAGCCCTTCCCCTTCTCAGATTGCTGGTGCAGCCTATCAGATTTCACCAGCCTAGTCAGTTCATTACCCATAAGGCCCCTAAAGTGTTTCCAAAAACTGTTCTGCTGGGACCCTTAGGAGATCAGGAGCTGCAGTTTTGTTCCTGGAGCCTTGGTTGAATCCGGGTATGCCAGGACCACAAAGAATGGTGAGTCACTAAACTTGATTCAGTAAGGCTGAGCACACTGGTTCAACTGCTTTTTCCTTCCAGGGAAAGCAAAGTGATAGCTGAGCAGTGATAGCTGGTGACTTCAGAAGGAGAGTCTGGGGAACCATGCCACTGTTTTCCTTGCGTCCTCTATCTTCACTCAGAACTCCTTACCTCACTGTCTGTCTGGAATGACGTGGGCCCAGCATGGCTCACTTTGCTGCTCTGTGCAGTGGAGATGAAGTGGGTAACGTGCAAGGGTTGGTTGGCAAGGAGTCATCTCAGCTATCCATCTACAGTGATGATGGTTCTTGCTTTCATGCTGCCAAATTTCCTGTTCTCTCTTAGCATCTGGCTTTCATAGGAGGCCTGAGAATTTCGTTTCCATTTTAGAGACCAGAGAAAGAATTGGGGTGGCAGGATTGGGGGCCTTAGGCCAGCTCAGTCATGACCTAGAGCTTTGCATGACCTTGAGGAAGTCACACAGCTACTCTGGCCTTCTGTGACCCAGATCTCTAAAGTGAGGACAGCTGTAATTATGAGACTGCATAGAGTGACTGTGAGGGCAGAGTCAGATAGAGCTTGTTACCATATTTTGAAAATGTGTGAAAGTTTATATCGATAGGATGCTCCTATGACTGGCACAAGAGATATGGTGACATGTTTTCCAACCAGAAACCTTCCTGAGTATAAGGTCTGATACTGAGGATGTGCCAAGTGCTAACTCCTTTACATTTATCAACCTTTTTCCAGCCACAGGACGAGCTGGAAGCAGGTACTGAGATGCCCTATTTGCAGATGAAGGAATGAGGCACAGACAAGATCACACAGCTGGAGAGTGCTCGAATCTTGGGGATCTGACTCTAGAACAGGTACTCTTCAATGTCTTCTGTAATAGGTGAGAAAATCTGAACTTTCTTCTACAAAATTAAATAAGACCATCACTCAAAGTTGAGGGAGTGCATATGAGAGACTCCAGGGATCCCTACTCTTAATGCTTTACCTATAGATCACAGTCTGATGACTCTGAGAAGCCTGTCAAAGGATTCTAGCCTACCAAGAACAGACAGAATAAAGTGCGCTCCCGTGCACCAGATCCATCTGTGAGTCAGCACCCATTCCTTGTCAGCAGGGTGAGGGCTGCCCGTGGTGTGAGTATCTGGGCCCTGAGGGCTTACATCCATTCCCCAAAGCCTTATGCGTCTCGTTTTTGTTTATTTTTCCCTGTAGAAACAGGAACATCATGGAATCGATAGACTTTGGAGTCAAATGGACCTAACTTTGGATCTTGGCTCAACTGTTTGTCTCACATCCTTGGACGTCTAGAAATATTAAGTCTCTTTGAGTCTCAGTCCTTCACTGTAAAAAGGGAAATGATCTTGAATTCTTCAGGAGTTGTCATGAGGACAAAATCAGGTCATGTTTGCAAAAGGCTTAGCATAGCACCTGCCACACAGTAAACGCCAGCATCACATCACAGCAGTCATCCATCTAATAGAAGCTATACACACAGACTGATGTATGTAGAGGATACATATTAATAATTATGCTACTGTATGTATTAACTTATTTAACCTCACTCTGCATCATAAGGTGTCTTTATGCCTATTTCACAGATAAAGAAGTAAAGGCACAGGTTAGCAGATTGCTCAGTTGTAAGTGGTGACATTAAGACTCAAGCCAGGGAGGGTATCTTCATGACTTCCGGTAGACAGTCCTGACTACCAGAAAGCACTTGAGAAACGACAGTGAGGGGGAAAGGGTTCCCAGCTGGAGCTGCTTCTGCTCCCATGTGACACTGGGCTGTTTCTAGAGATATTTTGGTTGTTGTAAGAGGGAGGGGTGCTATTGGCCTGTAGTGAGCAGACAACAAGGATGCTGCTAAATATCCTACAGTGTAGGGGGCATCCCTGCAACAAACAGTTACCAGACCCCAAATCTCAACAGGGTCCAGGCTGAGAAATCCTGCTATAGAGTGGAACAGGATGACACAACCCAACCCTCCACTGCTGCAGGTGTCGGAGGAGATTGTAAAAAGCCAAGTTAAGGCTTGGCACCCACAAAAGCTATTCCTGTGCCACTGGGGCTGTAGCCAGTGTCTAGTGAGGGGCTGAGCCCGGAAAGCTGGGTCCCAGTTCTCCTATGAACAGGCTGACCAGGCTGTTTACTGAGCCTCTCAAAGCCCTGGTGGGCTCATCTGTTCAAAGGGGGCAAGAATTTACAGGACATGATGCTCAACAAGGCAACACATGAATCTGACACCCAGCCAGTGCCTAGTCAACTGGCAGATCGGAGATGATACTAGGGGCTTCTCAGCAGCTGGAGCCAGAACAAGGGATGGATGTCTCAGGCCAGCCCCAGACACCTGAGCCAGCAGCCGCCTGGTCCCTGGAGAGTGTCGGAATAAGCACAGTCAAATGCGTGGCCAGGAGCTCCAGCCAGCTTCCCTCCCTCTAATGCAGGCTTGTCTGCAGGGCAGGGTGGAAAACAGTCTCTTTCCACACTTTTGTAGTTCTGTAAGTCCTGTATGGATTTGGTTTGACCTTATCTTCCTCTTAAGGATTCATCTGCTTAGCCCCAGCAGAAAAACCAATTAGAAGTAGAGAGACGGATGCCAGTATCTACATGTTCATAACAACCTTAATTCTTGTCACTCTAATGGGAAAATTAGGTAGGTAGATAACATTGCAGGATTTTTTTTTTTTTTTTTTACTGTAGGTTAACATGCATAATTTTATTTTTTTCAATTTAAGCCAAAATGTAAAACTGGTCTCTCTCTCTCACACACACACACCCTCCTCATTTTTGCTCTATCTGGAAACCAAGTTTCACGCTTTCTCTCATTATTGTGAACATTACCCACCAGTTTCTAGTATTTTCCATGAGGCAAAGTCAAATTATCTGAGTCGTGATCGCCATTTCTTCTCTCAGTAGAAAATCCAAATGTGTTTGGTAGATTTTCAAGAGTTTAGTTCTAAGGACACAAGCACTTAACTATTTTTAGAGTGATGTTATATTTTTAAGCAAGCATTTTAATTACTAACAGGCCCCTCACCTACCCTCCCACAAGACCTGCTTGTGAATTTCTCATGGGTCTCCTATGAAACTTGGAACAACAGCTTGGAGTTCTGATTATAAGGGATGAAAACGACTTGGTAAGAGTGTTATGTGCTTTTTTCCTGAGCCATAATAGTTTCTACATTGTTTCTGGGTTGAGAAAACCAGATGTCAGGGCAGCTCTGCTCTGCCTTATGTTTGGGAGTCTGCAAGAAGAGGGCACGGTAAGGATGGGGCAGTTTATCCCCTCCCTGCTGCCTCCTCCCTCCCTGCCTTGATCCTTCACTCCATCTTCTCTCTATTCCTCTAATGAACCTAAAGTTCTGGTGGCCACCAGGATCTCTTATGGGTTTTACTGGCAAATGCAGTTGAACCCCTAAAATTACATATGCCAATATAATGGGAAGAGTGTTGAATTGGGCGAAACTCCAGGCCTGGATTCTTGTTCTTGTTTTGTAACGAGCAAATGAAACCTTAAGTGTGCCATGTGACTTTCTGGACCTCAGTGTCCCCTTCTGTGAAATGAATAGGCAGGGGATGTTGGTGGGTATATTAAATCTTAAATGCCCCAAGGGATTAGGCTAATGGGAAAAATGAGTGAAGTGTGCTAGGCAGAGCTTATCTTTTCTAATTGGGCAAGCCTTTATCTCCAGACAGTTCTGTTTCCAATGCTATGTGGAAACATGGGCCCAGAGACAACAAATGGTTCCATCTTTCAGAAGAGAATCCTGAGACTCGAAAGCTGAGAATTCTAAGTGAAATATCTTGATTTTTTAGATGCCGAAAATGACTGCTGGATGACTACACATGTTAATGGGCAAAATACAGCTCCATGACTGAAAGGTTAAAGCCTTGGAACACAATTTTCTCAACAGCAATGACCTAAAACAGCTCTCAACACAAGCGTTCAAATATACTGTACAGACAAATCATATTCAACCATGTATAGCCAAAACAATTCTGAGGAAAAATAATATACAACTGGAGGTATCATATTTCCTCATTGCAAACTATATTACAAAGTTATAGTAATCAAAACAGGATGGTTTTGGCATAAAACACACTTAGATCAGTGGAACAGAATACACAGCCCAGAAATAAACTTCACATACATGTAGTCAATTATGGAAAAAGGAGCCAAGAATGTACAATGGGGAAAGGGTAGTTTCTTCAATAAATAGTGCTGGGAAAACTGGACAGCCATGTGTAAAAGAGTGCAATTCGACCCCTATCTTAAACCAATCATCCACAAATTCAACTCATGGATTAAAGACTTGAAACTATAAAGTTTCTAGAAGAAAGCTCTTTGACATTGTTCTTTGCAATGACTTTTTTAGACTTGACATTAAAAGCAAAGTCAACAAAAGCAAAAATAAACAAGTAGGACTAAATTAGACTAAAAAAGTTCTGCTGAACAAAGAAAGGGGTTTCTCTGATAGCTCAGTTGGTAAAGAATCTGCCTGCAATGCAGGAGATCCTGGTTTGATGCCTGGGTTGGGAAGATTCCCTGGAGAAGGGAAAGGCTACCCACTCCAGTATTCTGGCCTGGAGAATTCCATGGATAGCTGGAATTCTCTGTTCCATTGGTTTTTAAGATAGGGGTCCAGTTTCTTTGTATTCTGTATTCTGTTCCATTGGTTTAAGCTAGGAGTCCAGTTTCACTCTTTTACACATGGCTGTCCAGTTTTCCCAACACTATTTATTAAAGAGACTACCCTTTCCCCATTGTACATTCTTGGCTCTTTCTTCAATAACTGACTACATGTATGTGAGGTTTATTTCTGGGTTGTGTATTCTGTTCCACTGATCTAAGTTCTTTTATGCCAAAACCATCCTGTTTTGATTACTATAACTTTGTAATATAGTTTGCAATGAGGAAATGTGATACGTTCAGTTGTACAGTAAAAAAAAAAACCACCAACAAAATGAAAAAGTAACCTACAGAACAGGAGAAAATATTTTCAGATCACATATTTGATAAGGAGTTAATACCAAGTATGCTGGAAACTCATAGCAAGGAATTCAATAGCAAAAATACCATATTACCATATACCATACACCCATGGTGGATTCATGTCAATGTATGGCAAAACCAATACGGTATTGTAAAGTAAAATAAAGTAAAAATAAAATTAAAAAAAAAAAAAGTGGGTAAAGGACCTGAATAACAACAGGTATATAAAAAGGGACTCAACATCACTAATCATCAGGGAAATGCAAATTAAAAGCACAATGAGATACTACCTCAACCTGTTAGGATAGCTACTATTAAAGAGGTGTGTGTGCTAAGTTGTTTCAGTCATGTCCAACTCTTTGTGACCCTATGGACTGTAGCCCACCAAGCTCCTCCGCCCAGGGGATTCTCCAGGCAAGAATACTGGAGTGGGTTGCCATTTCTTTCTCCAGGGTATCTTCCTGACCCAGAGATCGAACCTGCCTCTCTTTATGTCGCCCACACTGGCAGGAGAGTTCTTTGCCACTAGTGCCACTGATGAGGATGTGGAGAAAGGAGAACCCTTGTGTGCTGTTGGTGGGCACGTGCACTGGCATAGTCACAATGGAAAACAGCGAGGAAGTGTACAAGAAATTGAAAGTAGAACTACTACACGATATAGCAATCCTCCTTCCAGGTATATATCCAGAGGAAACAAAATCATTATCTGGAAAAGATATCTGTACTCCCATGCCCATTGCCACATTATTAGCATAGACAAGATATGGAAACAATCTATGTGTCCATCAACAAATGAATGGATCAAGAAAATGTGACTCAAAGAAATGTATATATAAAGGAATATTTTTCAGCCTTACAAGAGAAGAAAATCTTGAACCTTGTCATCTGTAATAACATGGAAGAAACTGAAGGGCATTATGCTAAGTGAAATAAGCCATACAGAGAATGACAGCTACTGCAAATGGTATCATTTATATGTGAATTTTAGAAAATAAAGGAAGAAGTCAAACTCATGGGAACAGAGAACAGAAAAGTAGTTGCCAGGGTCTAGGAAGTGGAGAAAAGGAAGTTGGTTACAGGATACAAACTTTCAGCTCTAAGGTTTGAGGATGGATTGTATCCACCTGGTGATTGTAGTTGACAGTACCATATTGTAGAATTGAAATCTGCTAAAAGAGTGGAACCTAAATTTCTCATACATAAGCAAAAACGTAAATATGTGAGGTGATGAATGTCAACTCAGCGAGGGAAATCCCTTCACAGTGTATATGTAGATCAGATCATCAACTTGTACACTTCAAATATCTTAAAATTTTGTCAATTATAAACTTGGTAAAGCAGAAAGAAATCACATTATTTATTCCTAAAGTAAGCACTGATGTTCACAAACTAGAGAATGTAACTAGATTCAGCTACAGAATGTGTTAATTTGCTTAGTTCATTCTACAACTGTGATGCTTTACAACCTTGGGTTGGGTGATGTGCACAGGAAATTACATAAATGATCTCCTGCATCCTGACACATGCATATGGCTTCCTAGAGCTTTTGTCTGTCAGTTAGTTAGACAGACCTCTTTCCAACCATTGCCCTGGGGAGAACATAGGAAAAGGCAGTCATGATACCTTCATCATGGGAGTTCAAACAGATAACACAATGAGATGGAAAACACTCTCATATTTAAATTTTAATTGGCAGTATATATTTCAGGTCTTTATTTCCTTAGGATTTATTTTTATATATTGGGAACTAAAGTGATAGTTATTTTGCTTTTTCTAAAGTATGGCTTAATTCACTCTCAATATGTCCCTAAAAGACTTCAACATCTTGGATTATGTTTATGAGAAATAATAAACAAAGGAAAAATATTGGGCATTGATAATCAATCAGACGATGCAGGCAGCCCTGACCTCCAAGATTCGCTGTGCGGCTCACCAAGCTGAAGAGACAGTATTGGGTTGCAAACGTCCATGATCATGCTTCTAGAAGCCAAGTCTCCCTCAACTGGTCTGAGACCTCTGTAATCTAGAGCTCACAGCCAAATGGCCCATCTTCACTTAGCTGTAGCAGGGAGGTAGCAAAAACATTTCTAAGTTAACTGGGAAAATAAACTGCTGGCATACTTTCTAAGGTATTTTGCAAAGCCTGTAACTCCTCCAACGGCGGTTCCCAAACTTTGGGATATCATGGCCCAGCCACATTTCCAAGCAAATTTACAACAGTGAACATTAAGAAAAAAATATTAAAAGAGAAATTACAATAAGACAAAACAAAATAAAAAGCACACCAAGGAAGGCCTAGCAACCAGATTCCATCTATCCTAAAGTTGCATGCACACACACACAAGCGACATGTCAACGCTAACCTAATAGAAAGAACATACTCTCAAAATACCAACAATCCCTTGAATTGAATACAGTTAACTTTATTAAAAACTTACCACATTATCCTGACTTTTTCCCCCTTGTTGGCAGTTCTGGGTGCCCTTTGCCAGAGTGGAGGAAGTACGGTATTACTCCCTCTGGCAGTTTGTAACTCTGTGCTCCGTAACACAAGACACAGTGCCGTACCAGCACAGAACAGTTATCACTAATAGAGCAGAATGTCTTTTGAAAAAAAATTTTCTTTTGCCTTTTAACCCAGAAAGCCTGTAGGAACTCCACAGAGGATTTGATTTTAATGAATAAATGTGTCTTGCCCTGAATTCTCTGCTCTGGGGGCTTGAGGATGGAAGCCAGGCAGAATTTTGATACGGATTCTCACTTACAGACTAACCAGTGCTCTAGAATCCAAATAAGAGGGTGGTGGGAGCACATCTTATGAAAGTCCCGCATGCTGGAGGGAGGGAGGCAGTGAACGTTACCTTTGGAACGCACACTGTGGGCTCAGACAGGCGCGGGTACGTGTAGGAGCTGTAGGAGTGTCCTTGGGGGTGGGTTTTAAATGCACTTTCTCCGAAGGGCGTCATGGGCTCCTGGAGCCCGGAGCCTGACCGGGACCTCTGTCGCATGGCGGGCTGAGGGCTCGTCTGACACAGGTACGAGGACTTTGGCCTCCTGCCATAGTCATCCAGGCTGGGTCCCCATTCACTTTCGCTGTACGCTAGGCTCTCCTTCGAGCACCCACTGGTCCCTGCAGTTCTAGAAGGCATGAACTGGAATGGATAATCCAGAGGGGAGCTGCCCGAGGCTCTCTGGAAGCCCCACTTGAGGTCACTGTACTCGCTGGGTTTGCTCAGTGAGTCCAAGTGTGCATGATAATCTGCAGGAAACCGGGCTCTGTCGGACTGCAAAGGCTGCATCTCAGGGTAATAGGCCTCCCCGTGTTGCATCTTCAATACGTGCCCATTTTGCCTGGCAGAGTGGCTGCCTTTATAAAACGGCTCCAGATCATCTCCATAGAGACTCTTTTCTCTGTACTTTTCAGACGCATAGTCAGCAGTGGTGTCAGATTCGCTGGAATACTGCGAGAAGGTGAGAAAGCCGTTTTCTTCCCGATGGCCTGGACCACGGCTGGAGGCTCCCTGGTCTGGGGTGGGTGGGCTTTCCTTCCTCAGGGAGTTGGAGCGGGTCACGGAGATGTTGTCAAAATCCTCCAGCAGGCCGTTGATGGAGGTCTCCTTGCAGGGTTTGTTTCCTCTAACGATTGTCTGGGAATAATAAAGGGAACACTGTTTAAAGAAAACATTTCACACTTTCAAACTGATGGAAGAATCCTATCCTGATTCCGTCCAGTTTAAACCACAGAGGAAAATAGGCCCCAGGGGCATTTCATTAAAAAAAGATAAAGAAAAAAGCCTGTTGGTTGTTTGATTTCTTGACTAGTGAAATAAATCAAATATTAAACAGTAGTCTCAAACTGCAAATTCTTACTTACCTGTCTCAATAGAGATATGAAATATCAAAAAGCCATTTAGAAGGCTATTTATAGGGTATCATTGTTTTTATGTGCCAGTGCATTGCTTCTTCACTAAACCCTAGCTATCTAACAATAAGCTGATGATTATAATTTTAAGGTCATAACTCTTTGCTTATAAAACTATACTTACTATCTTTTTACATTCATTATCCAGATTACTTCCAAAATTAAAACCATTGTTACTTAAACAGTAACATACTTAGAAAGAGGTGCACATTTTTTAAAACCTTTTTATGAAAGATAGATAATAATTGAAGCTATAAGATTTCATAGAATAGGAAACTTTCTAAGCTATAAATAGGGAATGGCACAAAGATTATTGTATGATTTAATTTGTAATCAAACGTGATAAAACTGTAATGGTTTCTTGACTGTATGTGTATCATTGGTATCATCATCATGGATGGCTTGGTAATGACGTGGTTGTACCTGAACCTTAGTGACCAACGGCCAAGCCCAAATGTTCCCTTTAATGAACCTAAATAACACCAGGATGAATAGCAGGAGCTGAAAGAAATCAGAAACTACTTACAAAGCTAGTCAGCTGCACCTTGACAATAAGGTTTTCAGTAAAATATGACAAGGGCAGATAAAAGAACAAAGAACAAAGTGTGACTTCAGACTTCCAGGAATGCAAGAGAAAAATACCTTGGAGGAAGTAGCAAGGAGTTCAAAGCCATCTCAGTTAGTACAAGAGATTTCAAACTGGAAGAAAAAGTCAAAGTCCTCCTAGACCTGTGTTTATAGATCAGTGCTTCTCCAACTACCACAGTGAAAGACAAGTTGTTTTTTTTTTTGCCACCTCAGTCAGTCCTGGACTTAAGCCTTGGTCTTCACCCTTTCCTTTAAATAAATGTTTAAGTCTGGAATACTTTCAGATTAACAGAGAAGCTGCCAAAGAGGTCTCATATATGTCTCACCTAGTCCCAATGTTTTTTATTAATCACATTTTTTAATTTAAACTTTCTATTTTATATTGGAGTACGGTTGATTAACAATGTTGTGATGGATTCAGGTGCATAGCAAAGTGACCCGGCCATACATACAGATGGGTTCTCCACTGAAACTTGAGGGAAATTGCTAGTGCAGTTGTTAACATCTTGCATTACTATTAACATAAACTGTTTACCAGTATATGTAGATTTCATTAGATTTTTTTCTTAGTGTTTCAGAGTCCTATCCAGTCTACCTTACTACCTTTATTTGTCATGTCTTCTTCAGTTCAGTTCAGTTCAGTTCAGTCGCTCAGTTGTGTCTGACTCTTCGCGACCCCATGAATCGCAGCACGCCAGGCCTCCCTGTCCATCACCAACTCCCGGAGTTCACTCAGACTCATGTCCATCAAGTCCGTGATGCCATCCAGCCATCTCATCCTCTGTCGTCCCCTTCTCCTCCTGCCCCCAATCCCTCCCAGCATCAGAGTCTTTTCCAGTGAGTCAACTCTTCGCATGAGGTGGCCAAAGTACTGGAGTTTCAGCTTTAGCATCATTCCTTCCAAAGAAATCCCAGGGCTGATCTCCTTCAGAATGAGATAATTCTCAGACTTTCCTTGATGACCTTGACAATTTTAACGAGTACTTGTCAGTTATTGTGCAGAATGTCCCACAACTGGGTGTATCTGGTATTTTTCTCATGTTTAAACTGAGGTTATTGGTTTACGGAAGGAAGATCATAGAGTAATATACCAATTTCATTACATCATATCCAGGATACACACCATCAGCATGGCTATCGCTGATGATATTGACATTGATCACCTGGCCATAGTAATAGTTGCCAAGTTTTCACACCGTAAAGTTTTGCTTCCCTCCTTCTCCCCTCTCACTGCACTCTTTGGAAGCAAGTCACTAAGTGCAGCCCATACTCAAGGGGTGTCCAGTCAAGATCTACCTTCCTGATGGGGTGTATCTACATAAAGTACTTGGAATTCTTTTGCATAGGACACTTTCCCACTTTCCTTATTTATTTATTTTCATTTTTATATCATTTATGTGAATCAGTAGGGATCGAATCATGAATATTTACTTGTTTTATACTTTGATAGAAAGTGAAGAGGAACTAGAGAGTTTTTTGATGAGGGTGAAAGAGGAGAGTGTAAAAGCTGGTTTCAAACTCAGCATTCAAAAAACTAAGATATAGCATCTGGTTCCATCACTCCATGGCAAATACATGGGGAAAAAGTGGAAACAGTGACAGATTTTATTTTCTTGGGCTCCAGAATCATGGTGGACAGTGACTGCAGCCATGAAATTAGAAGATGCTTGCTCCTTGGAAGGAAAGCTATGACAAACCTAGACAGTGTATTAAAAAGCAGAGACATCACTTTGCCAACAATGGTCTGTATATAGTCAGAGCTATGGTTTTTTCGTAGTCATATACCAGATGTAAGAGTTGGACCATAAGAAAGGCTGAGCACCAAAGAATCGATGCTTTTGAACTGTGGAGCTGTGGAAGACTCTTTGAGAGTCCCTTGGACTGCAAGGAGACCCAACCAGTCCATCCTAAAGTAAGTCAACCTTGAATACTCACTGGAAAGGCTGTTGTTGAAGATGAAGCTCCAATACTTTGGCCACCTGATGCGAAGAGCCAACTCATTGAATATAATACCCTGATGCTGGCAAAGACTGAAGGCAAAAGCAGAAGGGGGCAGCAGAGAATGAGATGGTTAAATAGGATCACTGACTCAGTGGACATGAATTTGAGCAAATTCTGAGACAGTGAAGGACAGAGAAGCCTGGCATGCTGCCGTCCGTGGGGTCTCAAAGAGTTGGACACAACTTAGCAACTGAATGATACTTTGGGTTATAATTCAATACAGGCATACTTCATTTTTATTGTGCTTTGCAGATTTCTTTCCTTTTTTTTTTTTTTTAAACAAATTGAAGGTTTATGGCAACCCTGCCTCAAGCAAGTCTACTGGCACCATTTTTCCAACAGCATTTTCTCCCTTCTTGCCTTTGTGTTACATTCTGGTAATTCTCGAAATATTTCTTTCCACCAGCAAAAAAGGTTATAATTCACTGATAGCTCAGATGATCATTAGCATTTTTCAGCAATAAAGTATTTTAAAATTAAAATACTTTTAGACATAATTGTTTCTAGATATAATGCTATTGTACACTCAATAGACTACAGTATAGCATAAACATCATTTTTATATGCACTGGGAAATCAACAAATGTGTAGGTCTTGATTTACTGTAGTATTTGCTTTATCGTCGTGGTCTGGAGTTGAACATGCAATATCTCTGAAGTTTACCTGTACTTTGGTGTTTTGCTGCTCAAATTGTTTCAGCTTTGGTTATTAAGAGTTCTTTCAGATTGGCTGCTGTGCCCCTATGACAAGGCCCAATTCATTTTATGTTTCTAGATATAATGCTATTGTACACTCAATAGACTACAATATAGCATAAACATCATTTTTATATGCACTGGGAAATCAGCAACTGATTTACTGCAGTATTTGCTTTATCGTCGTGGTCTGGAGTTGAACATGCAATATCTCTGAAGTTTACCTGTACTTTGTTGTTTTGCTGCTCAAATTGTTTCAGCTTTGGTTATTAAGAGTTCTTTCAGATTGGCTGCTGTGCCCCTATGACAAGGCCCAATTCATTTTTTGATCACTTGCTTACTTTCTGGCACTGTCAGAGTGCCAGAAAGTACCTGAAACACCCTGAGCTTAGCTTGTATTTTCTCTGCCCCTGCCCTAAAATCAGCCATTTCTCCACGGTGCCCTGGCCCCTTTTAGTGGAGGGTGCTATTAGAAACCAGTGCCTGGCTGCTGGGTGTGCACACTGCTACCAGGCTGTCACTGCCTCCAAGCCCCTTCAGTGACAAGAGCCATGAACAGTCACATGTAAAGTGACCCATGTACACACACATGTCTATAATTCTACCCATTCATCTCTCTGTAGTAAACTTAACACGAATTCAGATGGATGTCTCTGAATCTAATCTAGTACCATGTGGTTCATTCTAGTTTTCCCCCTTATTTGCTTCTCTGATGCCCCTGGAAATGTAGACGGTGATGGAGGATGTGAGGGATTAAAGAGCAGTTTTAAAACACATTGATACTCTCATTAAACAGACTGCCTTTGGGTGGACACAAATGTGCAAATAGAAAATGAATTTAGAATGTTTAAATACAACTCATCAGTGAAGGTGAGTTAAAAGGTGAAGTTTATTATTTTCTCCCTTTCTAAAGGCTGTCTTTTCACCTTGCTTATAGTTTCCTTCATTATGCAAAAGCTTTTAAGTTTAATTAGGTCCCATTTGTTTATTTTTGCTTTTATTTCCATTAGTCTGGGAGGTGGGTCATAGAGGATCCTGCTGTGATTTATGTCAGAGAGTGTTCTGCCTATGTTTTCCTCTAGGAGTTTTATAGTTTCTAGTCTTACATTTAGATCTGTAATCCACTTTGAGTTTATTTTTGTGTATGGTGTTAGAAGGTGTTCTAGTTTCATTCTTTTACAAGTGGTAGGCCAGTTTTCCCAGCACCACTTGTTAAAGAGATTGTCTTTTCTCCATCGTATATTCTTGCCTCCTTAGTCAAAGATAAGGTGTCCATAGGTGCGTGGATTTATCTCTGGGCTTTCTATTTGTCCAGTCCAGGTTTGATGCATGAGACAGGGTGCTCAGGACTGGTGCACTGGGATGACCCTGAGGTATGGGATGGGGAGGGAGGTGGGACGGGGGGTTCAGGATGGGGACACATGTACAGGATGGGCAGATTCATATCAATGTATGGCAAAAACCACTACAATATTGTAAAGCAATTAGCCTCCAATTAAAATAAATAAATTAATTTTTAAAAAGATATATACCTAGAAAGGTAATAGTGGCAATAAAATGGACTATAGCCGCCAAAAAAAAAAAAAAAAAGGTGAAGGTTATAGAGTAAAGGAAAGATCAGAGAAAAAAAACTAAAAATCTTGGAAAGTTTTCAGGAAGAGGAGAATTTGTAAGCTAGGTCCAAGAGAGAACAACATGTGTAAACTGTCACTTACTGAGTGGCTGAGTGACTTACTGAGTGACTGTCACTTACTGAGATGATCAGGATGTGTTACAGTGCCACATATATAAGGCCATCAGGACACAGTGTGATCACAGAAGAAACACTCCCTGCTCAAACTTGCATCACAATCACTTGCCTTTGGAATTTATACACAGAAAACCTGGTTCATCTTCAGCAAATTAATAAATGACTATATTGAGGTCTAAACTTGGAAATTCCCTACCAGGACACAGATATTTAGAAGAAGAAGAAGAAAAAAAAGCCTTCTCTGTATGATGTGACTTCTTTAAGATCAGAACATTATTGAACACTTCCTTTGAAATTGCTGGGTCCTCAAATCTCACTACTTCCCCACCAATATCCTTACAAGTTAATTAATGATTTGAGTGGGCAGACTTGAAATTAACTCCAGTTCTGGAGAATACTGAAAGAAAAGAATGTAGTTGACAAAAAGAAGCATCTATCTTATCCATCCATCCAGCCATCCATCCACCTATCAACCCATTCTTCCACCTATCTGGAGAGTGATATCTATAGATAGGTATAATAGATATCTGTAATATCTAAATCTATACTATCTGTAAGGATTTTTTAAAGTGACTACTGAGCGACTGAACTGAACTGAAAGCAATAACATAATTTGGGATAGATTTTTCTCTCATTAGTTGTGCTATAAAAATCTTACATCTGAAAAAGTAAAAACCAAACCATCATAAACAACTATTCCACAGTTTTTTTTTTTTTTTTTTTTATTGCTCAGTATGTGTAGATTAGATTTCTGTGGGAATTAGAGGGTCACCATTTCAGCATACAAATTAATCTATGACCTTAGAATTGGGAAGTTCACTGTTTCTGTGCATTTGTCATTGACTGGCCAAAGTATGTTCAGTTTACGTGCAAAATTATAGTGTAAATCCAATAAACAGAATTTTATGCATTTGTTAATATGGAAGAATAAATATTAATATTGCTATGAGCTAAACGCCACTTAAAAGAAAAAAAAAGACTATTCACTGAGTAGACTATTCAGATATGACCTAAATCAAATTCCTTATGATTATACAGTAGAAGGGAGAAATAGATTTAAGGGACTAGATCTGACAGACAGAGTGTCTGATGAACTGCAGACAGAGGTTCATGACATTGTACAGGACACAGGGATCAAGACTATCCCTGAGAAAAAGAAATGCAAAAAAGCAAAATGGCTGTCTGAGGAGGCCTTACAACAACTATGAAAAGAAGAGAAGCGAAAACCAAAGGAGATAAGGAAAGATATACCCATTTGAATGCAGAGTTCCAAAGAATAGAAAGGAGAGATAAGAAAGCCTTCCTCAGCAATAAATGCAAAGTAAAAGAGGAAAACAATAGAATAGGAAAAACTAGAGAGCTCTTCAAGAAAATTAGAGATACCAAGGGAACATTTCATGCAAAGATGGGCTCAAAAAAGGACAGATATGGTATGGACCTAACAGAAGCAGAAGATATTAAGAAGAGGTGGCAAGAATATACAGATGATCTATACAAAAAATATCTTCATGACCCAGATAATCATGATGGTGTGATCACTCACCTAGAGCCAGACATCCTGGAATGTAAAGTCAAGTGGGCTTTAGGAAGTATCACTATGAGCAAAGCTAGTGCAGGTGATGGAATGCCAGTTGAGTTATTTCAAATCCTGAAAGATGATGCTGTGAAAGTGCTGCACTCAATATGCCAGCAAATTTGGAAAACTCAGTAGTGGCCACAGACTGGAAAAGGTCAGTTTTCATTCCAATCCAAAGACAGGCAATGCCAAAGAATGCTCAAACTACCGCACAATTGCATTCATCTCACATGCTAGTAAAGTAATGCTCAAAATTCTCCAAGCTAGGCTTCAGTAATACGTGAAAAATGAACTTCCATATGTTCAAGCTGGCTTTAGAAAAGGCAGAGGAACCAGAGATCAAATTGCCAACATTCAATGGAACATCAAAAAAGCAAGAGAGTTCCAGAAAAAACATCTATTTCTGCTTTATTGACTATGCCAAAACCTTTGACTGTGTGGATCACAATAAACTGTCAAAAATTCTGGAAGAGATGGGAATACCTGACCACCTAACCTGCCTCTTGAGAAACCTGTATGCAGGCCATGAAGCAACAGATAGAACTGGACATGGAACAACAGACTGGTTCCAAATAGGAAAAGGAATAAGTCAAGGCTGTATGTTGACACTCTGCTTATTTAAATTATATACAGAGTACATCGTGAGAAATGCTGGGCTGGAAGAAGCACAAGCTGGAATCAAGATTGCCAGGAGAAATATCACTAACCTCAGATATGCAGACGACACCACCCTTACGGCAGAAAGTGAAGAAGAACTAAAGAGCCTCTTGATGAAAGTGAAAGCAGAGAGTGAAAAAGTTGGCTTAAAGCTCAATATTCAGAAAACTAAGATCATGGCATCTGGTCCCATCACTTCATGGGAAATAGATGGGGAAACAGTGAAAACAGTGGCAGACTTTATTTTTTGGGGTTCCAAAATCACTGCAGATGGTGACTGCAGCCATGAAATTAAAAGACACTTGCTCCTTGGAAGGAAAGTTATGACCAACCCAGACAGCATATTAAAAAGCAGAGACATTACTTTGTCAACAAAGGTCCATCTAGTCAAGGCTATGGTTTTTCCAGTGGTCATGTATGGATGTGAGAGTTGAACTATAAAGAAAGCTGAGTGCCGAAGAATTGATGCTTTTGAGCTGTGGTGTTGGAGAAGACTCTTGAGAGTCCCTTGGATGTCACGAAATGTTTAACAGGAGGATTCCTATGTGCTGTTTCTCCTAAGTTCTCTGTTGCTTATCAGTTCCTATTCCAAGAGCAAGTAGAGCTGCACGCAGCTCTCAGGACTGAGATCTTGAGAAACGGTATCTGCTTGGATTCCTTTCAGTAACTCCCTTCAGTGACTCTTTCCAGCATCAGTGACCTTGTATGTATTAGACTATCCATATTGTGGCTATAGATAAAATTTCATCCTGTGTAATAGCTGAGTAATCATCTTACTAAAGATATATAAGCCTGCATTTCTGCTAATAAAATACCTTTGCTCCATCAGAGCTTGGGTCCCTGTGTCTGTCTTTCTCTCTCTCTCTCTCTTCCTCCCTCTGCTTTTTTCTCTTTCACTTTCTTATTGTCTACTCCGGACCACCAGGTTTTGGTCCATTAAAGGACCCCAACCCTTGGACTGCAAGGAGATCCAACCAGTCCATCCTAAAAGAGATCAGTCCTGAATATTCATTGCAAGGACTGATGCTGAAGCTGAAACTCCAATATTTTGGCCACCTGATACAAAGAGCTGAAGGTGAAGTCACTCAGTCGTGTCCGACTCTTTGTGACCCCGTGGACTATAACCTACTAGGCTTCTCCGTCCATGGGATTCTCCAGGCAAGAATACTGGAGTGGATTGCCATTTCCTTCTCCAGGGGATCTTCCCGACCCAGGGATCGAACCTGGGTCTCCCGCATTGGAGGCAGACGCTTTAACCTCTGAGCCACCAGGGAAGTCTGCAAAAGAGCTGACCCATTTGAAAAGATCCTGAAGCTAGGAAAGATTGAAGTCAGGAGGAGAAGGGGACAACAGAGGATGAGATGGTTGGATGGCACCACTGACTCAATGGACATGAGTCTGGGTAAACTCCTGGAGTTGGTGCTGGACAGGGTGGCCTGGAGTGGTGCAGTTCATGGGGTCACAAAGAGTCGGACATGACTGAGTGACTGAACTGAACTGAAGAAATATTTTTTAAAAAGTAGCACATATTTATTATCCCTGTTTTGAATCTTAGGCTCAAACCACTTGTCAGCCTTGTGATATTGGGCAAGTTAGTTTACCTTATAACCTTTTAAGTCACAGCTTTTTAATTCATAGAATGGCAAGAATAAATCCTTGCCTCATAGGGTAAATGTGATGATTTAATGTAATAACATGTGTGGAGGAGTTGGCATGATTCCTGGCACATAGTAAGTACTAATAAAGGTAGTCAGATCACTATTTTATGGGTAGAATTTACTTTTAAATTAGGTTGATAATAATTTAGGAAAAAAAGAAGCTGATCTCTGTATGATGTGACTTCTTTAAGATCAGAACATTATTGAACACTTCCTTTGAAATTGCTGGGTCCTCAAATCTCACAATTTCCCCACCAATATCCTTACAAGTTAATTAATGGTTTGAGTGGGTAGACTTGAAATTAACTCCAGTTCTGAAGAATCTGAAAGAAAAGAACGTAGTTGACAAAAAGAAGCATCTATCTTATCCATCCATCCAGCCATCCATCCACCTATCCACCCATTCTTCCACCTATCTGGAGAGTGATATCTATAGATAGGTGTAATAGATATCTGTAATATCTAAATCTATACTATCTGTAAGGATTTTTTAAAGTGACTACTGAGTGACTGAACTGAACTGAAAGCAATAACATAATTTGGGATAGATTTTTCTCTCATTAGTTGTGCTATAATAATCTTACATTTGAAAAAGTAAAAACCAAACCATCATAAACAACTATTCCACAGTTTTTTTTATTGCTCAGTATGTGTAGATTAGATTTCTGTGGGAATTAGAGGGTCACCATTTCAGCATACAAATTAATCCATGACCTTAGAATTGGGAAGTTCACTGTTTCTGTGCATTTGTCATTGACTGGCCAAAGTACGTTCAGTTTACATGCAAAATTATAGTGTAAATCCAATAAACAGAATTCTATGCATTTGTTAATATGGGAGAAGAAATATTAATATTGCTATGAGCTAAACACTACTTAAAAGAAAAAAAAAGACTATTCAGTATTTGCTGGGAAAACTGGCCTACCACTTGTAGACCATTCAGATATGACCTAAATCAAATTCCTTATGATTATACAGTAGAAGGGAGAAATAGATTTGAGGGACTAGATCTGATAGACAGAGTGCCTGATGAACTGCAGACAGAGGTTCATGACATTGTACAGGACACATTCTTTATCCCTGAGAAAAAGAAATGCAAAAAAACAAAATGGCTGTCTGGGGAAGCCTTACAACAACTGTGAAAAGAAGAGAAGTGAAAACCAAAGGAGATAAGGAAAGATATACCCATTTGAATACAGAGTTCCAAAGAATAGAAAGGAGAGATAAGAAAGCCTTCCTCAGCAATCAATGCAAAGTAAAAGAGGAAAACAATAGAATAGGAAAAACTAGAGATCTCTTCAAGAAAATTAGAGATACCAAGGGAACATTTCATGCAAAGATGGGCTCAAAAAAGGACAGATATGGTATGGACCTAACAGAAGCAGAAGATATTAAGAAGTGGTGGCAAGAATATATAGATAAACTATACAAAAAATATCTTCATGACCCAGATAATCATGATGGTGTGATCACTCAGCTAGAGCCAGACATCCTGGAATGTGAAGTCAAGTGGGCCTTAGGAAGTATCACTACGAGCAAAGCTAGTGGTAGTGATGGAATGCCAGTTGAGCTATCTCAAATCCTGAAAGATGATGCTGTGAAAGTGCTGCACTCAATATGCCAGCAAATTTGGAAAACTCAGCAGTGGCCACAGATTGGAAAAGGTCAGTTTTCATTCCAATCCCAAAGACAGGCAATGCCAAAGAATGCTCAAATTACCACACAATTGCACTCATCTCACAGGCTAGTAAAGTAATGCTCAAAATTCTCCAAGCCAGGCTTCAGCAATATGTGAAAAATGAACTTCCATATGTTCAAGCTGGTGTTAGAAAAGGCAGAGGAACCAGAGATCAAATTGCCAACATTCACTGGAACATCAAAAAAGCAAGAGAGTTCCAGAAAAACATCTATTTCTGATTTATTGACTATGCCAAAGCCTTTGACTGTGTGGATCACAATAAACTTTCGAAAATTCTGAAAGAGTTGGGAATACCTGACCACCTGACCTGCCTCTTGAGAAATCTGTATGCAGGTCAGGAAGCAACAGTTAGAACTGGACATGGAACAACAGACTAGTTCCAAATAGGAAAAGGAGTACGTCAAGGCTGTATATTGTCACCCTGCTTATTTAACTTCTATGCAGTGTATATCATGAGAAACGCTGGACTTGAAGAAGCACAAGCTGGAATCAAGATTGCNGCCATGAAGCAACAGTTAGAACTGGACATGGAACAACAGACTGGTTCCAAATAGGAAAAGGAGTACGTCAAGGCTGTAGATTGTCACCCTGCTTATTTAACTTATATGCAGAGTACATTATGTGAAATGCTGGGCTGGAAGAAGTAAAAGCTGGAATCAAGATTGCCGGGAGAAATATCACTAACCTCAGATATGCAGATGACATCACCCTTGTGGCAGAAAGTGAAGAAGAACTAAAGAGCCTCCTGATGAAAGTGAAAGCAGAGAGTGAAAAAGTTGGCTTAAAGCTCAATATTCAGAAAACTAAGATCATGGCATCTGGTCCCATCACTTCATGGCAAATAGATGGGGAAACAGTGAAAACAGTGGCAGACTTTATTTTTTGGGGTTCCAAAATCACTGCAGATGGTGATTGCAGCCATGAAATTAAAAGACACTTGCTCCTTGGAAGGAAAGTTAAGACCAACCTAGACAGCATATTAAAAAGCAGAGACATTACTTTGTCAACAAAGGTCCATCTAGTCAAGGCTATAGTTTTTCCAGTGGTCATGTATGGATGTGAGAGTTGAACTATAAAGAAAGCTGAGTGCTGAAGAATTGATGCTTTTGAGCTGTGGTGTTGGAGAAGACTCTTGAGAGTCCCTTGGATGTCATGGAATGTTTAACAGGAGGATTCCTATGTGTTGTTTCTCCTAAGTTCTCTGTTGCTTATCAGTTCCTATTCTGAGAGCGAGTAGAGATGCATGCAGCTCTCAGGACTGAGATCTTGAGAAATGGTATCTGCTTGGATTCCTTTCAGTAACTCCCTTCAGTGACTCTTTCTAGCATCAGTGACCTTGAACGTATTAGACTATCCATATTGTGGCTATTGATAAAATTTCATCCTGTGTAATAGCTGAGTAATCATCTTACTAAAGATATATAAGCCTGCATTTCTGCTAATAAAATACCTTTGCTCCATCAGAGCTTGGGTCCCTGTGTCTGTCTTTCTCTCTCTCTCTCTCTCTTCCTCCCTCTGGTTTTCTCTCTTTCACTTTCTTATTGTCTACTCCGGACCACCAGGTTTTGGTCCATTAAAGGACCCCAACACTTGGACTGCAAGGAGATCCAACCAGTCCATCCTAAAGGAGATCAGTCCTGAATATTCATTGGAAGGACTGATGCTGAAGCTGAAACTCCAATATTTTGGCCACCTGATGCAAAGAGCTGACCGATTTGAAAAGACCCTGAAGCTAGGAAAGATTGAAGTCAGGAGGAGAAGGGGACAACAGAGGATGAGATGGTTGGATGGCACCACCGACTCAATGGACATGAGTCTGGGTAAACTCCGGGAATTGGTGCTGGACAGGGTGGCCTGGAGTGGTGCGGTTCATGGGGTCACAAAGAGTCGGACATGACTGAGCAACTGAACTGAACTGAAGAAATATTTTTTAAAAAGTAGCACGTATTTATTATCCCTGTTTTGAATCTTAGGCTCAAACCACTTGTCAACCTTGTGATATTGGGCAAGTTAGTTTACCTTATAACCTTTTAAGTCACAGCTTTTTAATTCATAGAATGGCAAGAATAAAGCAAAGAGTCGGACACGACTGAGCGACTGAACTGAACTGAACTGAACCTCAAATTAATACCAATTTTATATATACACTAAATGGCTACTTCTGATTAGATCTAAAAATAGAATTCTTTCAAGTCAAGATTAGCACTTGTATCTTTTAAAAAAATGTACTGACTAGTTGCAAAAATTAATAAAATTTGACTTTCAATGTTTAACTGGGAGCTTAAGGGTGTTCTTTGGAAGGAATGATGCTAAAGCTGAAACTCCAGTACTTTGGCCACCTCATGCGAAGAGTTGACTCATTGGAAAAGACTCTGATGCTGGGAGGGATTGGGGGCAGGAGGAGAAGGGGACGACAGAGGATGAGATGGCTGGATGGCATCACTGACTCAGTGGACATGAGTTTGAGTGAATTCCGGGAGTTGGTGATGGACAGGGTGGCCTGGCGTGCTGCAATTCATGGGGTCACAAAGAGTCGGACACGACTGAGAGACTGAACTGAATGGAACTGAACTGAAGGGTGGTATGTTTTAAGACCAGTGCTTCTCAAACTTTACGGTGCACTCAAATCACCAAAACCCGTGTTAAAGAAGATTATGGCTTAGTAGGTCTGAGGAGGGGTCTGAGACTCTGGATCTCAAATGCTGCTGCTAGTCTGTTGTTCACGCTGTGTACTTCTAATAGAGAAGAACGAATCTGACTCCTTGTTGGTCTTTTACTTTAAGCTTCTGTGCTCTGTTGCCTGTGCTTAGTCATGCTGGCTCTGCACCTTCTGTAAAAGAATGTTGCCTGTAGCCAGAAATATACAGGACAACCCACTCTGGAGGCTTTGACCTTTAAAAGTATAACACTCTTCTATTTATATAGAGATAAAAAGTTGCAGAACAGAGAATAACATTTGTCTTATGGAGGCTTTTAGGAATATCATGACCTGACCTACCTGGACAGCTGGAAGAACAAAGGATTCTGATACCAAGAAATTTGCAACAATCCACCACACACCCTCCCCTTTCAATATACAAAAAGCCTGAACTCTAATTGGGTAAAATGTTGCTTTGGGACACGAGTTCATCATCTTCTCTACTTGCTGGCTTTCTGAATAAAGTCATTATTCCTCTTCCAAACAACTGGTCTCCTGATTTATTGGCCTGTTGTGTGGCAAGCAGAACTGAGTTTGGACTTGGTGACATACTCATGACGTTATGTATTTTCCAGATTCTCCTATAATCAGGGTTACTTTTATAAAAATAAAAGACTGAGATATGCTTTTCAGTATAATAGGATTCAGCAATATATATATATACACACAC
>SJYT01044934.1:0-76675 GCA_006410635.1 Cephalophus harveyi
ATGTGCTGTGATTCATGGGGTCACAAAGAGTCGGACACGACTGAGCGACTGAACTGAACTAGTAGTATGTTTTAGAAATTGCTTTTATGTTATTTTTTATGAGACTTTGAAATATTCACAGATGAAATGAAGTGATACCTTGGATTTGCTCTTAAATAATCCATAAAAAATAATGGAAGGTACAAGCAAAAAGTGAATAGCCATATGTTGATAATACTGAAGCTGGGTGATGAGAACAAGGATTCATTATACTGTTAGCTCTAATTCTGTGTGCGCTTGAAAATTTACATAATAAAACTTTAAAAAGTCCTCATTCTTAATTCAGTCCTCAGAACCCCGTGGGCCATTGGCTGAAGGCTTGAGAATGAGACGGAGGCTGAGATGGGCTTAGCTACAAGCAGCGTGATGTAACACACGTGAAGTGCAGGGAGAGTAACTCTGGTTGAAATATACTGTCACTGTGTCTCGGCACAGGTCTGGCCCCTTTTGGAGACCAGGGTGCACGTATGATCAAGTCCTGGGTGAGTGAGAGGTCAGTGAAAGGGAACATCTTAGTCCATATTCTATGAATGGAGGCTCTGGGTGGGACAAGAATCTCAGCTCCAGGAGTTTACTTGGGAGATAATCCTAGGAAGCCTCGTGGAAAACGGAGAAATGAGATGTGGGAGGCAAGAAACCTGCCAAAGACTGCCTTATCAAGCCAGCTGCCATGTGGGGTGCTGGACCGTAAACTGCAAGGAGCTTTGGGTGAAAATGCAGAATGCGTGTCTCAACCCAGGCACTGGGGAATTTCCAAGCTGATTCCACCATTTGTTGAGAGTTGCTTTCTGGGAGCTTGAATTCTCCAGCACAAAACCCTCAGGCAAGGAGGTGCAGATGCCGGGGCTGAGAGTGGGGTGGGCATACCTTCCTTACAAAGACGCGGCTCAAGGCCACGGAGGGCAGCAACGGCATCTGCCACAGTGACATTTCTACCTGATGGCATGTTTACCTTTAATGAGCTTCTATCATCGTTCTGTCCTGAAATTAACCTTGGATGTCATTTAAGCATTCACTCAGAAATCCGCCTCTTTCCCAGGAAATGGAATATAGAGTAGTCTTATTAGCCACTTACTTCAACTTCACCTTTTCATTCAAGGTCATCCTGCAGATTCCCAGAGAAGCAATATTGAAAATGAAAGAAAACCAAGATGTGGTCTTTTGAGCTGTCTCAGACATTTACTATGCAGTTTGAGTCAGTGAAAGGCAACAGTAGTGACTCATGTTTTCAAGGCTAAATGGAACAGTATCTCTGATATAACCTCTGGCTTCAGTCACACTTTCTGCTGGGAAATCAGATCCCCCACAGCACCATCTTCTTGAGCTCTCCAGCAGCCTGGGGAAAGCAATTAGGAACCACGTGTCTGATTCTCCTGGTTGCCAAGAGATGACCCAGCCCCATGCGTATGTGGATAAATATTTAATAACTAGCTCTACGGAGAAAAAACAAACAAACCCAAAGCTTGGGTTTTTAACGTTTGCCCATTTCCCTGGTGTAAACGTTCCCATTGTGGCTGATTTCGAATTACCAAGAGTTTAACAACTTGCCTGCAAAATTCCTGACGATTTTCTAATTGGATCTTGTGAGCTGTTAAAATGTCTAAGGCATACCACAGTCGCCGAGGACTACTCCTCTCCTGGACCCTTGTGATTCAAGCCACTCTTGGCAAATCCTGCCAGCAGCTTTGACAGCATGAAAGGCACCAGCTTGCCTAGTGGCTCAGAGGTTAAAGCGTCTGCCTCTAATGCAGGAGACCTGGGTTCTATCTCTGGGTCGGGAAGATCCCCTGGAAAAGGAAATGGCAACCCACTCCAGGATTCCTGCCTGGAGAATCCCATGGACGGAGGAGCCTGATGGGTTACAGTCCATGGGGTTGCAAAGAGTCAGACACGACTGAGCAACTTAACTAACTGATGCCATAAAGCAGTATCTGACCCCCACTCCTCTGCTAAGGGAACCAGACTGAGGCTGAGCAGAACCCTATGGGGCCTTTCCAGGACAGACACCACCGCACTTCCCTGTCCTTCGCTTATCTCCCTGAGTTTGCTCAGACTCATGTCCACTGAGTCAATGATGCCATTCAACCATCTCATCCTCTGTTGCCCCCTTTTCCTCCTGCCCTCAATCTTTCCCAGCATCAGGGTCTTTTCCAATGAGTCAGCTCTTCACATCAGGTGGCCAAAGTATTGGAGCTTTCAGCATCAGTCCTTCCAATGAATATTCAGGGTTAATTTCTTTAAGGTTGCCTGGTTTTAGCCGTTAAACAAAGTCAAAGACCTTTCGTTCCTCCTCCAGGGCTATAGATAAAATTCTGAATAATATCTTTTGAGATGTCTTGCAGATACTAAAACCCCTACAAGGTGGAAGAAGTTAACTACATGATATCCAGATTGTAGTCATGACAAAAACTGCTCCATCTTGCTCAATTCTGAGAACTGGCCTCAAAGAAATGGGAATAAACCAGCCCTGGAGTTGAAGATTAATTGTACTTAAGACAATCAAGGTGACACTGATCAGACCACCACATGACCTATTTCAGGATGATTATCTGAGCTGGCTGTGCGGCTCTGCATGTAGCCCTCTCTCTCCTATACACCCCTGAAACTCCCCTTTAGAAGTTCTTGCCCATGATTGGCAGTGGGGAACTGGCTTTTGGAGATGAGCCTGCCTTCTCTCCAAGTGGCTGACCTCCTGGATAAAGCAATCTTTTCTTGCCTGCTAACACTTGTGTTGACTTTTGAGGGGCGAGCAGTTGAACCTGAGTTCAGTAAAAGACCTCCCGGCAGCCGTTCACAGATCCTTGGCAGATAGACGCTGAGCTTTGGAAAGATGACTGCTACTGACCAGCGGAGGCAACAGTGCAGAAGTCCACAGCTCCGGGGACAGCCTTCCTCAAGCTGAAGGGAAGGGTTGCCATGGAGACTGTTCTGCACCTGCTAATGGAACACACAGACCCCTGCCCTCTGATGTCCTGGTCAGCACTCTCAGATGGAGCTGATGGAGCCTTACTTATCTAACATAAACTTCATCTGAGTTTGGGAAGCATACAGTCACTCTTTATGAACTCCTCTTTGCTTGCCTTAATAAAAGCCAAAGTTAATTTTTGAATAATGGATGGAGCCCAGTGTTTGGCAGAACAGCTAATGGAGTTAAACAGGAATGCCCATTTGCAAGCGAGAGTGGACCTTTGTATCCAAGAAGACAGGAAGTACAAACTCTGGAAAACTTCACGTTCAACCTAATTTACTATATGATTACAGTTAAATTAGTTGGCTAATTATATTTAAATTAGTTGACCAATTTTTTTTTTTATTATAAATTGGTGTTTTGCTAGAACATCCGAAAATGTGGATTGAGGGGGAAAACTGGGTTAGGAGATAGTATTTTAAAAATACCTAAATCTAGGAGAATTATTTTTGGAGAGTCTCCTGAAACATTTTCTAATTAAAGAACATGGGAAAATGGGAACTAAGACTCTGTAGTCCCAACGCAGGGGGCCTGGGTTCGATCCCTGATTAGGAAACTGGATCCCGCATCCCACAACTAAAGACCCCAATTGCTACAGCTAAAATATCCTGCCTGCTGCAACTAAGATGGAAGATCTTACGTGCTTCAACTAAGACCCAGTGCAGCCAAATAAATAAACGAGGATTTTTAAAGATAGATTTTTTAAAAAGGAGCACGTCATTTTGTTTGAGCCTAAGTTTTTGATGAAATGAACACAGTTGCAATACAAGACAGTATTTGTCCACTGCGCTAAACTGACAAGTCAAAGTATTATGTTTCTTTTGAAAGCTAAAAGAGGTTTCTATGGAATGTAAAATCTTTTAAAGCTTCATAGTTCTAGGCCAAGGAGAGATGGCCTTGGCTAACAAGCCTGACATTTCCTCCTGTTGTTTTCTGCTGCAGAACTGAGGGATTTCTCTTTCACTCACAGGTTTCCACACTAGAAACAAGCAAGTGGTTCTGTTCATTTTTTCTCTGTGATATAATACCTCAGTGCTTCAGACTGCAAAAAACAATGCAAAATGAAAAAGAAGGCGAGGGAAGCCGTTCTCACTGGGGCTTTGGATTTGGAACAGAGGAAGAGAAGTCAGCCCCTCCCGGAGCCTGGAGTTGAGACCCGCAGCTGTGGCCCCTGCTGTGTGGGCTTGAGAACTGAAGGAACCTGGTAGGGAGGGGGGCGACGGAATGAGACTCCAGAGACTGCAAGGGTCCCCCAAGATTCATCAGTTGCCGAAGTCTGGATGGATTGTTTTGGGGGAGGGGTGGTCATTGGTTCACTCTTTACTGAAACACAACACACGTGCCAGGGGAAGTCCAAGGATGTCTCTAGAACAGGGGAAGACCCCCACCCCCTTCCTCTGCATGTTCGCCCAGGCCTGTGTGAGCCAGTGCCCCACTGCTGAGTGAGTGAGAGTGTAGGCCTGCTGGTCGAGGTGGGGACCTTCCAGGTACATCTAGCCCAGACATGGTGGGGCCCAGGCCGCAGGCAGCGCCATCTCCTTCTGCACTCGGCCGTGCCTGGTCACGCTGGTGTCCTTCAGCCCCTCCTGACATGCAGCAGGGAGACTTGGATGGGAGATGTAAACAGTTCATGGTCGAGCTGACAGGCAAAAGGAGCAGATGGTACCTCCAGCCCACGTGGCCTGTGTGCTCACCGTGGGCCAAGACTGGATGCAATTTTACTATTGAGTTCCTGAGCAACCCCAGGATTAAAAGAAAAATACACCCCTAGGTGAATTCCCTGGTGGTCCAGTGGTTCAGACTCCATGCTTCCATTGCAGGGGACACAGGTTTGATCCCTGCTCTGGGAACAAAGATCCCACGTGGTCTGCAGTGTGGCTAAAAAAATAACAACAAAAACATATGCCCCTTTTTTTGCTTATATGACTTTGAGTTTGGTTTCTGTTATATGTAACCCCCAAAATTCTCACTGTGGAAACCTTAAGAGATTCAGGGCCAAGTCAGTCCAGGGCATAACCTCAGCTTAAATGAGGGGAACACTACTCCTCCAGGGCACAGAGCAGAGGTACAGGTCTCTGAATCACTGAAGGCGGGACTGGAAACTTAGACATGGGATGTCACAGAGGCTGCAGAAGGCCAGGAAGGGGCTGGCCATCTGGCCTAAAAAAGTGTGCTCAGAGAAGGACTCTCAGGAATCTAGCCTCAGCCCAGAGCACAGTCCCGAGACCCCACTGTTTCTCTTTTGGTAGAAGAATGTCTTATTAGACACATTCCCTTTGTGAACCAACGCGTCCTTGTGTTTTTCTTTTTTTTTTCCTACGTAACTGATATTCCTGAATACGGCAATCACAGTGCTAAGGGTATTGACTAGGGATATCATAAATGGAACTTCCTTGGTGGCCCAGATGGTAAAGAATCCACCTGCAATGCAGGCAACCCAGGTTCTATCCCTGGGTTCAGGAAGATCCCCTGGAGAAGGAAGTGGCAATCCACTCCAGTATTCTTGCCTGGAGAATCCCACGGTTAGAGGAGTCTGGTGAACTATATAGTCCACGGGATCACAGAGAATCGGACATGACTTAGTGACCAAACAACAACAAAAGCTAATGACTCAATAGTAGAACTAGGGTTGATGATCTAAGAAAGGTTTAGATGCAAAGACTCAAGGTTAAGAATATTAAGTGGATGTGAGTTATAGGTGACAGATTCCAGCTCACATAAGGAAAAAGGAAAAACAATTTCAAAGCATGGAAATACTTGTGGTCTCAGAAAAAAATGTGAGGTATGCCCAGCATCTGGCCACACCAAATAGACTTTTTCCTGCTGTCATTCTACCCACTGTCTTCCCACGAGACTGTTGGAAAACCTAGGAGAGGTGCGATCTTGTCACACCTGCTCTTAGGGGAAGCTGGCGGGTCAGCATGTCCTCATTTCCCCCTCCTCCAAACAGGTACTTTCATCATCAGATGATGGGACTGAAGCCCAGGGAGAGGAGAGTGTTGGTGATAGTCCTCTGGGTGAGAGCAAAGCCTGGATAAGGGATGAGACTTCCAAGGTTCCAGACCGCTCTCCCCACATTACTGTGCTTTATAAAGAACCTGTCGTAGGTTCCCAAGGAAACTTAATTTGCTTCAGAGGAAGGTGACAGTTGTAAGCCACACACTCCTTAACTGGGAATTAATTAGTAAATAAGAGCTTTCCGGCTTCCAGAATGGAAGAGGTTATAATAATACTTCTGGTCATGACTTTGTATTAGAGAAACACTGCTCACCAATGTTCTCAGAGTTCTGCATAAATATTAACTCCTTAATCTTCCTGTTGGCCCCACAAGACAAAACTCTTTTTTTAACCTGGGAGTTACACTTCTGCTCCCATTAGATTCAAGGCCGTCTTAAGAATAGAAACTCATAAAGCAAAACACAATAACTAGAAATAAATCAGAAAATTGAGCTAACATAAGGAAAATGATTCCAGCTGAGTAATTTTCTACAACATGTGCTGACTTTGGCATTAATATCCCTGGTTACAAAGGCAAAAGGAAGTATGACTTCCACTTTTCATGCATGTACCCAGGACAGACTAGTTTTACTTCCACTTTGCTATCGAAGAAACACAGGAATTTTTCTAACATTGTTCTTAAGCAAATGATTTGGCATTTTTTCCCTTGGGTTACTTGTATCTAGAACAAAGGGGGTAATGGGTGATGCACCCCCCTTCCCAGGGAAAGCAGGATTATATTAATGGAAATTTAAGTAGCCTCACCAGCCCAATGCCATGAAGACAAGCTCTTCAAGAGAGGTGAGGGGAAGTAGGAAAATTTGGTTTTGTGGTAATAGTCATCATTTTCAGCAGCTCATATTGTTCCTGTTTTTCCAGAATCTTCTTCAGAAATCACGTGTCACCTAACCTCAGGTCCTCATGACTCAGCTCCATTTATGTGCCTTCTCTTTGGGCTTTGCCTCTTGTCGTGGCAGATGACCCCTCACCAAGGCCCCCATGCCCGAGTGCCAGGTGTCCACACTGCAGACTTTTCCCATGTCAGTCAGAGCACTGGGATCAGATGGAGGGTGTCTCTTAAAAACTCCACAAGGAAGCAATTTAATAGACTTGTTACTGAGCAGGGAGTTGATAGCCAAGGACTCCCTGATTTCCCTTTATCTGCTTTCCATTCTTGCAACGCTGCATCTTCTGTCACCAGTGACTACAAGGTATCATGAGAGAAGTGACAAACTGATCAATTAATTTTTATAAAACACGTTTTAAAGTGACCATGAAAGTAATATAGTTCTTTGAAAACATAGGAAATGCATAACAAAAATACAGATAATTATGAAAATACCTGCAATCACGTCAGAGATGTAGAGGCCCTGGGAGTGTGTTGCTTTAATCTTTCTTTGAGAATAAACCTTGCTGTTTAGCTGCAAGTGGGCAGTTAGTTGGCCCTTGGGACCTGCCTGAGTGTTGGAGACAAGACCACTGTCTTCTTGGGTGGTTGTTTTTGTTGTTGTTTAGTTGCTAAGTTGTGTCTGGTTTTTTTGTGACCCAGTGAACTGTAGCCTGTCAGCCTCCTCTCTCCATGGGATTTCCCAGGCAAGAATACTGGAGTGGGTTTCCATTTCCTTCTCCAGGGGATCTTCCCAACCCAGGGATCAAACCTGCATCTCCTACATTAGCAGGTGGATTCTTTTACCACTGAGCCACCTGGGAAGAACTTCTTAGGTGGTGTCCTAGGAGAAAAATGAATGGCCTCCAAGAGTGATGTGTTTCATATATAAAATCAAAAGGAAGCAACAATGAGTGATCAGGAGGCTGAGGGTGATCATTCTAAGAAAAAGTCCTAGACTCTTGCTGAGGTCTGAGCAAAGTGCACCTTGAGAAAGAAAATGTGGTACATGCATGCAATGGAATACTTCTCAGCCGTGACAAAGAGAGATGAAGCCACTTGCAGCAGCAGGGAGGGACCGAGAGAGCATCACACTGAGTGAACTAAGTCAGAAAAAGAAAGACCAATACTGTGCGACAACGCTTATATATGTAATCTAA
The DNA here is from genome assembly GCA_006410635.1 of Cephalophus harveyi. NCBI lineage: Eukaryota > Metazoa > Chordata > Mammalia > Artiodactyla > Bovidae > Cephalophus > Cephalophus harveyi. The sequence continues at coordinate 8,051 of SJYT01044934.1, forward strand.
CATAAGGCGCAAGTGAACGTATCCAGGAACAGAAACAGAGAACAGACACCTTGCTGCCAAGGGGAGGGGCAGCAGGGCGGGATGAGGGGGACTTGGGGCTAGCAGGTGGGAATGTGTGTATACAGGATGGATAAGCAACAAGGTCCCACTCTATATTCACTATCGTGTGAGAAACCATAATGGAAAAGGATGTAAAAAATAATGCATGCATATACGTATAACTGAATCACCTTGCAGTACAGTGGAAACGAACAGAATGCTACGAATCAACTAAATTTCAGAAGAAGAACAGCAAGCAGCACAGACTGCCTCAGAAGGTGTCAAGCGGTTTGGTGAGTCTTGGGACTGATATATTTCATAGTAGGAAGAAGCACCATATCGTTTCTCTGGATCACAGAGTGACAGCTACTGTAGTGGGGATGGTTAAGCAGAAGCCCCTGAAACAGCATCCTACCCCCCATCCCAAGGTAACAAATAAAATAATATCACAGACTGTGATGGAAGGAGGTGTAGGAAGCATTAGTACATCATCAAAGACCTATCGGAGAAGGCAATGGCACCCCACTCCAGTACTCTTGCCTGGAAAATCCCAGGGATGGGGGAGCCTGGTGGGCTGCCATCTATGGGGTCGCACAGAGTCAGACACGACTGAAGCGACTTAGCAGCAGCAGCAGCAAAGACCTATACTGCAGGAGTGGCAGTCCCAGTCATAATTCCATTTAATTCGCCAGTCTGGCTCCTGCAGAAACAAGACAGATCTGGAGAGTAACTCTAGCCTACTCCCGTTTCAACCCAGAGGGAGCCCCATTGCAGCTGCTGCATTGGATCTGGTATTGTCGCTAGGAGTTAATACAGCCTCAGCACCCACTGCACAACCCTTGACTTGGGTGAATGTATTCTTTTCTGTCTCAATCAGAAAAGAGCATCAGAAACCATTCATATGTGCCTGTTACAGACACCATTATGCATTCACAGTTTTCCCCACGAGTTGTATTAACCCTTCTGGGGTGGGGTGCATCCCTCCTTCTAGAAACTGCCAGCCCCAAAAGTGCTGAAATGGTCTGTGAGGCACAAGGGAGACCCCAGTTTGGAGGCGGTGATCTGAGGATGGGGTGCAGTGTGTGCCCTGAGTCAGACTCTGCCACTGTGGTTAGAAGGCTGAGTCCTGGACCCAAGCAGAAGCAGGAGTGCCCTCTCTTACCCTGATTTTCAGAACCCCGCCTGGGGCTGGGCGATCCTTGTCCCTGTGTCTTTGAGCTTCTCAGGATAAGACATTCTGGCCCCTGGACAGGGTTCACTCTTGCCAGGAGCTGCATTGAGCTGCAAGCTTGCCTACTGCCTTGAACTCCTTCTGTCCAAAAATCAGCAAGCAAGAGGAGTCTTCACCTTGGCAGGAAGGATAGACCTGGATATGCTGGGGAAGGGGGTGGGAGGTGGCATGCTGTGACACAACAGGGCAGGGAGGGACACTCGAGGAGCCCAGATGGTTCACATGGGCATCCCTTGGCGATTCCTCAAAGGAAAAAAAAATCTCACTTTTCAAAATGATACAAATGAACTTAGACTCACAGACTTAGAAAATGGCTTTACAGTTGCTGGGGTGAGGGATAGTTAGGGGGTTTGGGGTGGTCATGTACATGCTGCTATATTTACAGTGGATCACCAGCAAGGACCTATTGTGCAGCTCCATGCTCTGTGGCCACCTGGATGGGGGAGAATAGACACATGTATATGTACAGCTTAGTCCCCTGGCTGTTCACCTGACACTATCACAACATTGTTAATTGGCTGTACCCCAATGCAAAATAAAATGTTTTTTTTTTTAAATCTCACTTTTCATCAATGTTAACTTCTGCATGAATTAAAAAGTGAAAGAAATCAAATATAAAAAGCTGGAAGAAATGAAACTGACAACAGTAGAGAAGAAAGGCCTTGCTAATCTTAAAAGTGACAAAAGAAGCCAACTTATCTACATAAACGAAAATAGAAAATCATGAATGTAAAAAAAAAAAAGGCAAAAATAAAAAGTAAAACAATAGATTGGGACAAAACAATTGTAACATATACCAAACGTTTGTTTTCTGACATTGGAGCTGTGAAGATGTGTATAAGAGACAGACCCAGGACAGACTAGTTTAGAGGTTAAAAAAACCTCCAGAACCTTTTTAAAGAATCTATTGGTATACTACCTCCAAACGCTATTAACTTTGAATTAAAACACAGCATTTCCAGTTTCGATTTACTTCCCTTTATGCAGAGCAGATGGAAAGCACTTCCGTCACACGCATTTTGTGTTCCCTCTCCGTCCCAACAGCAGTGAGGAAAACTCTGCATGGAGACTCAGGCATGTAAACATTTCAGAAAACCTAACGTGGGATTAGAATCTTCATTGTTCTTTAGCTAAATAGACGGTAACCAGTGACCGCACGACAAGGCGGGAATTTTAATTTGACCGTTGAACTACAGCAAAGCCCCCACCCTTCCTGGCAAGGACAGTGTGCCTGCTTTTCAGACACAAAGGGCTCGAGTGGGAACCTACAATTTCCATTTCTCTTCACTGAGAATCTGTTTTCCCAGGGGTAACGACTGAGTTAAGTCATCCTCCAAGAGTGGCTCATTAATTGAATTCCCTACTAGGCTGACTCCTGGACCCGGGAAGCCTAGAGCCGGGATTAGCAGCGGGGGTGCGCACGGGTTCCGGGATTAAAATGATGGCGTCAGACTGAAGGCGTGCCACTCAGGCAGGGAGGGGCACCACCTGCCCAGGACTGCCTCCATACGTTTCATCTGCACAGTGACAAGGACCATCCGATGGAACACGCACGCTGCAAATCACAGGGGCCCTCCGGACTCAGAGACTCAAAGTCTGCCATTTGGGAATTAGGATGGCATGTTTTTCGAAGAGACCAGGCAGTTGGTGCTAATGAATCCCAGCTGCTAATTCCCAGGAGGGGGGAACAGTCTGGGGCAGCTTAAAGCACCACGGACCCACTAACTGCCTTTGTGTCAACTTGCTACCCAGCTTGTCCTTGGAGGCAGCAAAGCAGTTCTGCTCGTCTGCAGGTCCTGGCTCAGCATGCGTGTGTGATAATTTGCCTCTGTCGTGCCTGACTCTTGCTCCTCTGTCCCTGGAATTCTCCAGGCAAGATTACTGGAGTGGGTTGCCTTTCCCTTGTCCAGGGCATCTTCCTGACCCAGGGATCGAACCTGAGTCTCCTGCACTGGCAGGCGGGATCTTAAGCACTAGCGCCTCATCCCCGCAGGTCCCCGAGACGTGAACTGGGTGTCCTATGTGATGTGGCTGACAGTGGTGTGGCTGGAGGGAAACCCACTGCCCAGGGAGCAAACACGTCTCTTGTCCCCTGATGAGCCTAAGCTTTATCCTAATGTGGGTTTTCACAATAAATGAGCCCTCTCTGTCTGCTAGCTGCTCTCTGAATCATCTTCTCCCTCCTCAGGTTAGCCAGAGTTCCTACATCATTCAAGTCACTGGTCACATTCAAAATACATATATTTTATGATGGTCGTCAAATGGTGATTTTTTTCTGTAATTTCTTGTTCCTTAGTTGGCCTTTTGCTGTAAGGAGGAGATTTTTCTTCCCCGCTTTGTTTTGTCTGTCAGTATTTTATTACTAGATGCTTTGGTGCTCAGAAGCTCCCAGATTTGGCTCCTGGGAGTGCGTTCAAGATGGTCCCATATCCTTTGACTTGTTCTCATCCTTCTTAGGGCAGACCTTGCGGTCAGACCAAAGAAGACATTTCAAGTTGCTTCCCCAGATCTGGTTTTGAGTCTTTTCCATCTTCAGACCTGAAAACAGCTGTTACTCTAAGGGCCCCGGTTCCTTTCACCACGGAAAGAGTTTTAGAAATCAAGACCTGGATGATAGGTTGGCTCGTTACCACTTGGTATCACTGCTTCTGGGCCCTCCTTAGGAGACAGAGCGAAGTAAATATATCAGCATTTATCCACCCACCCAGCCATCTGTCTGGTGTTTATACTGATGCTTCCAACATGTCACTTCAGGGTTTACCTTTTGGTCTTTCCGTATTTTTAATTTCCTTCTCAGATCATGAGAAACCTGGCTTCCGTGATTCACAATACACGTCCGGATTTCTGCAGTGCTAGAGTGTATCATTTAAAAAGTGCTAGCGCGTATCAGTGAGAAGAACACAGCTTACAGCTAGAGTCCATGTGTGTGGACTGTTCTTTCAGTCTCTAGCCCGAAGGTGTAGAGTCAAATCCTGCGTTGAAATGTTACTTAGGCTTGTTCTCCTTCCTCACCTTTCAGTGTGCTCGTGTTCTTCACCTGAAATCACACAGTAGTTGAGTTCATTGGTAAGTTCAGTCTGTACTTGACCGTTTCTTGATCTCACTCTAACTCATCTTGCGTTTTGAACAATAGTTATTTAGTTGGTGGCGTAGGATCTTCTGTCTTGATTGCGGCCTGTGGGATTGGCATGAGAGCTCTTAGTTGTGGCATGTGGGATTTAATTCTCTGACTAGGGGTTGAACCCAGGTCCGCTGCACTGGGAGCACGATGTTAGCCACTAGACCACCAGGGAAGTCCCTTTAGAGACTGTAAGCATATGGAACATTAACGTGGTCCCCAAAGTCAGACCTGGCTTGTAGGTATACTCCTTCCCCACACTTTTTACCCCATCCTGTGGAGGTAACCAGTGCTATTAATATCACTTTTTGGCTTCTCCTTCCTGTTTCTCTTTCTGCGCGAATGGGCAGAGACATATACATTTTCTTGTTCTTCTTTTATTCCTACGCAGAAGATGAACATTACATTTTCTTTTTCTATTGTAACTTTGACTGTGTGGATCACAATCAACTGTGGAAAATTCTGAAAGAGATGGGAATACCAGACCACCTGACCTGCCTCTTGAGAAATCTGTATGCAGGTCAGGAAGCAACAGTTAGAACTGGACATGGAACAATGGACTGGTTCCAAATAGGAAAAGGAGTCCGTCAAGGCTGTATATTGTCACCCTGCTTATTTAACTTATATGCAGAGTACATCATGAGAAACGCTGGACTGGAAGAAACACAAGCTGGAATCAAGATTGCCGGGAGAAATATCAATAACCTCAGATATGCAGATGAGTGGTCATGTATGGATGTGAGAGTTGGACTGTGAAGAAGGCTGATCGCCGAAGAATTGATGCTTTTGAAGTGTGGTGTTGGAGAAGACTCTTGAGAGTCCCTTGGACTGCAAGGAGATCCAACCAGTCCATTCTGAAGGAGATCAACCCTGGGGTTTCTTTGGAAGGAATGATGCTAAAGCTGAAACTCCAGTACTTTGGCCACCTCATGCGAGGAGTTGACTCATTGGAAAAGACTCTGATGCTGGGAGGGGTTGGGGGCAGGAGGAGAAGGGGACGACCGAGGATGAGATGGCTGGATGGCATCACTGACTCGATGGATGTGAGTCTGAGTGATCTCCGAGAGATGGTGATGAACAGGGAGGCCTGGTGTGCTGCGATTCATGGGGTTGCAAAGAGTCGGACACGACTGAGCCACTGAACTGAACTGAACTGAACTGAACTGATTGTAACGTGTTCTGGAAATTCCTCCATATCATTTGATGGAGATCATTGTTTTTCTTCTCTACAGCTGGGTGGTGCTCTACCATTGGACGCACCATACTATATCCACCCTCCTGGTATGAGCACCAAGGTTGTTCCCAGTTACAAACAGTGCTGCAGTGAATAACCTTGTCTTCATACGTCAGATCGCTAGATCACCAGGTGAACACATATCTGTAGTTCTGTTAGATCTTTTCAGATTCCCCCAGAAGGACTGTGTTGGCTTGCATTTTCACCAGCAACATAGGAGAGAGCCTGTTTCCTTGTAGTTTTGCCAGTTGAATATTCTGTGATCCTTTTGAACTTTTGTCAGTCTGATAGATGAGAAATGAAATCTCTGGGTAGTTTTAATTTGTATTTCTCTGATGCGTGAGATTGAAAACATTATCACATTAGTTGTCATTTTCATAAATGACCACACGTTTGTTGTATGTGCCTTTTGCCCATTTTCTATAAGGTTTTTGGTAACTTTCCTTTCAATTATTAAGAATTCTTTATAATAGGGATATTACCTCTTGTCCTTGATATATCTTGTGAGTAACCCTAAATGTCATTTGTCCTTTAGTTTTATTTATGGTGATTTTTTTCTGTACAAAAGCTAAAAAAAAATTTATGGAGCCAAGTTTATCATTCTTTACTTTCATTGTTTTTCCATCTTGTATCATAGCTACAAAGCCTTTTACTCCACTGTGGTTAAAGAGAATTACTCTGTGTTTGCATGTACACGGCTTCATGTTTGTATATTTAGATCCACTTGGAGTCTATTCTGGCACACAGTGTGAGATTTGTATCTGGTTTTATGTTTTTCCAATAGTTACTTGGTTGTCCTAGGCTGTATATTGTCATCTTGCTTATTTACTTACATGCAGAGTACATCATGCAAAATGTTGGGCAGGATGAAGCTCAAACTGGAATCAAGATTGCTGGGAGAAATATCGATAACCTCAGATATGCAGATGACACCACCCTTATGGCAGAAAGTGAAGAGGAACTGAAGAGCCTCTAGATGAAAGTGAAAAAGGAGAGTGAAAAAGTTGGCTTAAAGCTCAATATTCAGAAAACTAAGATCATGGCATCCAGTCCATCACTTCATGGCAAACAGATGGGGAACAAAGGAAACAGTGACAGACTATTTTCTTGGACTCCAAATCACTGCAGATGGCAATTGCAGCCATGAACTTAAAAGACGCTTGCTCCTTGGAACAAAAGCTATAACCAACCTAGATGGCATACTAAAAAGCAGAGACATTACTTTGCCAACAAAGGTCCGTCTACTCAAGGCTATGGTTTTTTCCAGTAGTCATGTATGGATGTGAGAATTGGACCATAAAGAAAGCTAAGCGCCGAAGAATTGATTCTTTTGAACTGTGGTGTTGGAGAAGACTTTTGAGAGTCCTTTGGACTGAAAGGAGATCCAACTAGTCCATCCTAAAGAAAATCAACCCTGAATATTCATTGGAAGGACTGATGCTGAAGCTCCAGTACTTTGGCCACCTGATGCGAAGAATGGACTCATTGAAAAAGACCCAGATGCTGGGGAAGATTGAAGGCAGGAGGAGAAGGGGATGACAGAGGATGAGATGGTTGGAAGGCATCACCAACTCAATGGACATGAGTTCAAGCAAGTTCTGGGAGTTGGTGACGGTCAGGGAAGCCTGGTGAGCTGCAGGCCATGGGGTTGCAAAGAGTCAGACACGACTGAGTTACTGAATTGAACTTAGTTGTCCTAGCATTTTATTAAAAATTTCATTTTGCCCTGGCAATTTGAAATACTAACTTTTTCACATGCTAAATTTCCATACATACTTGGGTCTGTTTCTGGACTTTTATTTGATTCCACCTGTCCATCCACCTATTCGTGCCCTAGCATGATAGTGGCCTTACAGGGTGTTCCCACATGTGGAGAGTGAGACCCCATCATAGATTTTTGTCCTTGTGTTTTTCTAGCTATTCTTGCACATTTAATTTTCCACATGGTCATCAGTGTCAGTTTTCCAGCTTCATAAAACTGCTTGTTGATATTAATTAATATTTATCAAGTTTTATTTATTATTTTAATTAAATAAAATGTATATTTATTACTATTTATTACTATTCATTTATTTATACATTAACTTGGGTAGAACAGAGATTTTTATGACATTGAATTATCCTATTCAACCCTCACACTATTGCCTGCTTCTCAGATACTCTGGGAAGTTGTGTTAATTGGGTCTTTGGGAAGCAGATGCTGCCACAGAGTTAGGAGTGGGAGAGGTTAGTTGGGCAGTGATGTTTGTGAAAATGACTAAAAATAGTGATATGACTATATCCAACGCAGGGAAGTAAGGGTGTTGATGGAATGAGATTCATCATAACAGATGGCCAAGAGAAATGGAAAAATCAACAGATATATCAGAACTGAAAGGTAGGGACTCCCCTGATGGTCTAGCGGTTAAGATTCTGTGCTTCTAAACACAGAGGGTGTGGGTTCAATCCCTGGTCAGGGAACTAAAATCCCACACGTGGTATGGTGCGGCCAAAAAATACACCCTCAAACAGCAAAAAATCCATTAGAACTGAATGGTATACAGAGAGGAATGACATGCTGCTGGTGCTAAGTCGCTTCAGTTGTACCTGACTCTGTGTGACCCCATAGAGGGCAGCCCACCAGGCTCCCTGTCCCTGGGGCTCCCCTCCAGGCAAGAACACTGGAGTGGGTTGCCATAAGGAATAACATACAGAGGGACTAACCATCAGAAGAAAAGAACAAAAGCTTAAGTGGTGGAGCCTTTGCAGCAAGAGTTGGGGAGAAAAAGTCGAGACTTTTGCTTTGGTAGTTTAGTCACTAAGCTGTGCCCAATTGCGACCTGGTGGACTGCAGCCCACCAGGCTCCTCTGTCCATGGAATTTTCAGCGCTTGCCTTTTCCTTGCTTCTTTAGACATCAGCTCCTACAGTGCTCTCACTGAAGCCTTAAGGGGTTATCTACTAAGGGTTTATTTTTGGCCATTATTCATCTGTTTAGAAATCTATATCTTTAAATTACTTGTTGTTTCACAAAAGAAAACCTGCTTGGTTTAAATAACATACGGAGGCAAGAATACTGGAGTGGGTTGCCATTGCCTTCTCCAGGGGATCTTCCCAAACCAGGGATCAAATCCAGGTCTCCTGCATTGCAGGCAGGTTCTTTACTGATTCAGCCACCAGGAAAGCCCCTGCAGCCTTTTGCTATAATCTTTATTTATTGCCTTTTTATGTAGTCTTTTTTTAGTATTTTGATTTATTTAAACCTTGAGCAGGTTTTATTTTGTGAAACAACAAATAAGTTAAAGATATAGATTTCTAAACAGATGAATAATGGTCAAAAATAAGCCCTTAGTAGATAACCCCTTAAGGCTTCAGTGAGAGTACTGTTGGAGCTGATGTCTAAAGATGCAAGGGAAAAGCAAGCGCTGAAAAGAAGAGGGCAGATGAAGGAAATGGTTAATTCAGAAGCTGGTTTAAATGCCAGGAATGAAATTTATTCCATGCATCAGTGTTCTAAAGTGAGAGGAGGATTTGTCAGCCTGCATCAGCTGGCTTCTTAATTACATCCTTGCCGATCCAAGACCCATGGAAGCGTCAATCACCCTTATCCATGAAGTCATTCCCAGGACAAAAAAGCCATTATTTAACTAGCATCTTTTATTTATGGAGGCTCTAGAGATGTCAGTGGACAAAACAGCCAGTTAAATGGGAGGAAAAAAAAAAACAAACCACAGCTTCTCCAAAGGCTGTTTTGCTTATCATTGTTTTGCTTATTATTTTTTGAAGCTGATGGGCTATTTTGATGTCAGGTAGCTGCAGCCTCAGAATCTCTCACGGCTTGAAGTGGAGCGGTGTGAGCGGAGCTGGGCAGCTGTGGCTGGTGCTGTGGGAATCACATGCTCCCAGCTGGGGTGGTGACAATCAAGCAGGCTCATACGTAACGCAGGACGACACCGTGCCGGGCACCAGGGCCATTTAATAGCCATCTTCCTTCTCCCTAGTGTCAATCATTTTACACCCGACTCCAGGAAGAGTCAGCATCTGCAAGTTCACGCTGGGTGGAGGGGGCTGATTAATTGAACATATCCATCTATATATTCCAAATAGGTCCGACAGATTTATTTCAGGCTCTGGCATCAATCAGTTTTTGCAGCAAACGCCTGGAGTGCAGTTCAAAAAGAGTTTTGCTCATTTCACTTCACACAATGTCCTCTGGGTGCAAATACCAGATTCCTTCTTTTTTATTTTATGTCTTTAATAAAGCATATATATTTAGAGCAGACAGCATGGTGATTGGCACACATATGCTATTGACAATTACTAAGGTCAAGGTAGTTAATGCATCTTCTCCTCACACTGGTGTGTGTCGAGAAATTTGATCTAAATGAGCAAATTTCCAGTACATAGGACCGTATTACCTATGAGTCATTGCTCTACATGAGAGCTCTAGACACATCCATCCTACATGACTGCACCTTTGAGTCCTTTCACCAAGGATTCCCTTCTTTTTTAAGGCTAATATTTAATATTTCACTGTAGAAAAAGATTTTTATATTAAGAAAAGGTACAATCCAGATGCATTTGTCATAGAAGCTTTTATGTACCAAACACAGCTACTTAGTATAGAAAGTGCATGAGAACGAAAAGGAAAACCTGATTGAACAATATTGAATGATAACATCACCCTCATGGTTTGACAGATCAAAAAGAAAACAGTGATGCAGGAACTTGAATGATACAGTTACCAAGCACACAGAGGCGTAATATACTTGATTTGCTTAAACTGGAGTATAATTGCTTGATGATGTTATGTTATTTTCTGCTGTACCAGGAAGTGAACCAACCCTATGCACACATATGCCCCCTCCTTGTTGGATCTCCTTCCCACCCCCTAGGTCATCACAGAACACAGAGCTGAGCTTCCTGTACGTTATAGCAGCTTCTAGCAGCTTCCCACTAGGTATCTGTTTTACCTATGGTAGTGGATATACGTCAACCCCGGTCTCCCAGTTCCTCCCGCTCTCTCCTTCCCCTGTGGCGTCCAGGACATGGAAACAATCTAACTGTTCAATGGCAGGTGAATGGACAGAGATGTGGTGCAGATATACAAGGGAATATTACTCAGCCACTAAACGGAACGAAATAGGGTCATTTGTGGAGACATGGATGGACCTTGAGTCTGTCATACAGGGTGAAGTAAGTCAGAAAGAGGGAAACAAATATTAATGAATATACGTGGAATCTAGAAAAATGGTACAGATGAACCTATTTCCAACGCAGGAATAGAGACGCAGACAAAGAGACAGGACTTGTGGATATAATGTACTTTAATGTTAATTCTATCCAATATTACTGAACACCGGCTTGCTCTTCTATATCAGGAAATTAACACAGAATGAGACAAACATTTCTGGTCCTCAAGGAGCTGGTGGCAAGCTGGCTGTATGGGTCAGATCTGCTCTGCGGGGCTGGGTGCCTTTAAGTTGTGAGGGAGATAAGGAAATAGACTTTGGGGTGCTAATAGCCAGGGTGTGCTACATAACTTTCAAGATCTCACACCAAATGAAAAACTGGAGCATCTTGCTCACAAAGCAAGGGAAAAGCTTTTCCTTCCTTCCGTATTCTCTCTATATATATGTCATAATGATTTTTATTTGCTATTTAACGTCAGAGATAGGGATGCTCGTGAAGCAAGTGCAGACATCCCCAGTGCCTGGCCCCGCCCCCGACTCAGTGTGCGGGGCGTATTTGCCACCTGTGCCCAGGTCCCCAAGTGCAGCTGGGGGGTTGGAGGAGAAGACGGCTGAGGATCTCTTGGTGGGGCAGGTAGGGGAGGGAGGTGAGCAGCACACGCTTCATTGTCCCATTGGACTTCATTGGTAAAACACAAACTCAAAGAGAAAAATATGGAGAGTTTTAACTCAAATGACCCCAGAGTATTAAACCCCAGGCGAGGCCCCCTTCTGAGGGTATATCTCTGTGTGATCCCGCGTCCGTGAAGGCAGCTCTGTTTATGATGCCTCTACTAGAGGCAGACAGAGGAGCAGCGGCAGGAAGGGACGCCAGGAGGTCAGAGCCAGGGTGGCGGCCGCCTCGTCGTGAGGGAAGGCAATCCATCTCTCGGAATTGTTACCAGCCTGGCAAACTGCCGAGTTAGGGACTGGTCCTAACCCAGAGGTTAACGACCCAAGGCATGTGGGCTACGTCTGAAAAGACAGTGCTAGAAATTCCTTAACACTATCCTGATGTTTTTGACCTTACTTGTTTCATTTGGAATTAAGACTGAAGGGTAGTTTTGCCTAGAATATGTAACAGGAAATGTGAATACCAGCATAGGAGGCTCTTTCTATTCTATGTTATGTTTGGAAGTCAGTGGCATCATCACAAATGTCAATCTGAAAAGTATTTTTAAGGAGATGTTAATACGTGCTAATAAGTCTTTTTGAAATCTCCTAGTATCACTCGAGCTTTCTGATTCAGCCCAGTCCCAGCCTTCATTCCTGTGATTCTCGTGACTTGAGGATTTTTCTTCATTTTTCATTTTTTTTTTCCTATCACTGAATCCTGAATACCTGGAATAGATCCTGGAACATAGTTTCAGAACATTTGCTGAATGACTGCACAAATTTTTTCAGAATTGCTACACAGGTTTTATAAGGTAACTTACATTCCTTACAAGTAAAATCAAAATAGAAGAGCTGACGCTTTATTAGTTAACTCATTCACAATTTTTAGAAGGGTTTCTTTCCTCTTGTTGTTTTGTAATACATGGATATAATTTATTTTTCAATTTGTTTAAATGTGGAATTGATTAGGACTTCTTGTTTATTTTAGTTTTGGGTTGAGATGAAAAAATTACTTTTAACAGTGGAATTATGCAAAGAGGTCAAGTTAGGCATCTTAGATACCAGGTCTGAAAGCCCCGGCTCAATCAGGATTGAAGTTAGAGCTAGAGGTTGGAACCAGAGTCTATAACCCATGTATCTCTACTCCAGTGCCCAGACTGTTCTTCTTTGGGGTGCTGACTTGCAGGGAAGAACTCTGGCCATTTGCCCACCCAGCATGTGGTCAGAGATAAATATGCGTAAGAGAGTGAGCTCTGTTGCTAAATCTAGAGGCCTATCTACTAGGAAAAGGCAAACAATGCATTGTAACCAGCCCCCCCAGTTTGCACGAGCTTGGGGTACAAAGTCCGCCTTATAGTGAAACCTGCAGTACCGTGCTAAGGGGCCCTACTGTTCCTGTTATGGCTAATTAAGGGGCCTTTCATCCTGAGTCAGCTCAGTGCCTCTGGCTCTGCACCAGTGGAACAAGGGTTCTAGTTCCCTCCGCCTCCTGGCCAGGATGCCAGTCGCCCCAGATGTGCCCTAGGGCTCTTCATGGCTCTTGGAGACCATGCGGCTGCAGATGAGTGAGCCTGGTGTGGAGTCACTGCACCTGGAAGAGGGCACGCATGTTTTCACAGGGTGAGGAGGGGAGGGCTCCAGTGGGTGCTCTGGTCCAGGCTATGTGGACAGGGGGACAAAGGCGCTCAAGAGACTGGAAAGGGGGCTTCCCTGGCGGCTCAGTGGTAAAGAATCTGCCTGCCAGGGCAGGAGACATAGGTCTGATCCCTGGTCTGGGAGGATCCCACAGGCTGTGCAGAGATAAGCCCGTGTACCACAACTAGTGAGCCTGTGCCCTAGGACCCAGAAACAGCAACTCCCGAGCCCCTGTGCCTAGAGACGGTGCTCTGCCACAGGAGCACCTCCTGCACCGCAACTAGAGAGTGGCCCTCGCCTGCCACAGCTAGAACAAGTTTGTCCACAGCAATGAAGACCCAGCACAAGGGAAAAAGAAAAAAAAAGATACTGCGAAGAGTCCTGAAGCAAGGTGGTTCTGACACCTGAGCGCTGGAGCTGGGGGTAAAACACTTGCCCTTCTCACCTTGGCTACCCAGGAAACACACGCACATCACCCCCACAGGGAGGAATTCCTGCCACGGCCCCTCAGCTTTTCCTGGAACTCCTTGCTGTGGTCAAGGGAGGCAAAGTCCAGGAGTCACTGCCTCCAGAAATTCAGGATGTCAGCAGGGTCATCGCCCGGGCTGTGGGCACAGCTCTAGCCTTCGCTGTAGCGGATCTCCGTGGATTTCCATAGGTGTCAGGGAATCTTTTAGACCAGACGGGTAGGTAAGTTTCTCCTTTCTGAGCACCGTAGCGTAATGTAGTTGTTCAGTCGTGTCTGACTCTTTGCAACCCTATGGACTGTAGCCCGCCAGGCTTCTCTGTGAGATTCTCCAGGCAAGAATACTGCAGTGGGTTGCCATTCCCTTCTCCAGGGGGTCTTCCTGACCCAGGTCTCCCATATTTCAGGCAGATTCTTTATGGTCTGAACCACCAGGGAAGCTCTATCTATATTTCTGAGCACTATACCCAAAATGAGATTGTATCAAGCCTCAAATGTTCTGGCCCCTAAATATTAAAACTGGTTGCTTTCTCCTTGGATCCTTGTGTTAGCTTGGCCCGCAAATGCCAAGGTGGGATTAGACATGCAAAGTATACATGGTGGGGAAATGCCTGTAAAGGATACAAGGGAAGGGGCCAGGAGGAGGCTGGAGAACCTGTGGACCGTAGGAAAGTCTGACTTGGGGAAGGAGAGAAGGAAAGAAGGAGGGTAGGGTGGGAAGAGTCTTTCTACAGTGTCATTACAAGAATGGCTTGGCCAGGCTGAAGGGGAGTTGTTGAACCCAAAGTCAACTTGGGTTGGGGCTTCCCTAGTGGCCCAGTGGTTAAGAATTCTGCCTTGCAGTGCAGGAGACATGGGTTTGATTCCTGGTTCAGGAAGATCCTACATGCTGTGGGGAATTGAGCTGGTGTGCCACAACTATGGAAGCTTGCACACTCTAGAGCCTGTGCTGTACAACAAGAGAAGTCACCTCAATGAGAAGCCTGCACACAACAGTTAGGGAGTAAGCCCTGCATGCCACAACTTGAGAAAGCCTGAGGGCAGCAACGAAGACCCAGCCCAGCCAATAGATACATAAGTAAATGTAAGAAAAGAATATATATCTTTTAAAAGGTCACCAGCTATAAGAGCTTAATATCTGCCAGGAGTGGGCATGAAGTAATGTCTTCCCCTGGTACTCAGGCCTTGTCTGGGAGCAGCTGGGTAGCAAGTGTGGCCTCCATGGGGACGTGATGGTGGATCCATCTGGGGCCTTCAGTCAACTACGCTCCTTGTGGTTTGAGATCATAGCGGCTTATTTCTGTGGCTGCCACAGCCCTCGTTGCTGCTTCTTGCGTCCTGGTCTTGGGCAGAGCCATCCTAGTCTAAAGGGCAAGTTTTAGGAACTTGGAACTTGAAAAGTTCTTTGTGAAGAGATACAGTTTTGGTGGGTGTGATTCAGACGACACTTGAGGATTTCCATCTCCTCCTATGCACACCATTGTGTAATTCCCTCCTTTTGAGTATGGGCTGGACCTCATGATATTCATATAACAATAGAACATGGCTAAAATGATGGGGTGTCACCTTTTAAGAGACTGTGGGTTTTATCTTGCTAACAGACTTGCTCTATCATCCTCTCTCTTGCTGGCTTTGATGACAATCCATGGAAGAGACCTCTGTGGTGAGGATCTCAGGGCTACCTTTCTCCAACAGTCAGCATAATACTGAGACCCTCAGTCCAGCAACCTGTAAGGAACAGGTTCCTGCCAACAACCATATGAGCATGGATGGGAATACTTCCCCAGTCAAGCCTTCAGATGAGAGCCCAGCCCTGGCCAACACCTTGATTGTAGTCTTGTAAAACCCTGATCAGAGGACCCAGATAAGCTGTGACCAGGCTCTTGGGCCAGAGATGCTCTGAGATAATAAATATGTGTTGTTTTGTGCTACTAAATTTCTGACAATTTATTACACTGTACTGGATAGCAACTGGAAGGGTTTATTTCATCTTTCACCAACAGCATCTAAACCCTGAACTCCCTGGATATGCTGGGGGAAGTTATCAGATCCCTTCCATGCTAGAAGTGTGAGACCCAGACCTGCTTCCAACAAGCACTTTTATTTTACAACATTGGTTTAATCATTAGTGAAGTGAAGTTGCTCAGTCATGTCCAGCTCTTTGCGACCCCATGGACTGTAGCCTGCACCAGGCTTCTCTGTCCATGGGATTTTCCAGGCAAGAGTACCGGAGTGGGTTGCCAGTTCCTTCTCCAGGGGATCTTCCCAACCCAGGGATCGAACTCAGCTCTCCCGCTTTGCAGGCAGACAGTTTACCCTCTGAGCCACCAGGGAAGCTTAGGTTTAATCATTGGCTATACAGTAAGTATACAAAGCAAACATCCTTGTTATTGTGTCGGAGTTCTAGGAGCAAATGCAAAATTCAATCAGGAGTAAATCCTGCTAAGACGCTGTTAATCAGTCTTTTTTGGCACCTGTTCAGCTAAGGAAAAAAGCCTCCTCCACATGGCAAATGTGCAGGGAAACAGCAAAGGCAACATTTGTCAGCAATAAAACCAGCTAGACGCCTAAAGATCCCTGAACAAAAGAAAGAGGCTTACAGTGTGTAGACAATTCTTTGCCATGGTTTTATCCCAAGTATACCTCTGTCTAGAAAATGATTCATTCCTTTTCTGAAATTATACATTTCTCAGAAAAAGCTTCCAGAAGATCTCTTAGAGATGAAAACACTGCAATTTTCATGAAACATCCCAGATTTTTTAAAAAATCAGTAACCCAGTTTCTAAAAATAACTTAATTCCAACATCAGAACTGTCATCTCAGAAGTTTTCATCCTTAGCAGGAATAAAATGAATTCCCAGTGCCAGATCTTGGTTCTAGAAAAGGTGTCCATGGTAGAGTATGTGTGCAGCCACGCCTGCACACGAATGGAATTAGGAGTGCCCTACAGTGTTCCAACACTTCATAGCAGCAATGTCCACAGAAAACCATGTTTTCTTTTCTAGAGAATTCTCTATGTGGTCCCATGTTTCTTTCTTGCATATTGAAAAAGACTCAGGAATGACCACGATCCTCTGCCATGCTTGCATCAAATGCTCTTACTTATCCATGTAGGCTCCATGGGTGCTTGTCGGCATGAAATCGATCTGTGAGTAAGGGACTGGATCATTGTCTACAGGTCCCAGAGTGAGGCAGGGGCGAAGGTGGGAGTCTTTAAGAACCCCTTTGAAACTCTAAAGGGGGGCAGTAGGCACTCTTTCCAGACAAAGGTACACTCAGGCAGACACACACTTTGCAATGAACTTTGAAAGCATGTTCTTGGTGCCTGTGAATTTCAGTGTGCATGGATCTCAAGGGCGGGAAAACCCCCAAATAAAGGAAGTTCTTGCCCCTGTTTTAGGCCCGCTTTCTAGGGTGGCTCTTTGGGGCCCTTGCACTCTTCTCACAGAGATCCATGAAGACCCCAGGAACTTCTCACTAGGCTTTAATTTGTGGACTAGCTTCTGGGCCACATGACCCCAGACTGGCCTGGGCATGGTTTGGCAAGAGTGGAGGAGGGAGACTTTCTTGGTGATCGAGTGATAAAGAATCCACCTTTCAATGCAAGGGACTTGCATTTGATCCCTGGTCCAAGAACTAAGATCCCATATGCTGTGGGGCAGCTAAACCTGTGTGCTGCAACCACTGAGCCTGTCTGTGCGTCACAACTAGAAAACCTGCGGACTGCAGTGAGAATCCAGCATGCTCAATGGAGAGAAGCCCCGCCGCAGTCAACAACAGAGAAGAATGCAGGAGGGTGGGCCCCGGGTTTTCCCAGATAGCACCCCACCCCGTCCCTGACTGCCTGCCCGCCAGGTTTCTCATTCACTTATTATGCAGATCGGCCTAGAGCGAGAGAATGCTCCAATATCTATTTCGTGATTCATTATGTCGTTCAACTTAATAACTCCCCATCATTGTAAATTAATAAATTGACATCATGACTGCCCAGATTACCTACTGTGAGTCAGACTGATTTTTAAAATCTTTAAAAATTAATAGACTTCATACTTTAGAACATGTTTAGATTTACATAAAAGTTTATGTACATTTAGATTTACATAAAAGTTTATGTACATTTAGATTTACATAAAAATCATGCAGAGTTTCCACATCCTCCTCCTCTCCTTCGTGACTCTGTTAGTAACATCTTGCATTCGTGCGCATGTTTGTTGCAGTTAATGAATCACTATTGATACACAGTTATTAGTTAATACCCATAGCTTGCCTTGAGGCTCGTTTTTCATGTTGCTCAGCGGGATAGGCTTTGACAAACGTGTTGTGTCGCGTGTCCACTGATACAGCACCATGTAAGTGGTTCTTCCTGCTTTACCCCCAAATACCCTCTGCTTCCCCCCACTCCTGGCATGTTGTGATCTTTTTATCATCTTTAGTTTTGCCTGTTCCAGAGTGTCATATAGTTGGAATCATAAGATATGTATCTCTTCCCAGACAGCCTTCTTTTACTAAGAAACGCGTGTTTAAGCTTCTTTCACCCCTCTCTGTGACGAGTTAGTGCATTTCTTCTTACTTCTGAGTGATATTCCACTGTCCGGATGGACCACCGTTAGTTTATCCACGAACCTCATAAAAGGACATTTTTGTTGCTTCCAGTTTTGGTGATCATGAATAATACTGCTATAGACGTCCACGGGTCGGTTTTGTGCGGGGTAAGTTTTCACCTCCTTTGGGTCCCTGGGGCGGTTGTCCAATTTTGCCTTGCCAGCAGCAGTGACTGAGAGCTCCTGTCACTCCGCATCCTCACCGGCCCGTTGTTGCCCATCCATCGATTCCCGTCCAGTCCAGTCTTTACATGATGGTTGCAAAATGGTGGTTTTTCAACCCAGCTTCCCTCCATGGCCACCAGCGGGCTCTCAGCATTGTCCTGCGAGCAAGAGTCCTTCCACTTGTCTTATCTGTCTCTCTCATTGTAGTTGATTTACAGTATTTTCTCAGTTTCGGGTGTCCAACATAATGATTCAAAACTTTTACAGATTTTACTCCCATTTAAAATTATTATAAAATATTGGCCATGTTCCATGTGCTGTACAATATATCCTTGTAGTTTATTTATTCTATGCATACAAGTTTGTACCTGTTAGTCCCCATGCCTATCTCGCCCCTGCCCACTTCCCGCTCCCCATCGCTAACGGCTAGCTTGTTCTCTGTGTCTGTGGGTCTGCTTCTTTTCTGTTATATTCACTGGTTTGCTGTAGTTTTTAATTCCACACATAAGCGATATCATACAGTATTTGTCTTTTTTTTGGTCTGATTTATTTCACTAAGCATAATACCCTCCAGGTCCATGCAAGTTGTTGCAAAAGCTAAATTTTTAATTTTTTTATGGCTGGGTATTAATATTCTATTATATAATATAACATTTATTTATCACATCCTCTTTATCTATTCATTGATGGGCATTTTCATTGCTTCCAAATCTTCTCTATGGTAAATAATGCTGCTGTGAATATTGGGGTGCATATATCTTTTCAAATTAGTGTTTTTATTTTCTTCAGATATCTACCTAGGAGTGGAATTGCTAGATCATATGGTAGTTCTATTTTTAGGTTTTTAAAGAACTTCCATACTATTTTCCACAGTGGCTGAACCAATTTACATTTCCATCAACAGTGTACAAAGATTCCATGTAGTAAATCTTAAAACCAGGAAGTATTATTCCTCCAACTTTGTTCTTTTTCAAAGTTGTTTCGGATATTCTAGGTCCTTTCCATTTCCACTAGAATATTAGAATAAGTTTGACAATTTTTGCTAAAAATCATCCCAGGCTTTAGATTGGGATTGCACTGAAACTGTAGACTAACTAGAGAGATGAAGCGTCATTCTTTTCATATCTAGTCAAGGGTACATTCCATCAGCACAGCTTATTATTGATGATGTTTACCTTGATCACCTGCTTAAGGTAGTGTTGGGTTTCTCCTTTGTCAAATGACTCTTTTCCCCTTTTAATACTGTGCTCTCCAGAAGGAAATCACCATGCAAAGCCCATACTTAAGGAATGAAGGATTGTGTTCCCTTCCTACTCCCTGCTTTGAAAATATTTACATAATTATTTGGAATTCCTCCCCATGGGAGATTTGTCTCTTCTTCCCCTTTATTTACTTACAGAATTGTTTATTTATACAATATGGACTCAAGGATATTTATTTTATACTTGAGTTATATAATCCAATACTATTATAAATACTACTATATTTTATTGTATATTTTATTTACAATTGCTTCTTGGCAGGAAAGCTATGACAAACCTAGACAGTGTATTGAAAAGCAGAGACACACTCTGCTGACAAACATTTGTATAGTCAAGGCTATGGTCTTCCCAACGGTCACATATGCTTGTGAGAGCTGGACCATAAAGAAAGCAGAGTGCCGGAGAATTGATGCCTTCAGACTGGGGTGCTGGAGAAGACTCTTGAGAGTCCCTTGGACAGTAAGGAGATCAAACTAGTCAATCTTAAAGGAAATCAATCCTGAATACTCACTGGAAGGACTGATGCTGAAGCTGAAGCTCCAATATTTTGGTTACTTGATGCGAACAGCTGACTCACTGGAAAAATCCATGGTGCTGGGAGATTGAGGGCAGGAGAAGATGGTGTCAGAGGGTGAGCTGGCTGGATGGCACCACCAATGCAATAGACTTGAACTTGGGCAAACTTCAGGAGATGATGAGGGACAAGGAGGCCTGATGTGTTGCAGTCCCTGGGGTTGCAAAGAGTCGGACATGACTGGATGACTAAAGAACAACATTTTATTGCTCATTTTTTTTTTCCAGATTTGGTCACAGGGAACCCTTTCAGTTGGTCCCTATGCTTCTTTGATATACCCAAAACATTGGATTTTTTTCCCCCCCACATTCTTCATTACTTTCTGGCAATATAAGATGTTTCAGATTTGTTTTGTGTAGTTCTTGCTTCAGTACTAGAATCAGCCATGTCTCCAAGAAGCGCTGGTTCCTTTTATTGGAGAATGGTATTAGACACCAAGATTTGGGAAATAACTTCCTACTGAAGAGTCACGCTTCTAGGCTCTCTCAGCTGACAGAACAAGGAAATACAGGCATGTGGCTCTTTTTTTCATAGCTGCATTGTATTCCATTGTATACATGTGCCAGAGTTTACTGAAACAATTTCCTAGCATGGGCATTTTGGTAGTGTCCGATATCTTACAATTAAAAGCCATGCTGCAATCAACAACCTTGTACATTTGTATTTTTATGTTGTTGGAGGTAAATTAGGGTAAATAGTCGTTCCTGGTGGCTCAGATGGTAAAGAATCTGCCTAAAATTCAGGAAACCTGGGTTCAATCCCTGAGTTGGGAAGATCCCCTTGGAGAAGGAGCTGGCAACCCACTCCAGTATTCTCGCCTGGAGAATCCCATGGACAGAGGAGCCTGGCGGACTACAGTCCATGAAGTCACAAAGAAGTTGGATACAACTGAGGGGCTAACACTTTCACTTTCCTAATATCTTTAGGATAAATAACTAGGGATTGCTGGGTTTAAGGACAAATGAATAAGTAGAGTTTTTGGATATTGCCAAATTCCTTTTCATAAGTGTCACCTCACATTTACATTCCCATCAGCGATGTATGAGAGTACCTGTTTTCCACAACTTTGCCAACAGAGTGCATTGTCAAACTTGGGAATTTTTTGCCAACCTGACAGGTGAGAAGTGGGTATAGCAGCCACTCAGTTCCCATGGAGGAATGTAGGCTTTCTAAACTAACAAGCTGGAAACAATGAGCTAAAACAAAAGAATCCAAAAGCTAGGGGATGGGGCAGGAAAATGCCTCTCACGGGCTCCACTCTTCTAGAATGTTCAGAATAAGGCATAAATAGATCATCTCATTTTGCATGCACACAAAGGAAAACAAAGATTTTTGGACAGGACTCACAGCCCCAAAGAAAACCTGCCTTTTAGTAAACGCATTGCAATCCCGCAGCATCTTGTGGGAGCAAGTTCTCTGCGGCTGCCTGTGACCAGAAGCCGACATCCTCCAGGATGCTTCATTTGTGTGGCTGTCCCCTGGGGTGGCAGTGGTGCTGTGGCCACCCAGAGTTTTTGTTCTGTAACTTCTCTGGCATCCAGGTTATGGTACAGTGGCCTGGAAATTCAGTACTCACTGGCCAGCACACATCCTTTCCATGATCCGGGATTTTTAACATGAAGCAAGGCAATGGCATCCCACTCGAGTCCTCTTGCCTGGAAAATCCCATGGAGGGGGAGCCTGGTGGGCTGCAGTCCATGGGGTCTCGAACAGTCGGACACGACTGAGCGACTTCGCTTTCACTTTTCACTTGCATGCATTGGAGAAGGAAATGGCAACCCACTCCAGTGTTCTTGCCTGGAGAATCCCTGGGACAGGGGAGTCTGATGGGCTGCCGTCTATGGGGTCGCACAGAGTCAGACACGACTGAAGTGACTTAGCAGCAGCAGCAAAGAATCCAGAGACACCAGGAGGAAGTTTTCCCAAAAAATATCCATTGTACCAAAATTATGAAAGAAATGTCACCTTGATTAGCTGTCAGTTGTCACAAGGAGAAAATGCTATAAAATAATTTCCATCACTGGCATCCAGTGTTGGTTTCCTTGTTCACTGTACCCATAGTCTCATCCAAGAACCCCCACTCCCCAACCTTTAATGAGGTGGGGGGTACAGCAGGCACTTTTCCCCCCGCTACATGGATGAGGAAAGAGTTGGTATGGACGGGGTAACCCAGATAACTCAGCTGGTGAAAGAGCCAGGGAGGCACGCCATCCACCAAGCAATGCCACTCAGGAGCTGGACTTTAGTTACAGAAGGAAAACAATGGTCAGAAGTGGTCTTGTCTCAGTGAGATGTCTCACTCAGCATCTCAGTGAGATGCTACGACATCTCTTTGGGTCTCAGCCTATTGTTCAAAAAGGAAAAAGGTATAGAGTCTAAGCTTCTGTCGAATGGAGGCCTTGGCTTACCTATACAGAGGAATGGAATGATTCTTATCTTACTATACTACACTGTACTATTCATTCATCCATGAATGTTGATAGTCAAATTGGATTGCAAGTCAACGGCATGCATGGCTGTGGAGACCCATGTGGGATGTTGTGAAGATGTAGCTCCATCATGCCTAGGAGCATGAGATGAACTACCTATGCACTTGGTACCGCATCCTCCAAATTCTACGTTGACAGACACATTCAAATCATAAGCAAACTCCCAAGAGCTTATTTCTCAGTTCTCTAGTTTACCTCCCTGGGGTTACATATCCCTACAAAGAGATTTTCATTTCCAAGCTGAGTTTTGCAATTTTTATTTTAATATTGTTTAATAGTTTAATTCAATAATTAATTTCTCACTCTTTCTGAAGGAAAATCAAGCTGCTGTGTACCTTTAAAAGTTGACAGTATTTGACTACGAAAGCAGAGTGGATTATTGAAGATCTCTGGGGTGAAATGGGGCTTCCCAGCATGCATGCATGCTAAGTCACTTCAGTTCAGTTCAGTTCAGTTGCTCAGTCGTGTCTGACTCTTTGCGACCCCATGAATCGCAGCACTCCAGGCCTCCCTGTTCATCACCAACTCCCGGAGTTCACTCAGGCTCACGTCCATTGAGTCAGTGATGTTATCCAGCCATCTCATCCTCTGTCGTCCCCTTCTCCTCCTGCCCCCAATCCCTCCCAGCATCAGAGTCTTTTCCAATGAGTCAACTCTTCGCATGAGGTGGCCAAAGTACTGGAGTTTCAGCTTTAGCATCATTCCTTCCAAAGAAATCCCAGGGCTGATCTCCTTCAGAATGGCCTGGTTGGATCTCCTTGCCGTCCAAGGGACTCTCAAGAGTCTTCTCCAACACCACAGTTAAAAAGCATCCATTCTTCTGCACTCAGCCTTCTTCACAGTCCAACTCTCACATCCATACATGACCACTGGAAAAACCATAGCCTTGACTAGACGGACCTTAGTCGGCAAAGTAATGTCCAACTCTTTGCGACCCCAGGGACTCTAGCCCTCCAGGCTCCTCTGTCCTTGGGATTCTCCAGGCAAGAATACTGGAGTGGGTTGCCATGTCCTCCTCCAGGGGATCTTCCCAACCCAGGGACAGAACCCTCGTCACTTATGTCTCCTGCATTGGCAGGTGGCTTAGTGGTAAAGAGTTCACCTGCAGTGTAGGAGACGCGGGTTTGACTCCTGGGCTGGGAAGATCCTCTGTGGAAGGAAATGGTAACGCACTCCAGTCTTCTTGCCTGGGAAATCCCAAGGACAGAGGAGCCTGGTGGGCTGCAGTCTATGGGGTCACAAAGAGTGGGACATGACTGAAGCGACTGAGCACACACAGGCTGGGGTTAAACAAGCATCCGCTTAGTTGGGAGAGTGAGGCACTTTGTGAGAAGCCCAGGACTGAAGAGGCCCTCCGCTGCCCTCTAGAACAAAATTCCACTGGATGCCCGAACCACCGTTCCTTTTACTGGGTCTTAACCGGAGTCTTTAGTAAACGCCGTTGGAAGGCTCAGGTGGCTATTCAGCGGGTGTGTCCGTTTAGCAATTACCAGAATTGAATTCATATTTGTGAGAACAAGAAGGCTGGAGCCCTTCCAGGCAGAACATTTGAAACTAAATGTATTGAAGTAATGAAGGTCTTAAAAGCCCAGGCAGAATGGATGTATTAAAAGGTGGCGATAAGACTGAATACATCACAAGGAGTAATGAGGTTCTGAGAGCAGGCAAACTGGCTTGTACAGTTCCTCTCACTGGTTCAGGGCAGAGGAGAAACTGTGCCATTTATAAAATGATACTTTGATTTTTCTCAAAGTCTTCTGTCCACTTAAAGTAAATGGAAAGTGAAGTAGGAGGATGGAGAAAATAGGGTAAAAATGAAAAAAAGTTACAGTTGAAATCTTAAAGTAATTTTAGCTAGTTGGTTAAAAGAAAGCCCTCTTTTCTCAATTTATAAAAGCGGAAGAGTAGACAGACATAAATAATGGTGATAAATATAAATCTGCTAAGTGAAAATATGTTAATGTTGGGAATATATTTAGCCAAGAGAAGAAAAAAAAGCTGAAAACATAGAAATCACCTTAAAAATAGTAACGGAGAAGTGGAAATGAGGAAAAATAACCCGAAGGGTTACTGCAACCCTTCAGTGACTTCTGAGTAGGTGAGAAATTTTAGTACCAAGCATTTTGTAACAAGACATTAAAATAATGCTTTTATTTCCCTCTTTAGATCAAGAATATGAATGTAGGTTTCCTACCATAATAAAGTGTAGCAATTTCCCTCCAGTGGTTCTGGACCAGAAACCTCAATGAAGCTAATGGAGTCCTTGACTGCCAGAACGTCTAGAGGAGAGAGAGTGCCATAGAAACCTGGCATCGTCATTGCAATGGGCACTTGCTCCTCTTGGTGGAAGTTCAAGGCTGGCGCCTCCATCTGTGATGCAGAGAAAGGCTCAAAAGGAAAGGAGCTTCTATCACGTGAGTGCCTACTATGTGCCACTCACTATACCTGCCAGACACTTTGGCCACAGTATGTCATTTAATCCTTCCCTGTGCCCTAAGGGACCATGGTCATTACCTACATTTGGAAGAGGTGGAACTTAGGATTCAGAGAGATTAGTTTGCCTATGGATATACAATTAGAAAGTCTTCCCTGGTGGCTCAGATAGTAAAGAATCCATGTGCAATGCAGGACACATGGGTTCAGTCCCTGGGTCGGGAAGATCCCACGGAGAAGGGGATGGCAACCCACTCCAGTATCCTAGCCTAGGAAATCCCATGGAGAGAGGAGCCTGGTGAACTGCAGTCCATGGGGTAGCAAAGAGTTGAACAGGACTAAGTAAGTAACCCTGGAGAAGGAAATGGCAACCCACTCCAGTATTCTTGCCTGGAGAATCCCATGGACAGAGGAGCCTGGCGGGCCACAGTCCACAGGGTCGCAAAGAGTCGGACACAACTGAGTGACTTCACACACAAGTAACTAAAGAAAGAAAGTGAAGTCGTTCAGTCATGTCTGACTCTTTATGACCCCATGGACTGTAACCTACCAGGCTCCTCTGTCCACGGGATTTTCCAGGCAAGAGTACTGGAGTGGGTTGCCATTTCCTTCTTCAAAGAAAGTGAAAGTTGCTCACTCATGTCCGACTCTTTGTGACCCCACAGACTATACAGTCCATGGAATTCTCCGGGCCAGAATACTGGCGTGAGTAGCCTTTCCCTTCTCCAGGGTATCTTCCCAACCCAGGGATTGAACCCAGGTCTCCTGTGTTGCAGTCGGATTCTTTACTGGCTGGGCCACCAGGGAATCTTAAGTGACTAAACACGCATGCAGTTAGAAAGTAGAGCAACAGTATTTGAAGGCTCGTGGTAGAAAACGACTCCGTATTTGCTAGGGGCTGAGCTGTGTTTTGCTTCCTCCACCCTCGCATATTCATATGTTGAAGTTCTAAGGACCCTCAGGACTTCAAATTGTGACCGTATTTGGAGATAGGGTCTTTCTGGTGCTAATTAACCTGATTGGTGTCTTTAGAAGAAGAGGGAATCTGGCCACACAGGGAGACACTAGGGTTGCACACCCATGGAGGTAAGGCCACGTGAGGACACAGAAAGACTGCGCCACCTGCAAGCCAAGGAGAGAGGCCTCAGAGGAAACCAACCCTGCCGGCGCCTGGGTCAGGACTCCAGCCTCAGGACTGTTCAGTTACGTTACGATTTTGAGACTCAGAATGTGTTCTTGCATAGTTGTTGCTGTTCAGTTGCTCAGTCGTGTCCAAATCTTTGCTGCCCCATGGACTGCAGCACAACAGGCCTCCTTGTCCTTCACTATCTCCCAGAGTTTGCTCAAACTCATGTCCATTGAGTCAGTGATGCCACCCAACCATCTCGTCCTCTGTCGTCCCCTTCTCCTCCTGCCTTCAGTCTTTCCCTGCATCAGGGTCTTTTCCAATGAGTCAGCTCTTTGCATCAGGTAGCCAAAGTACTGGAGCTTCAGCTTCAGCATCAGTCCTTCCAACAAATATTCAGGATTGATTTCCTTTAGGATTGACTGGTTTGATCTCCTTGCTGTCCAAGGGACTCTCAAGGGTCTTCTCCAACACCACAGTTCAAAAGCATCAATTCTTCGGCGCTTAGCTTTCTTTAGAGTCCAACTCTCACATCCATACATGACTACTGGAAAAATCATAGCCTTGATGAGACAGACCTTTGTTGACAAAGTAATGTCTCTGCTTTTTAATATGCTGTCTAGGTTGGTCATAGTTTTTCTTCCAAGGAAATAGTGTCTTTTAATTTCATGGCTGCAGTCACCATCTGCAGTGATTTTGGAGCCCTCCTAAATAAAGGCTGTCACTGTTTCCATTGTTTCCCCATCTATTTGCCATGAAGTGGTGGGCCTAGATGCAGAATATCTGTAATGTTAAATTGAAACAAAATACATGGATTCCACAGAGTAAGACAAATCTACCAGGACTCGCAAACATGGTTTTGTCATAATGCTATTAATATCTGGACACAGAGATGATCAAGGGGAGGAGATTACAGGGTCTTGGTCTTGAGAGGCTGGGCTAGAGATGGGAGGAATTTCTACGGGCATCAGCCGGCTTGTGTGAGAGCACCACCCACCACACCTTCCTGCTGATGGGTTGGAGCCAGAATAAACACACCCGCCCTGCCTGCTTTTCTGCATGGAGGGACCCTAGACCCCAAAGAGCATGGAGCTGTGAGAAACCCAGGCAATCCTGGCAGCTCTCTCTCCTTGTCATCAGTGAAGAGGGCAGAGTCCACTCAGAGGGAGTGAGGGTGGGTGGTGTTCACACATGCGAATGCCATCATTGGAGGTTAGCTTCTGCTTTTTTTTTTTTTTAAACTAAATAAAACATGAGTGAATAAATAGAATTTAATTAAAAATTAATTTTTCTAAATAGGAAAATAAGATTTAACTACATAAATGTGACTAACTTTTAAATTCTCTATACCATCACACAATTAAATGGCAAATCAGAAAGTGAGGATTAATAGCTGTCAAATCTATGACAATGGGCTCAAATAATAGTTACAAATAACATTATGAAGACACGAGAGAAAAAGCCAACACCTCAGTAGAAATGGTTAGCTTCTGTTTGGAAACATAACAGCAAGATCCCAGAATACAGAAGAATTATGCCTTTAATGAATTTTAGGTCTCAGTTTGTACTAAGACTGTGTACCCTGACTTAAGATGACTTAAAATGAGATTAAGTGGGACTGTGTGGAGCCCCAGAGTCCCACAAGAAATGTGAAGCGATGGCACTGATTGATGCTGGTGGGATTCAGCTACACGACCTGCCAGATCCGTGTTTCCCTGCCTCGGAGCGAGGAATTGGACGAGAGTCTGTTATCCCAAAGGCACAGGCGTGGGATACGGTTTCAATAACAGTGGTGGGCTGCACGGAGCCCTCCTAAAGCATCGCTTTACTTATTAAGCAAATGGAAATTGATTATTTACTGTGAGTCACTGTGGTTTGTTCTGGGGATTCAGCGGGGAGCAAGTCAGCAAAGGGAGAGAGTAACACGGGATGTGAAGGAATGTTTGTAATTGCGAAATCTGCTTGTAGCATCATGAGAACACAGAATTCTTTTTTGGGAGAAAACTGTTCTTTGTTTAGGCGGAAAACCACAATGGCCATGTAAGGTGATGGTCCCTTTGCCAAGCCTCACTGGGAGAGGTTTAGACGGAGAAGGGTAAAAAGCATCTGCATTTGGGGAGACTGGGGTTCACAGGCAGTAGGAGTGACTCCTGGATGGAAAGAAAAGGAGGAACCAGTGAGGGGAGGTTGCCCCAATAACAGCAGGACCTGGTCTGGTTGAAGAAGGCATGGTCTGGAGGGATGCAGGGGTGTGACATCCCATCTGAAGGCTTTCTGCTGGTCTTGAACGCCTCTAGCACTGGAGTCTTGCACGGGTGGTGCCGTGTGGGGGACGGAGAGGGAGGTGGTGGAGAGTCACGGAATGCTCGGTCACAGTGGCCAATGAGGACCATTTAGATGAACTCAGGTGGCATGTGGGAGTCTCCTGCTGAGCCCAGATATCTTCACATGGGTGACCCTCCACGTGGTCCCTCAGGAAAGGCTGGGGCTCGAGCCATTTTGGGTCTTCTAGGAGGGCACAGATCCTGTCTCAACCCGGAGAGGAGGGGTTTCTGAGACATTAAAGCCACCACTTGGCTGGCCTGCAGGGACATGATGACCTTTGGCAAAGAGATGCCGTGCTGGGAACGTGCGGACGAGAAAGCGGGGACCCGGGATGCTGGCAGGGGGTGGAGAGCAGGATGCAGAGGGCGGGGGGAAGGTCAGGAGAATGAAAGATGTGGGTGTCCAGTGAGGGGCAAAAAGGGTCAGACACTCTGGGATGGAGGGTGGGCTAAGGCAGAGGGGGCAGGTGTCGGGGGGCTCCAGGGAGCCTGGGAAGCCGCAGAGAGAGGAACTAGCCCGCAGTCTCCTGTCCCGCAGTGGAGATGGGGAAGGAAGGCTCCATGGGCCCCCTGGCCCTGCAGCTGCAGCCCTGCCTCTGCTTCGAGGTCGACCTGCGTGGTTCACACTCTACACTGTGTCCCCCTTTCACCAGAGGCCCCAGGGGACACCCCCCTACCCCCCCGACAGCCCCCGAGTGCAGGGCGCGGTGCCAGGGGAGGTCCAAGCTGCTTCCCCCGACCACCAGTGGCTTGCTGTCTGGACTGATGTTCCCTGGGATGGGCACCAATAAACCAGAAGCCGGATACTGGCGTTCTCCTTTCCCCATGCCAGGTGGGCGCTGGGCTGACCCTCCCGACAGTTCATCAGGCATACGGCCCATCTTACAAGTGAGGAAGAGGAGGCCAGGGCAGCGAGGAAACTTGCCAGTGGTCAGGGAGGGGGCAGAGCAGAGCGCAGCCAAGGTCGGGGGACCGCTGAGCCCCACCGTGCGTGCGCCTCCCCTCTCCTTCCCCTGCCTCTGTGCCCACCCTCCGCCTCTGTACTGACATCTCTCTAGTTGCCCCCGAAGCTCCTGCCCGTTGGTGTCTTGGTTTCCTTGGTCTGACGTCCCCTCCCAGCTCTTTAGGGATGGTGAACTCTCCACCAGGTAAAATGGGTCTTTTTGTCCCATGCTCTGCAGCCCCTGGGCTGGCGGGGGTGGGGATAGATACACTTGAACGAGCTCAGCCCACAGGAGAGGGCGGGTTCAGGGAAACCCACAAGGGGGTGGAGCTGCCCGGGCTAGGGGCGGGGCCGGTCTTGAGACCAGGCAGTGGTTCTAGAAGAGACCTCCTGAGAGAGGGGGATGCAGCCACACCCATCCTCAGCCCAGCAAGGTGGAGCCCAGAGCTCTGCCTGCCTGCCTCAGTTCAGTTCAGTCGATCAGTAGTGTCCGACTCTGCGACCCCATGGATTGCAGCACGCCAGGCCTCCCTGTCCATCATCAACTCCTGGAGTTTACTCAAACCCATGTCCATTGAGTCAGTGATGCCATCCAACCATCCCAACCTCTGTCGTCCCCTTCTCATCCTGCCCTCAATCTTTCCCAGCATCAGAGTCTTTTCAAATGAGTCAGTTGTTCGCATCAGGTGGCCAAAGTATTGGAGTTTCAGCTTCAACGTCGGTCCTTCCGATGAACACCCAGGACTGATTTCCTTTAGGATAGACTGGTTGGATCTCCTTGCAGTCCAAGGGACTCTCAAGAGCCTTCTCCAACACCACAGTTCAAAAGCATCAATTCTTCGGCGCTTAGCTTTCTTTAGAGTCCAACTCTCACATCCATACATGACTACTGGAAAAACCATAGCCTTGATGAGACAGACCTTTGTTGACAAAGTAATTTCTCTGCTTTTTAATATGCTGTCCAGGTTGGTCATAACTTTTCTTCCAAGTAACAGGCGTCTTTTCATTTCATGGCTGCAGTCACTGACTGCCTGGCCCCGCCCTCTGAGCTCTAGCCGGTGCCTCCCCTTGGCCAAACGCGCTGGCCTGCGGAGGACCCGCCCACACTCCCCGCCAGCCCCACCTTCCTTCCCAAGCACAGGGCACGGTGACGGCGGAGGCTGCCCTTGCATGCCTGAGAGCACCAGCTTCAAGGAAACAGCATCGATCCAATTATTTTACAGCTTTAATTACGTTCCGAAGTTAATCATGCATTTCATTCTAATGTGCTACAGCTTCTTAATCATGGCCTAATGAGCATTTTAAATTGAATACTTTGTCTGTAAACTTAAGGATTTCAGTGCCCTATTCTATCCTGGATCGCTCCTCCTGAAATCTCCTCCTCCCACCGCATGCAACTCTCCAAGTCTTCAAGTGTTCCAGTTTCAAGCGTTCCGGTGGTGGTGGTGATGCTAATTTAATTCAGTGTGTTTACTTGTCTCACCCAGTCTGTCCAACAGAAATGCAATGTGAGCCTCAAATGGGGGGCCACACATGTAATCTAATCTTTCTTGGAAGCCACATTAAAGCTGTTATAACCTTGTATGCTTTTGGAGTCCTGGCTCTGTCATCTCTGTGCTGTGTGATCCTGGGCAAATCACTTAACCTCTCTGAGTTTTGGTGTCCTAGTCTGTAAAGTACACAAAACATACCTACACCTTATGGGTTTTGTGATGTTTAACTGAGCCACTGTATCTAGAATGCCACCTCAAAGTTTGAACTCAGCAAGGGGTAGCTATTCTAGATTGTTGAGAAGCAGATGGAGAATAAAAGAGGAAATGGGTAGATTAGACCCACTGCTTGCATCTCCCAAACAGCACGGATCCTCCAGATCAAAACAACGATGTAGTGCCAGTGGTAAAGAACTTGCCTGCCAATTCAGGAGACGCAAGAAACGTAGGTTTGATCCTTGCGGCCGGAAGAGCCCCTAGAGAAAGAAAATGCAACCCACTCCAGTATTCTGGTCTGGAGAATCCCATGGACAGAGGAGCCTGGTGGGCTACAGTGCATGGGGTTGCAGAGAGTCAGACACGACTGAGTGAGCACACACACACAGTGGCCAGTGCAAATGAGAAAAGGTCTTCTGCTTAAAAATGAGGGGGCCACTTCCCTGGTGATCCAGTGGTCAAGAATCCCCCTGCCAATCCCTGGCCCAGGAAGATTCCACATGCTGCAGAGCAACCGGAAGTCCATGCACCTTAACTACTGAAGCCCCAGTGCCCAAGAGCCCATGCTCCACAGGAGAAGCCCACGCACTGCAGCAAAGAGCAGCTCCTACTCCAGGCAACTACAGAAAGCCCACGAAACATCAAAAACCCCGTGCAGCCAAAAATAAAATAAATACATGTAATTTAAAAACGATAGGATCGTTTGAGAGAGCTAGATCTCGGCTCTGATAGACAGCCCGTCTCATTATAGCTCTGGGTGATGGAGGCGGGGGGTGTTAGAAATAGGAGCTGAGTTTTGAGACGCTGGATCTGAGGGCTCCCATCTCAGAGACACAAGCCTAGAGGATGTCACAGCAGAAGCCAGGAGAGAAAGTTGCAGGAAGCAAGAGTCAGAGAGGAGTAGGGTGGACCCCTGCCTGCTCCCCGGGAAACCCGCTGCCTTGCCCAGCCACCCTGACTGCACTGGAGAGTCAGGATATTGATTCTCTTTTTTATTCACTTGTGTAGATTATGCCATTTTTTTTCTTGTGTGCTCAGTCTTGTCCCACACTTTGTGACCTATGGACTGTAGCCTGCCAGGCTCCTCTGTCCATGGGAATTCCTAGGCAAAGAATGCTAGAGTGGGTTGCCACTTCCTTCTCTGGGGGATCTTCCTGACCCAGGGATGTAACCCACGTTTCTTGCATTGGTAGTCAGAGCCTTTACCACTGAGACACCAAGGAAGCTATATGCCTGTTCAAAAATTAAAGGACCATCACCCCTGGGGAGTGGAAATCAATCATCACGTACAAGGAGAAATCTGCTTCACATGATTTTAATGACAGAGGTAAAGAAACCATTTGTCCTCTTGCTCTTCAAAATAAGAAAAGCAGACATGTGACTTGGTTGGAAAAACGTGACCCCTGGTGAACTAAATTCTGCAGCCCTATGTTATAAACAGGTAAAGAAGAGAAGCAGGGCTATGGGGAAAAGAGGGAAAATATAAAAATACGAAGAGAAAGAATCATGAAGACCATCTAATCCAGTAAATCCCAGTTTGTCCAGCCTTCAGGTGCAAATAAAGATGCTGCTGTTTTTAACCCAAGTGGTGGAAATTCACATGAAACTGACTTAAGTAAAGAAGCATATATTTTCACATTAATTAATTAAAGCATAGTTGCTTTATGAGGTTCTGTTAGTTTCTGCGGCCTCAGGTTTCTGTATGTGTATTCATCTTCCTTGTGGTTTATTACAAGATATTGAATACGGTTTTGTGTGTATACAGTAGGACCTTGTTTATCTCTTTGGTACTTAGAAGTCTGGGTTCTCTGACGGCTCAGTCTGCATGGGTACCAAAGGAGAGGAGGGGTATAAGTTAGGAAACGGATTCTTTTAAATGCGTTCACTGACAGTTTGAGGGTTAAGTGACTGCAGGCACAGGGGAGTCAGAGGCTCAACCCTGCTGAGGGCTGGGCTGGACTCCTCTCTCCCTCTCCCAGGTCTTGGCTCCACCTTCCCCGGTGATGGCATCACTGCATGGCAGGAGGTGGCTGGTAGTCACTCGAGGCTCACAGTGTCCTTGCCTTACTGTCCAGACAAAGCGGGGGTGGCATTCCTTCCTGGGGTCCATCTCTGTGCCCTGGAGGACGCTGCCCCTGTTTGCTCCCCTCTTTGCCCCATTGACTGATGACTGGAGCAGCAGGGGAGCCGGGAGTCCTCAGATGAGCCCCTG
Source organism: Cephalophus harveyi (assembly GCA_006410635.1). NCBI lineage: Eukaryota > Metazoa > Chordata > Mammalia > Artiodactyla > Bovidae > Cephalophus > Cephalophus harveyi. The sequence goes on from SJYT01044934.1 coordinate 41,433, forward strand.
TGGGCAGGCACCCATCTCCAGGCTGCAAATCTATGTTCATGGAAACGTGTGATTGAACTAAGGGAGGAGGAGGGGCTGCCACCGGAAGAGAGGGAAGGAGTGGGCGGGGCGTCTTTCCCCGCCCACAACCCTGAGGCCCCGCCCCCAAACCCTTAGGGTCCCCAGAGCTCGGTTCGAAAACCATCCCACAACCCTCCCTTCTAACCCTTTCCCCAACAAGTTTTGCAAACAAGAGACTCAGACCAAAGAGGAGGATCAAAATACAGCCAATCATTATTTGCGGACTTGCCTACTTACGAGCATCTATTTGAAACCCCCAATCAATACTCGGGGTGCTTTTGTGATTATTGGCAGACTTCCTCAGAGCCTTGAAAGATGGGTCACCCAACCACCTCCTTCCCAGCGGCTCTGCCTCCTTTTCTCCCCCTCACACTTTAGTGCCACACTGTTCCCATTTGGGGGCTTTTTCTCGGTGATTTTGCTGTTTAAAGGAAACCGCAGGGCTGAAGTGTTCTCTGGTGTCCTCAGCTCAAGAAGGCTGAGACGGCCCACATGGCGAAAATACGGGTGTTAGGTAAAAGCTTTGTTCTGGTCTGAGTTATAGAGCTATTGGCCATGAGTTTAATGTTAATGAATCAACGATGTACTAAAGATGTCTTTCACAGACATAAAACAAGTTTGGCCAGAGGAGTGTGGGAAGCTAACCTTGTATTATCCCTACAAGCAGTGGTTCGGTGTCACTGGTTGGGTGTCGGGGGTGATGTTACAGACCATCACCATCCCTCTATGCGGCCAGAGGACCCCCGAGGAAGCCGGTCCACCACTCTGCCACTCCACCGTAGGCAATGAGGGGGGCAGAGATGCAGTGGGGAGACAGTCAGGGAAATGGTGATGGGGAGATGCATGAGAAGGCCCAAAGGGAACGAAAGTGAGCCAGGAACGAGGTGAGCGTCTGTAGGGTTAGGGCTCTCCACGGCTGCCCTGGGCTTGTCGCACTGGACACTGGAGCAATGGCTTTGAATCTACGTGTCGGGTCCACGTATGAGGTGAGACTTTCATCAGCCCCAGATACTGCAGCTGAGCTTTGTCTAAAAGCGTACAAAACCCAGCCACACCTTCAACAGAGCTTTATGAAAAAACCCCATGCTACACAGATGTTCTTAGCAGGTGATACCTCTGGTGGGAAATAAAGAGGTGGCTTAAGAAATAATGGAAGTGAGAAACAGCAAATGTGAAACACAACGTTTAACTCAACAGGTACTTGGTTTCTGCCTTTTCAAAAGAAATTCCTAGTCTAACACTAAGGGCAAGAAATTTTTGTGTGATTTTGAGGTTTGCATTAATACTTATCTTCCAGGGAGAGGGGGGTCAGTAAACTGAGGGAACCAGGGGTATCTAGAAGCTGTGTTTGTTACAAGGCTTGCTGTGAAAAACTGCTCTTAGTAACTTCCAGTCATAAATTACATGTGTCACAGGAGGGTGAATTCACTCACCAGGCTGCAGCATGATGAAATCATCGACTTCACCTTCTCTGATTCTGCCACGTTTAACCCACCAATACATCAAACCTCGCAGGAAAATCTCCTCCTGGTGAAAGTTATTTTGTTGACTAAATAAGTGAGTGATACCATCAGATTAATACCAAAATATAATTTACACTTTCAAGGCACTTTTCTTTCACACATATTTCATCTGATTCTCTGGTCTTCGAAACTCTGATTCCAAAGTTTGGATTTCAGTATTTTAGAAAGTGTCCTTTCTTGACCCCAAGAAAATTGGGTGCTTTCATTTTTAAACTTCACAATGTATTTATTAGAGATAAAATTTCACTCATTTCACTTTCTCAAGGAGTTCTGAAAGATCTGAATATGTGTGAATGAAAAATTAAGAATTTTGAAAAGTATCATACAACTTTAGCATTCTCTGGTAATTGCATGTGTTTGCAATTCCCTTTTGTATACACAGACTGTGGTTGTTGTTGGGTTTGTCCTTGGTGATTTCGCACCTGCCTCCATGGAAGATGCTTTTGGATTTTACCTGGAAATAGCCTCTGTTGCTGTTGCTTTTCAGTTGCTCATTCGTGTCTGACTCTTTGTGACCTCATGGACTGCAGCACACCAGGCTTCCCTGTCCTTCACTATCTCCCGGAGTTTGCTCAGGTTAATGCCCAATGAGTTGGTGATACTAGCTATCTCATCCTCTGCCACCCTCATCTCCTTTTGCCTTCAATCTTTTCCAGCAACAGGATTAATCCTAGAGTAAATCAACTCTGAATATTGGAAGGACTGATGCTGAAGTTGAATCTCCAATACTTTGGCCACTTGAGGCGAAGAACTGACTCATTGGAAAAGACCCTGATGCTGGGAAATAGTCTGTGTAGATGCATTTATCAGCCCTCTTTTCCAAAGCAAATCTGTGTGTTCTCTTACGTTGACCTTCGAATGACAAACACTTGGGAAAATGCTTGTGTTGCCAGCTTAACTGTTAGGGGTGGGGTTACGGAATAGCCACCAGCATCACCCATAGTCCCTGCACGCACCTGTGAGCCTGGAGCGGGCGTTCTTGCCAGGACTGTCTGCTGATGACTGGGGGGAGGGTTTTTCCCTTTATTTACTTTCTTCTGCCTTGTCACTAACCACTGCCTCCCCTTCAGGTCTCTGTCTTCTCCTCTTGCGGGCTTCTACTTGAGCTTCTGTCTGCACCCCCTGAGGGGGTGGACCTGCCTGTCTTACCGGTAGCTGCACCCAACCCCCAGCAGGCTCAGCTTTCCCGAGGCCACTGAGGCCCTGCCTTGTTTCTGAGCATCGCCCACTCACTTCTCAGCCACATACCTTGTTCACATGACCCAATCCCTGCAGTGGCCCAAATCACCTCTCAGAACCTTCCAGAACACTCCGAACTCTGGCCTTAGCCCTCCTAAGTGATCATTCCATTCTTCAGGTCTTTGCCCAAAAGAGTGAGGACAGCGTGAAATGAGGGCAAGGTGGACCTGGTGACCTTGGAGATGCACAGAGGAGGGGGGTGGCTGGCTGCCAATGAGCGGGGCTGGCCGTGGTTTGGGTGACTCAGGCGGTCTGGCTGTGCTGCGTGTACCTCTCATCCTCATCAAGGTGTCCTGAACAGGTTGTCATAGCAACGGCACAAGGACAAGGGGAGATGGGCAGGGCATCCTGAGGTCTAGGATGAAACTGGTGATCTGCTACTTCCGCCTATTCTATTGGCCAAAACAAGTCACAGGCCCAAGACCAATGTCAGAAGGCAGGCTAGTGACCCCACCCTTAGAAGGGCAGGCACACCGCAAAGGTGCCTGCAAAAGGCAGGGTGGGTGAAGGACTGGGATCACGGATGCCTTCAATTTACCAGATGTGTTGCCTTTTAAAGTCATCTACAGACTCAAAAGTGAAGCAGTGGTAAAGAATCTGCCTGCCAATACAGGAGATGCAAGAGACATAGATTCGATCCCTGTTGGGGAGATCCCCTGGAGGAGGAAATGGCAACCCACTCCAGTATTCTTGGCTGGAAAATTTCATGGACAGAGAAGCCTGGCGGGCTGCAGTTTATAGGGTTGCAAAGAGTCTGACATGACTCAGCAACGGAACACACTACTCACACACACACACACACACACACACACAAAGATTCGAAGGCTGATTTGAGTCCATGGGAAAATAGCTGGGGCTTTATTTTTATGTTGAAAAGAGGGCATTGACTTTGATGTTCAGCAGTTGAGTTCTAGTCTGGAGTTACCCAGTTCCTGCCTGGGTCGCCTCATGTACATCACAGACTTTCAGAATCTGGGGTCCGCATGTGTGAAAGAGGGTAACTAACTCCTCCTCTTCGTGCAAGTGTGGGTTCCGAAGCACAGGAAAAGACACTCGGCGGTGGCTGCGGGTGTGACGGAACCTCTCCATGCATGAAACTCCTGCTCGTCCAGGCAGGGAGAGCGGTTAGGACCTGAAATAGACTCAGAACATAAACAGGAAAAATATAGCTTGCCATCGAGCACCATATAATCCCTAGACATAAATAAGTGACTTGCACGGCATCTCTGGTTCTTCATTTCATTAATGTCTGGCGTATCCTGTGTTCTTTCCCAGGGCAAGACCCTCTCTTAGATCAAAGAATCTGTCCCCTTTCCTGGAAGAAGCAGAAAACGTTTGATCCCATGGGTTACAGAGGCTGGACCCCTGACCTCATGAATTACTTCATCACTTCTGCCCATCTCCCAGCTGAGCTGGCTCCTTGGAGAGGAAGCAAGGCTTACACGGTGGTGGGAAGGGGGCTTTGAAACTGGAGGGAACAAGGACAGTGTGTAGCCCTCAGAAGAGATGGGTGTGATGCTGGTGGCTTCAGGCAAAGGTGGGTCTTCCACAAGAGCCGCACGGCTGCCCGACAGACTGCATCAAGATGCTGCTGGCTTGGTGCTCAGGGGAGGACCTGTGCTTCATGATGGCCATGATGTGGGGAGATGTCCAGGTGAAAGGGGGCATAACTCTGAGGTTAAACACCCTCAGAGGCTGCTCAGGGTGTGCACTTCAGAACAGACAAGACAGTCCAGAGTGCTGAAGCTGAAACTCCAATACTTTGGCCACCTGATGTGAAGAACAGACTCGTTGGAAAAGACCCTGATGCTGAGAAAGGATGAGGGCAAGAGGAGAAGGGGGCGACAGAGGATGAGATGGTTGGATGGCATTATTGACACAATAGATATGAGTTTGAGCAGAGTCCAGGAGTAGTGAAGGACGGGAAGCCTGGCATGCTGTAGTCCATGGGGTTGCAAAGAGTTGGACAGAACTTAGTGATTGAACAATGAAATGCACACAAACTCTGAGCCATAGGCATGAGAAGGTGAAGACAATTTTAAGGGAGTAGAGTCTTGGAAGTGCATCCTGGGGACAGGTAAGGGGCCTTCTTTTACCAAGGCCTTGGAACCCATTTGTGGAAGGAGGAGCCAGCCCTGGACAGGCAGGGCCCCACAGCCCGGGAAGTGAGTGACATGGGGTGTCAGTGGCTCATGGGCTACCCCGGGCCCAAATGTTGAAAAGAGGGCATTGACTTTGATGTTCAGCAGTTGAGTTCTAGTCTGGAGTTACCCAGTTCCTGCCTGGGTCGCCTCATGTACATCACAGACTTTCAGAATCTGGGGTCCGCATGTGTGAAAGAGGGTAACTAACTCCTCCTCTTCGTGCAAGTGTGGGTTCCGAAGCACAGGAAAAGACACTCGGCGGTGGCTGCGGGTGTGACGGAACCTCTCCATGCATGAAACTCCTGCTCGTCCAGGCAGGGAGAGCGGTTAGGACCTGAAATAGACTCAGAACATAAACAGGAAAAATATAGCTTGCCATCGAGCACCATATAATCCCTAGACATAAATAAGTGACTTGCACGGCATCTCTGGTTCTTCATTTCATTAATGTCTGGCGTATCCTGTGTTCTTTCCCAGGGCAAGACCCTCTCTTAGATCAAAGAATCTGTCCCCTTTCCTGGAAGAAGCAGAAAACGTTTGATCCCATGGGTTACAGAGGCTGGACCCCTGACCTCATGAATTACTTCATCACTTCTGCCCATCTCCCAGCTGAGCTGGCTCCTTGGAGAGGAAGCAAGGCTTACACGGTGGTGGGAAGGGGGCTTTGAAACTGGAGGGAACAAGGACAGTGTGTAGCCCTCAGAAGAGATGGGTGTGATGCTGGTGGCTTCAGGCAAAGGTGGGTCTTCCACAAGAGCCGCACGGCTGCCCGACAGACTGCATCAAGATGCTGCTGGCTTGGTGCTCAGGGGAGGACCTGTGCTTCATGATGGCCATGATGTGGGGAGATGTCCAGGTGAAAGGGGGCATAACTCTGAGGTTAAACACCCTCAGAGGCTGCTCAGGGTGTGCACTTCAGAACAGACAAGACAGTCCAGAGTGCTGAAGCTGAAACTCCAATACTTTGGCCACCTGATGTGAAGAACAGACTCGTTGGAAAAGACCCTGATGCTGAGAAAGGATGAGGGCAAGAGGAGAAGGGGGCGACAGAGGATGAGATGGTTGGATGGCATTATTGACACAATAGATATGAGTTTGAGCAGAGTCCAGGAGTAGTGAAGGACGGGAAGCCTGGCATGCTGTAGTCCATGGGGTTGCAAAGAGTTGGACAGAACTTAGTGATTGAACAATGAAATGCACACAAACTCTGAGCCATAGGCATGAGAAGGTGAAGACAATTTTAAGGGAGTAGAGTCTTGGAAGTGCATCCTGGGGACAGGTAAGGGGCCTTCTTTTACCAAGGCCTTGGAACCCATTTGTGGAAGGAGGAGCCAGCCCTGGACAGGCAGGGCCCCACAGCCCGGGAAGTGAGTGACATGGGGTGTCAGTGGCTCATGGGCTACCCCGGGCCCAGGAGGAGAGGGCCTTCAGGTGGGTGGGGCACAGACTCTAAGGGGTCCACTCCAGGGTCAGTGTCAGAGAGCCTGGACCAGAAAATGCACAACCCAGATGCATCTCATAAAAATTTAAATATGGAATTTTTTGAAACAATGCACTAAAAAATTTGCGACTCAGTGGTAAAGAATCTTCCCAAAATGCAGGAGACATGGGCTCTATCCTTGAATTGGGAAGATCCCCTGGAGAAGGAATTGACAATCCACTCCAGTATTCTTCCCTGGGAAATTCCATGGACAGAGGAGCCTGGTGGGCTACAGTCCATGGGGTTGCAGAGAGTTGGACATGACTTAGAGACTAAACAATGACACCAAAACCACTGAAAAATAATGAATTTCACTTCACCTTATGTGCATAATTTGATATAAGTCCCTTTAAATAAGTCTGTGAAAATCAGTCTTGAATGAAGCAAAGCTTTCCAAAATCCACCTTTTGCCTAAAATGACACTTCCACATGTTCTTCAAGTTCAGAGTCTTGGAAGCTGAAGCCGATTCAGGTCTCAAGGGCAGGACTGGAGTCCTTCCGGGTGGCACCCAAGAAAGACCTCCAAACTTAGACTCAGCTGCCTTCCAATCGGGTGTTTTTTTCAGGCCCTGGATTGTGGCTTCCTGCAACTTCATACAGTTAACTCATAAATTGTCTTCACTTTCTAATCATATTCTTTATGAACTGCCCACTGCTAAGGATAGCAATGATTAGAAACAATTACTTGTATGAGCAGTAAGCTGCATAGCCTTAAGAATTTGTTCACAGCCTCCAGCCAGGATCTGGTACCTCACAAGGGCTTTTCAATGCTTTACTAGGACCCACTGAATGCTGAATGAATGAACGAATGGAGTGAGTGAACTCATTATCTATGTGAGCGTGGCAACATCCCTGTGAGGTACCGTTTTACAGAGAGGGAACATATTGTACAATTTGACAGCATCAGTCCTTCGGTGCTCAGCCTTCCTTATGGTCTACCTCTCACATCCCTACAGGATGACTGGATTACATAGCTTTGACCATATGGACCTTTGTAGGCAAAGTGATGTCTCTGCTTTTAAAATATGCTGTCTAGGTTTGTCACAGCTTTCCTTTCAAGGAGCAAGCGTCTTTTAATTTCATGGCTGCAGTCAGGAGAAGACTCTTGAGAATCCCCTGGACTACAAGGAGATCAAACCAGTCAATCCTAAAAGAAATCAATCCTGAATATTCATTGGAAGGACTGATGCTGAAGTTCTAGTACTTTGGCCACCTGAGGCAAAGAGCTGGCCCATTGGAAAAGACCTGATGCTGGGAAAGGTTGAGGGCAGGAGGAGAAGGGGACGATGGAGAATGAGATGGCTGGATGGCATCACCGACTCAATGAACATGAGTTTGAGCAAGCTCTGGGAGATGGTGATGGACAGGGAGGCCTGGCATGCTGCGGCCCATGGGGTTGCAAAGAGTTGGACGTGACTTAGTGACTGAATGACAGCAACCACAACACCTTCACATGTACATATTGTCCTATTCAAGGTTCTCCAGAGAAACCGAACCCACAGGGTGTGTGTCTCTGTGTGTGTAAATGGCTCCCATGCTTATGGAGGCTGAGCAGTCCCTGCAGCTGCTAATGGCAGGCTGAGGACGCAGGACACCCAGTGCTATAGTTCTCGTCCAAGCCTGAAGCCCTGAGAACCTGGAGAGTTGATGCTGTATGTTCCAGTCTGAAAGCAGGAAGGAACGAGCGTCCGTGCGTGGGACAATCAGGCGGGAGGAGTTTCCTGGTGCTTCAGCCTTTCTGCTCCATTCAGGCCATCGGCGGACCGAAGGAGGCCCACCCACCCTGGGGAGCGCTGTCTGCTTTTTACTCTGTCCACAGATTCAGCATATTAGCTTCATCCAGGAACGCACCTTCACAGATATATCCTTCACTATGTCTGACTAAATGGGTATTCTGTGGTCTGATCAAGTTGACACATAAAATCAACATGTGGTTCTGGCCATGCCACATACAGGATCTTAGTTCCCCAACCAGTAATTGAACTCACGCCCCTGCATTGGGAACACAGGGTCTTAACCACTGGGCCACCAGAGAGTCCCTGTCTCACATGTGTTTTATAATTGTGCACACTGCCTCCATTTACTTTCCCTTCCAATAAAGCTAATTTTTTGACCTGGGATGGCCTTTAGTTTACTAGTTGTGCAAAATCGCTTCAGTCGTGTTTAACTCTTTATGACCCTGTGGACTGTAGCCCACCAGGCTCATCCGTGCACGGGATTCTCCAGGCAAGAATACTGGAGCGGGGTGCCATGCCCTCCCCCAGGGGACCTCACCGACCCAGGGATCGAACCCACATCTCTTATGTCTTCTGCCTTGGCAGGTGGGTTCTTTACCACTAGCACCGGTTGGGAAGCCCCTAGTTTAGTTAGGACCAAGGAAGAAGTTTCAGGAAACAAATACACAAAACCTTCCCCTGTTTTCAGTTTGCACAGCATTTACTCCATGTTTATCTCTTCACGGGAAGGATGCCAAGACCGCAGGTTTTCGGGGGGTTGGGAGGCTTGTAGTGGCGGGCTGTAGGCTTTCTACCGTAGAACAAATGAACACGCAGGTGAGCTGATGCCAGTTTGGCCCAGGGTTTCAGCATCTGAATGAATTTTGTGGGTCTGTTTTTCTGACGTTTCACGGCCTCTGATGGAAAGCCCTGTGGTCCTGTTGATGACTCAACCTTCCCATTCTCCCTGAGCTATCTCTGCCTCCCCTGGAAGCACACAGTGGTGCTCTGTGTATGACGCTTGGGATGGGCTGCGTGACTCAGACATCAGCCAAACGGATCTTCGTTTCAGCCTGGATGGTGTCCACAGGCATTTCTCATACAGGGAGGTAGCACCTGGCCGTCTCCCCGTTTCTGTGCCGGCAACATCCAGTTAGAGTGAATGATGCAACAGCTGTCTTAGATTTTTTGGTTCTAGCTCAAAGATGGGTAGGTAGGTGAAGATAGAGCAAAGATGAAAAAAATATATACATAAAAAGGGGACAACTGAATAGCCAAGGAAGGTTCAGAATGGGGACAGGTTTATGATCCGAGCCAAGACAGCTTGTGATGATTCATTCTAGAGCTGGTTTTCCACCACAGACAAACTCCCCGTTTCACTCCACGTGTCTCTCTTCTGCCTAGTTACCTTCTGGGCACTTTCTCTGAATCTCGGTTCTAATCCTGAGAGATAGGGAATCTGACTCAGTCTGAACTCGAACTGGTCTTCTTGGGTTACATGTTTTCAATCTGACCCATCCAGCTGTGGCTTGGGGGAGTCACATGGCACCAAGACGCCTCCCCGACCTATATCGTGATGGGGTGAGGACAGGACCAGTTCTGGTAGAAGGGTCATGGGCAGGCCTGGCATACCAAAACACCCTTGTGTATGCTGGATTGCTTAATTCAGGTGTGCCTGGGCAAACTCATATCAGGTTGTGAGAACTGAGTGAAATTTCCAGAAATTATGTAAAGCCAGATGTTAAATACAGCCATGATTAAAAATTAAATTGCACAACATTTTCAGTAAAACAAAAAGTACTAATTACTTTCCTACATTTTGCTATTACCTATGCCTCAACTGAAACTCCAGTACTTTGGCCATCTGATGCAGAGTCGACTCACTGGAAAAGACCCTGATGCTGGGAAAGATGGAGAAGGCAATGGCACCCCACTCCAGTACTCTTGCCTGGAAAATCCCATGGATGGAGGAGCCTGGTGGGCTGCAGTCCATGGGGTCACTACGAGTCGGACGCGACTGGGCGACTTCACTTTCACTTTTCACTTTCATGCATTGGAGAAGGAAATGGCAACCCACTCCAGTGTTCTTGCCTGGAGAATCCCAGGGACGGGGGAGCCTAGTGGGCTGCCGCTTATGGAGTCGCACAGAGTCGGACACGACTGGTGACTTAGCAGCAGCAGCAGCTGGGAAAGATTGAAGGCAGGAGGAGAAGGGGATGACAGAGGATGAGATGGTTTGATGGCATCACCGTCTCAATGGACATGAGTTTGAGCAAGCTCTGGGAGATGGTGATGGACAGGAAAGCCTGGGATGCTGCAGCCTGTTGGGTTGCAAAGAGTCAGATGTGACCAAGGGACTGAACACACATTTCTATAGCCACCATGAGTAGCCCAAGAACACTGAGGAAATTTCTTCCAATATTTAATAAAAATACTATCTGATCCAGCAAAAGTGACTCAAGCCATTGACAAAAAGTTTCAACACACAACTTCATTGCTTTATTTTTGTCTTTTTAAATTAATTTTTTATACAATTATTTAAGGTCATGGTCCATTTACAGTTACTACAAACCATTGGCTGCATCCCCCGTGTTGTACAATACACCCATGAGCCCCTCTTACACCCAATAGCTTGTACCTCTTAATTCTCCACCCCTGTTACTCCCTGCACCCTGTGGCAACCGCTAGTTTGCTCTCTACGTCTGTGAATATGCTTCTTTTTTGTTATATTCACTAGTTTGTTGTGTTTTGTATATTCCATAAGTAAATGGTATCATTTAGCATCCAAGTTTACCCATGTTGTTGCAAACGACAAAATCTTGTTCTTTTTGTGGTTAAGTAGTATTCTATCAAGGAGAAGGCAATGGCACCCCACTCCAGTACTTTTGCCTGGAAAATCCCATGGACAGAGGAGCCTGATAGGCTGCAGTCCATGAGGTTGCTAAGAGTCGGACACGACTGAGCAACTTCACTTTTGGACACGACTGAGCAACTTCACTTTTGGACACGACTGAGCGACTTCACTTTCACTTTTCACTTTCATGCATTGGAGAAGGAAATGGCAACCCACTCCAGTGTTCTTGCCTGGAAAATCCCAGGGACGGGGGAGCCTGATGGGCTGCCGTCTATGAGGTTGCACAGAATCGGACACGACTGAAGCAACTTAGCAGCAGCAGCAGCAGCAGCAATATTCTATCATGTATTGTGTGTGTAAGTATATATGCATGCAACGGAATACTACATCAAGGAAAACCTCAAATAACGTTGGTCTCACAACTACATCCGTCACCTGCAACCAGAGTTGGCTGTGGATATAAGAGTTCACCAAAAATCAAGCAAGTATTGTGTCAGAGTCAATTGACTATATAGAATTGACAGCAAAGATATTGTATATTTTAAAATTTGTAAATTGTGTTACACATTCTTTATATCAGAAGGTTTATAATAACCACATACACATGTATGTAAAGATGCATATTCTCTTTTGTGGGTGACAGTAGTCAGATCAGATTAGGGTTCAATCCCTGCATCGGGAAGATCCCCTGGAGAAGGAAATGGCAACCCACTCCAGTACTCTTGCCTTGAAAATTCCATGGACTAAGCGACTTCACTTTCACTTTCACTAATGATCTTATTTTTAACACAATTACCTCCTAAAAGGCCCTGTTTCTACAAACAGAATTTGAGGAACCAAGCATTAGGACTTCAACATAAAGGTTCTAGGCAGATAGAATTCAACCCATAGTAATGTGAATTCCTGAAAAATGTATATTTTTGTTTTGGGTGCATTTTTTTTCCTAGTGAAGTTGGACATTGGTTCATGTTTTTATAGTCCTATATTTTATTGCATTTTCTCTCCCATGAAATGTGTTTCTATCTTTATTCCCAGCTACTCTTGAGTCGTTGATCTTTTTCAAATTGATTTGTTGGAGCTATTTTAAACATATATTCTATATACTACTCCATTACTTGTATGTGGATTGCAAATATCTTCCTGCAGGCTGTTACAAATGTCATACGGGTATAGCGAAATGAGTTTCCGCCATCTTTATTGAGGTATAATTGAGAAATACAAGAGATGGCTGGATGGCATCATGGACTCGATGGACGTGAGTCTGAGTGAACTCCGAGAGATGGTAATGAACAGGGAGGCCTGGCGTGCTGCAATTCATGGGGTGGCAAAGAGTCGAACACGACTGAGTGACTGAACTGAACTGAACTGAAAGTGTGTGAATTGATGTTTTCAAATTTATATACATGATGAAATGATCACAGTCCAGCTGATTAACAAATCCACCACCTCACACAGTTACGACTTTTGTGTGTATTTGTGGGGAGAACACTTAATATCTATTAGTAAATTTCAAGGACTCAATCCCTTACTGTTAACTGTGGTCACCATGGTCTCTGGAGCTTGGTTATCTTGCAAAGCTAAAACTTTGTATCCCTTGACAAACACCTCCCCACTTCCGCAGCCCCTCAGCAGCCACCATGCTGCTCTCGCCGCTGTGAGTTTGACTCTTGTATTTGTGTTTGGCTGTGCTGGGTCTTCATCGCTGTGCATGGGCTTTCTCTAGCTGCGGCAAGCAGGGGCTGCTCTTCCTTGTGGGGCGTGGCTTCTTACTGCAGTGTCTTCTCTCGCGGTGGAGCACAGGCTCTGGTGCATGGGCTTCAGCGGTTGCAGCACTCAGACTCAGTAGCTGCGGCACGCGGGCTTAGTTGCTCCGTGGCATGTGGAATGCCCTCAGACCAGGAGTCAAACCCGAGTCCCAGCATTGGCAGGCTGCTTCTCATCCACGGTGCCACCAGGGAAATCCGAGTTTGACCATTATTATTGGATTCTGCACAAAAGCAAGATCAGGTCAGTGAATTTTTATGAAGTAACTACAATCACATGGTAAGCACCATGTCAGGAAGCAGAGGCTTTCCTGGTGCCAGGGCCCGCTTTGTGGATCCTCTGAACTGCTATTCTATTCTTTTCCCCCAAAGATAAATGCTATCCTGATTTACAATATGAATCAAGTGTGGCTATTTTTGGATTTCACACAAATGCAATCATATTCTATGCATTTCTTTGTGTCTGACTTCTTTTAATCAACAATATGTGTCTGAGAATCATTTGTCTTGATGCATATAGATTAGTTTGTTTTCATTGTTGTATACTAGTTCATTGTACTGTTATACCACAATTTATCTATCCATTTTGGTTTTGGTGTATATTTGGCTTGTTACCAGTCTGTGTCAATTACAAATAATGCTTCTGTGGAGCTTTTTGAATAGATACATGTGTATACATTTTGTTGAGTGCTGGGAGCCAGCGTGAGGAACTCCGCCCATGGCAAATGTCATGAGGAAGGAGGCTTGGCATACGCAAAGGCGTGATCAAGCCTCAGGAAACCCCCTGCTCCCGAGCATCTACCCCCAAAACCAGAGTCTATCTACTTTACTGTTTCATGCTCTCACCTATACCTCTGACTTTATGGGGGGCTGTTCCCCACCAGTTCTCTTGGAGAAGGAGTAAACGTGCAGCTCCAAGTCAATAAAAATTCCTGGACGTGACAAGAGTGTTTCAACTTACGAACTCCTCTGAAGTTTATCTAGCCTGCCTGTACACATTCGTCCAGCCACATGTGATTGTTTACAGCACCCCAACTGTGAGAGGCATGAGATGTTTTGGACTTACTAAAGGCAGATTCCTTTGGGAAGTTAGAAATTATTAGTATAGTGGGTTGGTTAGAAATTATATTGGTGAAGGGTTTTTCATTTGTTGTGCCAATAATTGCTGCTAATTCCCTGCCCTGGGTGGGACAAGGGTGTCTCAGGTCAAACCTCTCTGCTGGCAAACTAGCTTGTGTGACAGGATTATCCATACTCATGCCACTACACACATGATTGTCTACTATCTCTCAGGACACGACTGAGTGACTTCACTTTCACTTTCTCAGAGGTTGACATCTGAGGATGTCTCTATCCAAAGGAGTATTTTGGAACGCTGTTCTTACCTGCTTATGTTTCTTCATGGCAGTTAGCACTTCCAGACCTTATTTATCTGTTCTTAGCCACCAAGATAAGGGCTTGCCTTGTAGCTCAGTTGGTAAAGAATCTGCTTGCAGTGCAGGAGACTCAGTTCGATCCCTAAATTGGGAAGATCCCCTGGAGAAGGAAATGGCAACCCACTCCAGTATCCTTGCCTGGAAAATCTCATGGACACAGGAACCTGGTAGGCTGCAGTCCAAGGGGTTGCAAAGAGTCAGGCACGACTGAGCAACTAACACTAACACAGCCATAAACAGCACAGAGAGTTTTGGAGTATTTTGAGAGTCTTAATTAGCATAGGGCTTTTCTCTTTGTTGAGTCAATGATTGCTGCCAGGCCTCCATATCCTTAGGCACCTGGGAATATATTAATCAATGTATTTGGAATATAGAAAAGGAAATATAGTAGTTTTTAAGGTTAGCAATACTAGACTTTTTGAGTGAATGAATTTTCTCTTTTGTAATAGATCACTGTACTTTGTTATAAATCACTGTGTCCTTGCTATGTAAAAATGTAACTTTATCACTATCTTAAGACTATATAGATCTTAAAGGAAACATTGGTGAAGGGTTTTCATTTGCTGGGCTAATGTTTGCTGCTAAATCTCCATATTCCCTGCTCTTATAATGAATATAACTAGCATATAGGAGAAATAAGTATTAACCTTTAAGATTAATTATGTTAACCTTGGGTTAAATAAATTCCTTTTGTGATTGTAACTCACTACACCCTCATCCTATAGGAATGCAACTTTATTTGGAAGGTGGCGCCTGGTTTAAGAAAAAACACCCTTGGAAAAAATAAGTTTTTGGTTATCAGAGAGAAAGGATCGTAAAATGTCAGCAGGCCTCATGGCCAGAAGATGATGTAAAACCCCTAAGACCTTTTTTTATGTAAAGCACCTGATTTTGATAAAGGTCAGGACTGCTGACCCCCATGTGACTCTGTATTCATCCCTATGTGTAACAAAAGGTATATAAGCAAACCTAAAAAATAAATAAATGGGATCAGTTTCTGGAAAGACTGATCCTCCATGTCGTTTCTTTCTTGCTCCCTGTTTTTCTGGCTGAATTACCAGGTTATTCAGCCTCTTTTTCTCCACTATATTTCCTACTACACTATCCATTTCTAACCTCTCTCTATATCTGTAATTAAATAAGTTATTTCCAAGGACGCCGACTCCGTCCCCACCTTTGAATCACCCTGGACCCACCAGGGCTGGACCTCGGCAGTTGAGTATAAATCTAGACACAAAATTGCTACATGTGTTTACTATTGTTAATACAGCACATAGGTTTTCAAAGTGGTGATAGAATCAATATTTCTTGCCAGCAATAAATGAAAGTTTCTATCACTTTACATCTTGCTGAGTCTAGTTTTGGGTTGGGAAGTTTCCCTGGAAGAAGGCATGGCAACCCATTCCAGTATTGTTGCCTGGAGAATCCCATGAGAGAGCAGCCTGGCAGGTCACAGAGAGTCGGACAACTGAAGCGACTCGGCAAGCGTGTCTCGTTTAGTCAGTGTCTTTAACTTTACCCGTGCTGGTGGGTGTCCACTGATATGTCATTGTGGTTTTAATCATACTTCCCTGATGACTAACAGGGGCAAAAACCTATTTGTATTTTTTGGTCACTTGGATAGTTTCTTTTGTGAAGTGCTTGTTGAAAGTCTTGCTATTTCTTATTAATTTGTGAGAATATTATGCATTTTCTGGATATAAGCTCTTTGTCATTTATACATGTGTTGCCAATATTTTATCTCACTTTACGATTTGCATTTTAAATCTCTTAATGATGTCTTTGAGCAGAAGTTCCTAATTATAACACAGGATGTCAATGATTTATCAGTCTTTTCCTTTATGATTATTGTTTTTTTGGGTTCTGTTTAATAAATTTTGCAATCTCAAGGTCATCAAGATAAACTGTGTTTTCTTCTAGAAGTTTTATTGCTTATCTTTCACATTTAGAATTACACTCCTTGAGGCTCAAGTTATGGTATAGGAGTGGAGGAGATTCATTATGCTCCAAATGAATATGTAGCTGACCATCATTTTTCTATTGATCTGCAGTGCTATCTTTGCCACATCTCAAGTATCTTTTTGTGTGTGAGTCTGCTTTTGGACTCTACTTGTTTCCATTGTTGCATCTATATTCGTCTGTATTTGGCCCAACACCAGTTAACAGAGTTTATCCTTCAACTTGGTCCTTAACTTTCAGCATTATTTTGCCTTTCCTGGCCTTTTCTATTAACATATGTTTTTAAGAATGTACTTGTCATGGACATGTACACACTTCTATGTTTAAAATAGATAACCAACAAGGTGTCTGTTGTCGAGCACAGGTGACAATGCTCAGTGCTATGGGGCAGCCTGGATGGGAGGGAGTTTGGGGAAGAATGGATACATGTATATGCATGGCTGAGTCCCTTCACTGCTCACCTGAGACTGTCACAGCATTGTTTGTTAATCAGCTAAACCCCAGTGCAAAATAAAATGTTTAACTAATGAAAAGAATATACTTGTCAATTTACACACACACATCGCACCCCCCCCACACACACATACACCCCTTGTTAAATTTTGCAGTGGGTAAAATGGTATTGAATGTACAGAACAGCTTGAAATAAACCAACATCACTGTAATATGGAGACTTTCAATACACAAGCATGGTATAATCTCTTCATTTATTTAGTTTTTATTAAAATTTTCTCATTAGTATTTAGCAGTTTCCCTTATAAAGACCTTGCATATCTTTGATAAGATCCATTCCTAGGTATTTGATAATTTTTGATATTACTAAAATGTTCCAAAATTTAATTTTCTAGTTGACTTGCTGACATGAAGAAATAAAATTGGTTTTTAAATACTGACCTTTTTTCCAGTGACTTTGATGAATTTGCTTATTAGTTCTAATATGTTATCTAGCTTTCCTTATGGACATCATGTTGTCAGCAAATAATTGCAGTTTTATATCTTCCTTTCCAATCTTCATGTCATTTTGTTACCTTGATCTGTTGCACTGTTAGAACCTCAGCTGATGTTTGGAAGAGGTCCAAGTAGGGATCTTTGTCTTGTTTCTGGTCCAGAGGAAACAATTCAACAACTCACATTTAACCATCAAGTTTAAATAGGTTTTTTGTATTTCTTTTCTTTTTCTTAATTTATCACATTAAGGAGAGTCATTTTACTGTCAGGTTGATGCTAACTTTTAACATGAATGAATCTTGAATTTTGTCAAATGTTTCTGCAGCATCTAGTGCATTTATCAAATGATTATGCATTTGTATTCTGTGTGTGTGCTGTAGGAAAATACTACTGAAGGTTGATCTTGTAACTGAAAGCTTAGAGAATAATCTTTCTTAGCTCTAATACTTTGCTTAAGGAATCCATTTAGTTTTTCTGGGTAGATAATTTTTTAACCCATAAATGATAATTTTTAAAATTGCTTTTTTCTTAATTATTAACTTTATTTTTTCTCTTTTGCTATTGGAACCTCTGCCAGTATCTTCAACAGTACCTGTAATAATGGACATTCTTGTCTTGTTACCAATCTTGAAAGAAGTGTGTCTAAAGTTTCTCCATTAGGATTATAAGATAGACTGCAAGTCACCGAGTTCTGAAAGTTCATTTCTTCTTTCAGTTTGCTAATAACTTTTTGGTTTATAAATCAGTATTGAGCATTACTAAAAAATTTTTTCTATGAGTTGAGATATCCCATGCTTTTTTCTTCCTTATTCTGTTATTGTTCTATGTTACTATCTGAAGTTAAGACTGAACATATATTGCACAATTGAGCACGGCAGTCTCTTTCTTCAATACTTGGGCTTCCATGGAGGCTCAGATGGTAAAGAATCCACCTGCAATGTGGGAGGCCTGGGTTCGATCTCTGGGTTGAAAGGTCCCCTGAAGAAGGGAACGGCTATCCACTCTAGTATTTTGGCTTGGAGAATTCCATGGACAGAGGAGCCTGGCAGGCTACAGTCCATGGAGTCTCAAAGAATCGAACACAACTGAGTGACTTTCACGTTCTTTTCACGTCCTTCAATAATGAATCCAAGATGGCAGAGTAGAAGGATGTGCACCCATCTTCTCCTGCAAGGACTCCAAAATTGCAACTTGCTGCTAAACGACTATTGGCAGGAAAACGTTGGGGCCCACCAAAAAAGATACCTCATGTCCAAGGGCAAAGGAGAAGCCCCAACAAGATGGTAGGAGGGGCAAAATCATGTTTAGAATCAAACCCCATACTCGCTGGAGATGCTGGGAGGACTCAAACAAAACCTTGTGTGCAACAGGATGCAGAGACCCCTAGGGACTGAGCCAGGCCTGCCTTTGTGTGTTTGCCTCCTGCAGAGGAATGGGCCAGCAGTGGCCTGCCGTGGGGACAGGGGCTCTGGCTGCGGCAGACCTGGGTCACCCAGCGTGTGGCATCAGCCCTCTTGGAGGAAGTGGCCATTAGTACCACCATAGAGCCACCGAGCAGACAACCCACAAGCTGCAGAACTGTTATACCAAAGAAATTCTCACACTGTTAAGAAAGCTCTAGGACCCACAACAGATTTTCCAACTGGGGATCTGGCAAAGGGACTGGGAACCCCCAGAAAATTTCACTGTGGAGGCCAGTGGGATTTGATTACAGAAATTCCTCAGGACTAGGGAAACAGGCTCTTGGAGGGCACAAACAAAACCTCGTGTGCACCAGGACCCAGGAGAAAGGAACAATGTCCCTACGAGAGACTGAGTCAGACTTGCCTGTGAGTGTCCAGGCCACTTCCTCCAAGAGGGCTGATGCCACACGCTGGGTGACCCAGGTCTGCCGCAGCCAGAGCCCCTGTCCCCACGGCAGGCCACTGCTGGCCCATTCCTCTGCAGGAGACAAACACTCAAAGGCAGATGCTGGCAGAGGTGTGGGTTGACAGTGGCTTGCTGTGGGGTAAGGCACCCTGAATTCAACAGTGTGGGCATAAGTCCTTCTGAAGGAGGTCACCATTACCACCATTACCCCTACCATACTTTGGCACCAGGCCACACTAGAGGAACGGAACACAACTCTGCCCATCAACAGAAAATTGGATCAAAGATTTACTGAGCATGGTGCCACCATCAGAACAAGACCCAGATTCCCCCCCAGTCAGTCTCTTCCGTAAGGAAACTTCCACAAGTCTCTTACCCTTCTCCATCAGAGGGCAGACAGAATGGAGACCACAGTCACAGGAAGCTAACCAAACTGATCACATGGATCACAGCCTTGATTAACTCAATGAAACTATGAGCCACACTGTGTAGGCCATCCAAGACAGATGGGTCATGGTGGAGAGTTTTGACAAAATGTGGCCCACTGGAGAAGGGAATGGCAAACCACTTCAGTATCCTTGCCTGGATAACCCCATGAACCAAAATCACTGCAGATGGCGACTGAAGCCATGAAATTAAAAGACACTTGCTTCTTGGAACAAAAGCCATGACCAACCTAGACAGCATATTTAAAAGCAGAGACATTACTTTGCCAACAAAAGTCTGTCTAGTCAAAGCTATAGTTTTTCCAGTAGTCACATATGGATGTGAGAGTTGAACTATAAAGAAAGGTGACCGCCAAAGATACTTTTGAACTGTGGTGTTGTAGAAGGCTCTTGAGAGTCCCTTGGACTGCAAGGAGCTCAAACCAGTCCATCCTAAAGGAAATGAGTCCTGAATATTCATTGGAAAGACTGATGCTGAAGCTGAAACTCCAATACTTGGGCCACCTGATGGCGAAGAACTGGCTAATTGGAAAAGACCCTTTTGTTGGGAAAGATTGAGGGCAGGAGAAGGGGACGACAGAGGATGAGATGGTTGGATGGCATCATCAACTCAATGGACATGAGTTTCAGCAAACTCCAATAGTTGGTGATGGACAGGGAAGCCTGGGGTGCTACAGTCCATGGGGTTGCAAAGAGAACTGAGTGACTGAACTGAACTGAACTTCTTCAATAAAGATATAGATGTGTGATTTGATTAAGTGACCCAAACTGTTTTTATTTTTTCCATGATTGCAGCATTAAACTTGTGTTCAGAAGAGGGCTCTCTCTTTCAGATTATAGTCCTGGATTATAGGTTTCTGGGGTCAGGTTTTGTGTTAATTTTTAGTTTGTCTGAACCAGCTCTGTGAATGATTCCTCATAACTGCCTTTGCGTCTCCTTGGGCGTTGGCCTCAGACCATAAATTGAGCTCATCAGGGTGGAAGATGCTGGCACTCTTCAGCCACGAGGACAGTCACACGGGCTCCTCTCTTCACAGCAGCTCGGAGCACAGCACAGATGCTGGCTGGGACAGCTTGGCAGCCGCCGAAAGCTATCCCAACAGAAGCCAGAAGTACGTTTGTGGCTTCTGAGATGTTTTAAATCTTCTACAAGACTAAATGCAATCTATTCTGTAATAAGAAAAAGACACCCTTAAGCTCTCTGCTTAGTTTTTAGTAGACAAATGCCATTTCTTGTTGCTATTTGTCTTTTTTTTTTTTTTTGGTCTCTTCTCAAAGCCAAGTGTGCCATTTTGGGGATGACATTATATTTAACTCTGCCTTCCCTCCTTGAGTTACTTTTGTGGCCAAGTCTCATAAATACTGAGATGCACTATTAACATAAACTGAAGGCTGATGGTCACCCTGTTTGTCTCTCAGAAATGAGCGTGTTTTGTGACCGTGGGAACAGCCTGTTCTCTGGAGAGGTGTCTTTCACTTCCGGTGGTGGAGGATCGGTCTCTGTCTCAGTTATAAAAGAAAGGCTCTCCTCTCTCCCTAGTTCCCACGTTTGGCAGGAAGCCTTCCTCTGTCACATTTGTTCCTGCTGAGGTTTCTGTGGTTTTTTTCAAAGAGAACAGAAATGTTCAGCCAGCCTGGTTTCCTCTCTTTCTGAAGGCCCACTATTATCTGCTTGGGGGCTGGCATTTTGTAAAATCTGCCTCTGAAAAGCGCCTGTGTTGTAAAACATTTCCATACACATCTGGAAATAACCTGCGGCAGCGTCCGCTGTTGGGCCCCTGGTAGAGCGGCTGTCGGTTCTGTTGGCCTGGTTTCTGTACTGCTTCTCATCACCCAGGGGCGCGCAGACAGCCTCTGTGGTTGACGGAGGGGATCCTGCCTGGGGCCGTGGGCCTGCTGAGAAGCCCCACCATGTGGGACAAGAGAGGGTGCCGGCTGCATTCATTCCTCTAACTCACGGCGAGCCTGGCACACCCTTCCATTTTTCAGGCCTTTGACTCCATCCATAACAGGCAACACGACTGGATGATCTGCAAGGCTGCCTGCAGCTCTAACTTTGCAATTTCATTTCTTCTCATCACTGTTGCTTTTATTTCTTGGTAATACAACAAACTGTAGAGGAAGCACGCTAACTTCCCTGCGTCCCCGTGACAAACAGGTGCCTGATGTCATTTCCAAGGCTCTGGGAGACGGCGTCTGAGTCACAGCGGTGGGTCACGTCTAGACCCTTCTCTCCAGAGGCTGTTTTGATAAGGTCCTCGGAAAGCTCCATGAGCGCGCTCTTCAGTTTGCCAGAACAACTTTCTGAGGTCCAGAGCACGGTTTTTTCTCCCTCACGTCTCTTCAGTCACTCTGCCTGTTTGGGCTGAAGGCGGCTGTGGATGTATCTGCCCCTGCCACCGGGTCTGGGAGGAGTCCCTGACTCCTGTTTCCATTGCTTTGGTAGAGATGGAAGTTGAGGGTAGGTGTCGTAAAGGACGTGGAATGACACTGTGTGCCTTTAGGGCAGACAGAGGACTGTCCAGCGGTGATTCTAAGAGATGGGGGAGGGGCCGAGGTCCCCAGGCTCTGTGGCCAGAAGGGGGAGGTTGGCTCTATGTCAGTGACTCGCATGTGGCTGACTTCAGCGGGAGGCCAGGTAAGGGATGCTGAGCTTGAGGGTCCAGGGAAGACGTAATGAGGATGACGGATAGGACCTACCCTTTACCCCGTGCTGTGGTCTTCAAGCCCCCACCCCTTGTGTGGCCCCTGTGCTATTACTTTAGAAATAAAAATGGTTTTTGTTATTTATTTTTTATTGAAGTATGAAAGAAAGTTAGTTGAAAGTTAAGTCGCTCAGTCGTGTCCGACTCTTTGCGACCCCGTGGACTGTAGCCCATAAGGCTCCTCTGTCCATGGGATTCTCCAGGCAAGAATACTGGAGTGGGTTGCCATTTCCTTCTCCAGGGATCTTCCCGACCCAGGGATCGAACCCAGGTCTCCCACATTAGAGTCAGATGCTTTAACCTCTGAGCCACCAGGGAAGCCCATTTATTGAAGTATAGTAGATTTAAAATATTATGTTAGTTTCAGGTATACAGCAAAGTGAATCATATAGTTCAAAGCTATGGTTTTTCCAGTGGTCATGTATGGATGTGAGAGTTGGACTATAAAGAAAGCTGAGCACTGAAGAATTGATGCTTTTGAACTGTGGTGTTGGAGAAGACTCTTGAGAGTCCCTTGGACTGCAAGGAGATCCAACCAGTCCATCCTAAAGGAGACTAGTCCTGGGTGTTCATTGGAAGGACTGATGTTGAAGCTGAAACTCCAATACTCTGGCCACCTCATGTGAAGAGCTGACTCATTTGAAAAGACCTTCATGCTGGGAAAGATTGAAGGCAGAAGGAGGGGATGTCAGAGGATGAGATGAGATGGTTGGATGGCATCACCGACTCAATGGAGATGAGTTTGAGTAAACTCTGGGAGTTGATGGGAGTCAGGGAGGACTGGTGTGCTGTAGCCCATAGGGTCGCAAAGAGTCGGACACAGCTGAGCGACTGAAAGGAACTGAACTGAATGGTATAGTTATATGTGTATGCGTGTACGGCTATGGATGCATATGTGTTGTTGCTGTTGTTCAGTGGCTAAGTCTTGTTTGACTCTTTTGCCACCCCATGGATTGTGGCCTTCCAGGCTCCTCTGTCCCTGGGATTCCAGGCAAGAATACTAGAGTGGGTTTCCATTTCCTTTTCCAGGGGATCTTCTCAACCCAGGGACTGAACTCACATCTCCTATGTTGGGAGGTGGATTGTTCACCAGGGAAACCCATACATGTGTGTCCATACCTGATCAGTCGCTTCAGTTCAGTCAGTTCAGTTCAGCCGCTCAGTCGTGTCCGACTCTTTGCGACCCCATGAATCGCAGCACGCCAGGCCTCCCTGTTCATCACCATCTCCCAGAGTTCATTCAGACTCACGTCCATCGAGTCCGTGATGCCATCCAGCCATCTCATCCTCGGTCGTCCCCTTCTCCTCCTGCCCCCAATCCCAATTGAGTGCAGCACTTTCACAGCATCATCTTTCAGGATTTGAAACAGCTCAACTGGAATTCCATCACCTCCACTAGCTTTGTTTGTAGTGATGCTTTCTAAGGCCCACTTGACTTCACATTCCAGGATGTCTGGCTCTAGATTAGTGATCACATCATCATGATTATCTGGGTCGTGAAGATCTTTTTTGTACAGTTCTTCCATGTATTCTTGCCACCTCTTCTTAATATCTTCTGCTTCTGTTAGGTCCATACCATTTCTGTCCTTTATCGAGCCCATCCTTGCATGAAATGTTCCCTTGGTATCTCTAATTTTCTTGAAGAGATCTCTAGTCTTTCCCATTCTGTTCTTTTCCTCTATTTCTTTGCACTGATCGCTGAAGAAGGCTTTCTTATCTCTTCTTGCTATTCTTTGGAACTCTGCATTCAGGTGCTTATATCTTTCCTTTTCTCCTTTGCTTTTCGCCAGTCGCTTAAGTGTGTTTAACTCTTTGTGACCCACCAGGCTCCTCTGTCCATGGGATTCTCAGGCAAGAATTTTGGAATGGATTGTCATGGCCTCTTCAAAAGAGGATTTTTCTGATCCAGGGATTGAGCCAGCATCTCTTTTATCTCCTCTGTTGGCAGGCAGATTCTTTACCACTAACACTACCTGGAAAAACCCATACTATACAAATGCATAGCTGTGTATATATATATTTAGATTGTTTTCCCATACAGATTATTATAAAGTTTTGAATACAGTTCCCTGTGCTATACAGTAGGTCCTTGTTGTTTATCTATTGCATATATTGTATGTTAATCCCAATCTCCTAATTTACCTCTCCCTTGCCCTTTGCCCTTTGGTAGCCATAAGTCTGTTTTCTATGTCTGTGAGTCTGGTTCTGTTTTGTAAATAAGTTCGTTTGAATCGTTCTTCTTTTTCTATATCATGCCTATAAGTGATATCATATGGAATCTGTCTTTCTCTGTCTGGCTTAATGTGATGTTTCTTGTTTCCTTGAAGGTGGGGCCTGCAATCTGTTTCTGCCACAGAAGTTTCCAGCATCCTGGGAAGGTTACCCCACGTTTAGTGAAGGCTGTGGAAAGTTCTGAGGTCGATAGACGCAGAGACAGTTAGGGGAGTGTGTGAGCCACAGGGCTTACAGTGAAGTCTGGGGGACCAAGGGACAGGAAGAGGGGAACCCAGCACCCCTGCAGGAGGTGGGTTAGGACGGTGGAACCCAGAGGTGTCCTGATGGGGACATGAGGCACTTTCAGAGGAGATCCTGCAAGTTTCCGGCTGCCCAAGAGCCTGGAAGAAGTCCAGTGTGAGCAAGACCGGGAGGATGGAAAGACTACTAGTGTGCAAAGGGGTCCGTGGTCTCCACTGCAGTTTATTTGAGGCTGGTGTATGGCTGAGCATGGGGAGAGAGAGTGGATCCTGGAGCCAGCCTGTCTGTCCACAGACAGCTCCTCCATCTCACCAGGGGCTGGTCACTTACCTTCCCCAGAGCTCAGCTTTCTCACTTCTGCAAAGCGATAATGATTCATGGTCATGACAGTTAATTGTGTTGACCAGTCTGGAAGTGGAGATGTTTGGTCAAGCATTATCTTAGGAGTTTCTGTGGGGACTTTTTTTGGATGAAGTTTGAATTTCTGTTGGTGGGTTTGGAATAAAACAAATGATCGTCCATCATGTGGATGGGCTGCACCTGATCAAAGAGGCCTCAAAGAGTGATTTCTCCCAAGCAAGAGGGAGATTCTAGCAGATGGCTTTTGGGTTTGAACTGCAACTCTTCCCAGAGTCAGCCTGACAGAACTACGCCCTCAGATTGTAGACTCATTAAGCCTCCAAAATCGCATGAGCCAATTAAAAGAAATCTCTTTGTGAATATATACACGCACAAACACATTCTGTTGGTTTTGTTTACCTGGAGAACCCTGCCTAATATGGTAGTACCGCTCACACCCGCAGCATTGTGAGCTCTATCTGGGATGCTCAGGTGAAGAGCAGAATGATGGGACAGAGTAAGCTCAACACACTCAAAATAATCCCTTAAAAAAGCAACCGTGTAGACTGAGGGTTACCAGGGGCTGGGGAACAGTTGATAAATGGGTACAGAGTTTCCTTTGGGGGTGATTAAGATGTTTTGAAACTAGAGGTGGTGGTTGCACATTGCGAATGTACTAAATGTCACTGAGTTGTTCACTTCTAAATGGTTGATTTAACTAGAGCTACAGAAGACTCTTGAGAGTCCCTTGAACTGCAAGGAGATCCAACCAGTCCATTCTGAAGGAGATCAACCCTGGGATTTCTTTGGAGGGAATGATGCTGAAGCTGAAACTCCAGTACTTTGGCCACCTCATGCGAAGAGTTAACTCATTGGAAAAGACTCTGATGCTGGGAGGGATTGGGGGCAGGAGAAGAAGGGGACGACCGAGGATGAGATGGCTGGATGGCATCACTGACTCGATGGATGTGAGTCTGAGTGAACTCTGGGAGTTGGTGATGGACAGGGAGGCCTGGCGTGCTGCGACTCATGGAGTCGCAAAGAGTTGGACATGACTGAGCAACTGAACTGAACTGACCCTATGACCCTGCAATCCCACTCCTGGGCATATAGCCTGAGAAACACATTTTCTGAAAGGATACATGCGTCTCAATGTTCATTGCAGCACTGTTTACAATAGCCAAGACCTGGGAACAGCCTAAATGTCCATTAGAGGAATGGATGAGGAAGATGTATTACATATACACAGTGGAATATTACTCAGCCATTAAAAAGAATAAAATAATGCCATGTGCAGCAAGACAAATGGATGTTGAGACTGTCATACTGAGTGAGGTGAGTCAGAGAAATATTCCTCTTGACATAGATGATAGCTTTTTTGTGTGATAGCTCTTATGTATAAAATCTAGAAAGAAATGATACAAGTGAACTTATTTATAAAACAGAAATAGACACACAGACCTAGAGAACAAGCTTATGGTTACCACGGGGTGGGGTGGGAGAAGTGTGGGGGAAGGGATAGTTAGGGAGTTTGGGATGGACACGTGCACACTGCTGTATTTAAAGTTTGGGGGAGAAGGGATAGATACATGTGTATGTATGGCTGAACTCCTCTGAGCTGTCCACCTGAGACTATCACAACATTGTTACTTGGCTATACTCCAATATAAAACAAAAGTTAAAAAAAAAAAACACTGAGACCAAAAAACAAAAAAAAGGTTAATTTTGAGTTATGTGAATTTCACCCCAACATAAATAAAAAATACTCAGTGTTCTGGGAAAAACAAAAAATGGCTTAGTTTAGAAAAGGCAAAACCCTAGCCAAGTTTGGTTTATGTCAGAAAAAAATCGTCTTTGTGTTAGCGCTTGTCATGATTCAATTGCATCCCCTGCAAAGATGTCTAAGTCCCAGTCCCCAGTACCTGTGGATGTGACCTTATTTGGAAATAAGTTATTTTGTGATGATCAAGCTAAGATGAGGACATTAGGAGGCCCTGGTGGTGTCTGGTGTCCTCAGAAAATGGGGAAATGTGGACCCAGAGACAGACGTGTACAAAGGGAAGGTGACTGAAGACACGGGGAGAAGACATCCACAAACGTCAGACATCTGAGGCTGCAAGAAGCTGAGGGAGGGCCCTGGAGCAAGCTGCTCCTTCTCAGCTTTCAGAAGGAACCAGCCTGCCGACCCTGCGATCTTGGCCTCCGGCCTCTGGACAGCGAGGAAACAAATTTTTGTTGTTAAGCCTCCCAGGTGCTTTGTTAGGGTGAACTGGTGCCCTCTTTAAAATTAAAAAAAAAAAAAAAAAAGATTGAAGTGTAGTTAATTTGCAATGTCATTTTTAATTTCTGCTGTACGGCAAAGTGAGTCAGTTATACACATGCATATCCCTTTTCCTATTCTTTTCCATATGGTTTGCAACACGATATTAAATACAGTCCCCTGTGTTGTCCAGCGGGACCTCGCCCTTTAGCCATCCTGTATGCAATAGCTTGCATCCGTTCACCCCGGCCTGTCAGTCCTCGCCGCCCCTTCTTCCCTCTCCCCTGGTGACCACGAGTCTCTTCTCTGTGCCTGTGAGTCTATTTTGGTTTCATAGATAAGTTCACTCATGTTGTATTTTTAGATTTCACATATAAGTGATATTTGGGCTTCACTGGTGGCTCAGTGGTAAAGAATTCACTTGCAGTGTAGATGATACGGGTTCAATCCCTGGGTCGGGAAGATCCCCTGGAGAAGGAAATAGCAACCCACTCCAGTATTCTTGCCTGGATACTCCCATGGTCAGAAGAGCCTGGAGGGCTATAGCCCATGGCATCACAAAAAGAGTTGGACACGATTTAGTGACTAAACAACAATATAAGTGATGTCATATGGTATTTTTCTTTCTCTTTCTGACTTATTTTGCTCAGTGTGATAATCTCTAAGACCGTCCATGTTGCCACAAATGGCATTATTTCATTCTTTTTGGTGGCTGAGTAATACTCCATTGTAGTGACCTCAGTGCCTATGTTGGCTGCCTTGCATGACCTCATGCGCCCAACAGACTCCACTTCCGGGAGGATAGAAAAATAAGGGACCCTCTCACTCTGTCATGGGCTGCATGTGGAGACCAGCTGCTGGCCAGTAGGATGTCAAAGCTGACGGGAGACCATTTTCATAATTAAGTTATGTAAAATGGTGGCGTCTGTTCTGGGAGCAGACTGTCCCCTTCTCCTGCCTGCACACCCTGATGGAGCCAGTAGTCCTGTTGGGGGGCAGTGAAGACTGCGTTCTCCCAACAGCTGGGGAGCCAATCCCTCTCCTATTCACCCTCCATGATCAGCACCTCCCTGACACCTTGATGTCTGCCTGTGGGAAACCCTGAACAGAGGCTGCAGCAAAGCTGTGCTCAAACGTCTGACCCCCAGAAGCACGCGATGGAGTGTTTAAGCTACTAAGTTTTGATATAACTTGTTACACAACAATAGATTGTGAATACACACTCCCGATAGATTATTGATTTTCCTGAGTGTGTTTGGTGCGAATGGTATAGAACCGTCCTGTCAATGCAGGAGATGCAAGAGGCTCAGGTTTGATCCCTGGGTTGGGAAGATCCCCTGGAGGAGGGCATGGCAACCCTTGCCCAGAGAATCCCGTGGACAGAGGAGCCTGGTGGGCTACAGTCCATGAGGTTGTAAAGAATCAGATACGACTGAGCCCACACCCCAGTCCCCTTCCCTAAAACCTACAGGACACTGTTTCTCTAATTCCCACCAACCCGTTATTCTCATCTCGGATCCTGCCTGGATCTCCAACCTCTCTCTCTGCTCCTGGGTACCTCCTGCCTCGCCACTGCTGATCAAACAAGACACAACGGTGTCCTGGGTGAGAAAAAGACCCTGAGGTTCAAAACTCATAAAAGAAGCAGAAAGTAGTAGAATGAGAAGGAATTGAAGCTCCTCTAGCTCCACTTCACCACTGAGTAAAGAGACAGAAGACCAGGGAAAATGGGCTTTTCCTGTGCCCAAACCGGTCGGGAGCCGTGCTGGCATGAAATGTCAGGTTTCTGGATTCTCGTCCGGTCGCTTTTAGTTACTAAGAATATAAGAAGCCTTTGTCGGGGCCAGATCCAGATTCAGGATGCCTAGGCGGAGGGTGGGGGCGGTGTGGGGGGTGAGTTAGGCAGTGGTACAATCAGAATGAAGGCTGGTAGTAGAAAACTTGTCCTGGACTTATTTTGCTTATTCCAGATGGAAGAACATTAACAACCATGTCAAGGAATGAAGCCCCCACTTGCACCCACATTTCCTCGACAGGCTGCTTGCTCAAGGAAATGGAGCTCAGAGAATCACGTTCAGCCACCCAAAGACCCATCCCTGCAGTGGCAGCTGTTTTTCCATCCATGAGTTCTAGCTTCATTTGTTTTCTGGCTTTTATTGAATGTTCCCATGCTTTTCCACGAAAAAATCAATTCAAAAGAGATTTTGTGGCTGAGATCCTAACATATCATAGGGCAGATTATCAGTGAGAAACAGAGGGACTGAATGCAGGTGACTGACCCATCTCCTTCGTCTCAGTCAGTTCAGTCACTCTCGTGTCCAACTCTGCGACCCCACGGACTTCAGCACGCCAGGCCTCCCGGTCCATCACCAAGGATGCTAATAATAGAAGCTGAATATTAAATATTAAACAAGCGTGCAATACCCGTGGACGTTGGTCTTAGAGAGCTTTTCATTAAAAATCTTTAGCTCACTTTTGGTTTTTGACTGTGGTGGTGCTAGTAGCAAATAACTCACCTGCCAGTGGAGGAGACATAAGAGGCGCGGGTTCGATCCCCGGGTCGGGAAGATCCCCTGGAGGAGGGCATGACAGCCCCCTCCAGTATTCTTGCCTGGAGAATCCCATGGACAGAGGAGCCTGGCAGGCTACAGTCCATGGGGTCACAGAGAGTCAGACACGACTAAAGTGACTTACCAGGCCTGCAGGGTAACTCTGAACAGGCTTCGTATTGTTGAAAGAGTTTCGAGATGTGGCAACTTGGCCAGCCTGTGAAGCCAGTTCATACCACCTCCACACTATTGCCAAAATGAAAATGGCTTCAAGCCCCACCTACCCATCCATTCATTTGTTCATTCAAAACATGTTTACCAAGTAGAGAAGATGGATGCAATGGTGCACACAATCAGACAAGCCTTCTGGCCTCATGAGCTTCTGAATCTGTTGGAAAGATAGACATTAATAAAGCAATCAAACCACACTATGGTATGCTATTAGGGAAGGCCTCACTCAGAGTGGCTTAATTTATACAGAGACCAGTGCTTGGACTGTAGCCTGATGGGTGGGAAGGAAATAGACAGGCAGACTGCAAAAGGAGGAATGCTTTTGGCAGAGGGAGGAGCTGGGGCAAGGGCCCTGCGGGCGGAGAGAACGGAGTGAACGAGTGAGGTTGGTGTGTAGTGACCACGACGGTACAGTGGCTTTCCACTTCCTGAAGAGGTCGCTGTGGGTGAGTCACTCCTCCTTCCCAGGATCCACTTCCCCGCCTGTAAAATGGGAACAACAATGCTCTCTACCTTACAGGGATGTTGGGAGGGTGGAAGGAGTTACTACGGCAACACTTGGAATTTGTGGGCATTTAATTAAGTACTCTCATTGATCTTTCCATCTGTTAATAATACACGCAAGTTAAAGAATGCTTTCTGGGTTGAAATCTTTTGTCTGCTTATCCGTTGGATCTTTAACTTTTTTTCTAATCAACCTCTATGAGCTCTTTATAGAGTCTGGATATTTGCTGGGGATATTTTATTTCAGCCTGTCCTCATTTAGACAGTTTAAACATTTTTCATTACCACATCTTTTGAATGTCTCTTTGGTGATTTTAAAAAATGAAATCAGAGCCCGTAAATTAATCTTATACCTAAAATCTAATATTCAGTAACATCTTTAAAGGTATGGTTTGATTTATTAGTATAATTTTATTTCAATATATAGTGTTTTATTTTCTAAATAAGTTACTATTAAATCCTTCATTTCATTTGTTATATGCTTATTATTCAGAAAAGAACTTGAAATGCTGAACGGGATGGAGTTTCTTTGGTTCAATACTAGGTACTGTGGTCGTAAATATGGATTGCAAGATTTCGACTTCTTTAAAATTTACTGAAAATTTCTTTATGACCTTGAGAAAAATGTAATCACTCCCATAAATATTATTTTGCATCTTGAAAATAAATAACACTGTAATGCAGCTTTCTTGTTTATAAAACCCTTTGGTTTCTCTCATGATCCCACAGACAAGCCGAGGTGGTTGCTATTATATTAATTCAGACAACAATTCAGAGTTACAGTCTCATATAACAACTGCATTTCCATTCACTTCCCTTTTATGTCTAATTAATTTTCCTTTGCACATTTTGATGCCATGTTGGTTGGCACATGAAATGAAAAGGAAATTTATTGAGCAGCTATTATTCAGATGGCATCACTGACTCGATGGACATAAGTTTGAGCAAGCTCCGGGAGTTGGTGATGGACAGAGAAGCCTGGCATGCTGCAGTCCGTGGGGTCCCAAAGAGCTGGACACAACTGAGCGGCTGAACTTTTAACTTGCTATTCAGGTTCTTGGCAAGTGCTTGCATCAACAGTTCATTCAACTCCACAGCAACTCTGTGAGGTCTCTCGTGGTATTTCCGCTGTTAGGGATGAAGCAAATGGCCCCAAAAGAGACTGGAGTCCCCAGACTCTTCTGGCTGACAACAGGCCAGTGGCAGAAAGTCTGAGGATGGCTTTTCCTGATTAGTTCTATAATTCGCTCCTCTAAAATGACAAGTTTCTCATGATGCGTTTTCTTGATAGACTAACTTTTGTCCTGTTCCAGTAGTTGATGTTTGCCTTCTCTTTGCTTTCCCGGTGTCTCTTTTCCATCACCAGTGGTCATTTTGTTGGGAGGACACCAGGTTTTTTTTTTTTTTTTTTTTTTTTCCTTCTTTTAACATAATCTCATTAGAATATTTTATTTTTAATATTTGTATCCAGATTGCTTAGATTCATTGCTATCCAAGTTCACTTTTATTTTAATGTACATGAGAACAAAGGGCAAATGGTGGTGCCGGGGTCTTAGGGTGGGGAAGTCGGGAGATGCTGGTCAAAGGGTATAAACTTCCAGCTCGAATGAGTTCTGGGATCTCAAGAACCTGGTATCTCATAGTGCTTATAGATAAAAATACTGATTCAGAGTCTTGAACTTTGCTACAAGAGTAGGTCTTAAACACTCTCAGTATGAAAAGAAAAAGAAAGTAGCTATGCCTGGGCCCGGGGCTTCCCTGGTGGCTCAGTGGTAAAAAATCTGTCTGCCGGTGCAGGAGACTCTGGAGACGTGGATCAGACCCCTGAGTCAGGAAAACTCCCTGGAGAAGGGAAAGGAAACCCACTTCAGTATTCTTGCCTGGAAAATCCCATGGACAGAGGAGGCTGGTGGGGTACAGTCCATGGGGCAGCACAGAGTCAGACACAACTGAACACACTCACATGCACTAACTCACTGCAGAGACTCTAAGCTCTGACAGCATATGGAGCATGTCCAGGCTGGACTTATATACAGGTGCAATAAATGCTTTCCTGAAATGTGGGAAAAAAAAAAAAAGTAGTTATGTGACCTGATGGGTGTGTTAACTAACCTGTGTGGTAATTGAAAATATGTGTATGAAATCATCACATTATACACTTTCAACTTATACAATGTTGTAGGTCAAATATATCTCAGTTAAGCTGGGGAAAATTAGTTAATAAAATAAAATAAAACGTGCACTAGAGAGTTTTGTTGGTTCTTTTACAAAACCTCATTGTAGAGATTTTGGGAAATACTGTGAATCACCAATGACCCCTCTAGCCAGATAGACTCGTTCTTAACATTTTTTTTTTGTTTGAATTTTATATATGAAATTCAGTTCAGTTCAGTCGCTCAGTCGTGCCCAACTCTGCAACCCCATGGACTGCAGTATGCCAGGTGTCCATCACCAACTCCCGGGGCCTACTCAAACTCATATCTATCGAGTCAGTGATGCCATCCAACCATCTCATCCTCTGTCATCCCCTTCTCCTCCCACCTTCAAGCTTTCCCAGCATCAGGGTCTTTTCCAATGAGTCGGCTCTTTGCATCAGGTGGCCAAAATATTGGAGTTTCAGCTTCAGCATCAGTTCTTTCAATGAATATTCAGGACTGATTTCCTTTAGGATGGACTGGTTGGATCTCTTACAGTCCAAGACTCTAAAGAGTCTTCTCCAACACCACAGCTCAAAAGCATCAATTCTTTGGTGTTCAGCCTTCTTTATCGTCCAACTGTCAAAATTATACATGACTACTGAAAAAAACCACAGCTTTGACTAGACAGACCTTTGTCAAAAAAGTGATGCCTCTGCTTTTTAATGCACTGTCTGGAGTTTTTTTACCAGGGAGCAAATGTTAACTTCATGATTGCAGTCACCATCTGCAGTGATTTTGGAGCCCAAGAAATTGAAGTGTGTCAGTTTCCACTCTTTCCCCATCTATTTGCTGTGCAGTGATGGGACCGGATGCCATGATCTTAGTTTTTTAAATGTTGGGTTTTAAGCCAGCTTTTTCACTCCCCTCTTTCACCTTCATCACGAGGCTCTTTACTTCCTCTTTGCTTTCTTCCGTATTGGGGTGTAGCCTATTAACAATGTTGCGATAGTTTCAGGTGAACAGCGAAGGGACTCAGCCAGACATATATTAATGCACATATCCATTCTCTCCCAAACTCCCCTCCCATCCAGGTTGCCACATAACGTCGAGCAGGGTTCCCTGTGCTATACAGTAGGTCCTTGTTGGTTATCCATTTTAAATACAGCAGTGTGTACATGTCCATCCCAAACTCCCTAACTATCCCTTCCTCCATCCTTCCCCCTGCCTCCCCCAGCAACCATAAGCTCTTTTTCTAAGTCTGTAAGAGACTCCAGCTTTCTAAATAGTTACCATTTGCCCCAAAGTCCCAAACTGCCATTTTAGACAAGATGAGCATCACCATAGGGATTAAAAATTATAATGGGGATAAAACCTTTAGTATTTTAGGAGGCAGGGGGTTGGGAAAGTAGTTTACAATGAAAAGGCTTTGTAGTATTTATCATCCTCAGACCTCAGGCCTCAGATCTGGAAGTGAGGGAGGTGGGAGATGAGAAGCGTCAAACGGGGAGAGATACTGCATGGGTCATTTGGAGCAAGGACAGCTTCATTGGTCATTTGTGCTCGCTGTGGTTTCTAGCCTGAAGAGCTTGACATTTAGAGCAGGAAGAAAAGAGAATAGTTCTGAATGGACCCCCACGGAGCATCTTGGGTGAAGAGCCTGTACCCACCCAGCCCCCTGCAAAAATGCTTCTTTTTTCCTCTGGAGACTTCATTGTCTCATGGGAGCGGATTGCACAACAGGGAATATTTTTCTAAATATGTCTTCAGAACATTTTGCAAAATAGCCTCTAGCTGGTTTTTTGACAGACGCTAGCTGTTTCTTTGGGGGTATTTGAGAGTCCAGCTGCCTTTGAGAGAGTCCTCACTCTCCATGCAAATGCCTGGACCTAACTGAAAGATGCCAGTGGTCACTGGGAAATGGAAGAACTTCTACAATGGGAACTTCAGCCGTTACCTTTCATAGCAGCAGCAACTGAATGGCTCCTGGACTTCCCCTTCATGAATTGCTCCACAATTAAAACATAATTATACTGTCAAAGAATAATTTCACAGTGACTTTAACAGACTGATTTGCAAAA
This sequence comes from Cephalophus harveyi, assembly GCA_006410635.1. Classification (NCBI taxonomy): domain Eukaryota; kingdom Metazoa; phylum Chordata; class Mammalia; order Artiodactyla; family Bovidae; genus Cephalophus; species Cephalophus harveyi. The sequence continues at coordinate 76,148 of SJYT01044934.1, forward strand.
TCACTGTATTGTATTTTTAAGAGAATTCTGAAAGTTCTTCTCCACCCGGTCTTGCTAAACCCTTTCATAATTGGTGCCCTTCTGGGCATCTCTCCAGAAGCTTCTCAGTTGTCACATTTTTAAGGTCAACTGTACAAATATTAGCTTATCATCTACTCGGGGCTTCTGAAAACATGATATTAGTTATCTGGAGCGATCTAATTATGGCTTTGTTTGGAAATAGATAATAAATTCCCAGTGCTTCTGAGATGCTGCACATTCCAAGAGCTCTAAACCTTGTCATAATTCCTCAAGGATGGAAGATTACCAACTCTCCCTTGAGGCTCTGAAGAATGAAAAACTAGGAAGAAAAAAAGAAGTTAAAACGACAGAGGGAAGTAAGGAAGGCAGGAAGGAGGGAGGGAGGGAGGGATGGAGGGAGGGAGGGAAGGAACTGGCTTTGCTTTCCTGGCTCCAGGGTCGGGCTTAGATCCTCCTGGGGGTAATACGTGCCCCCTCTTTTGCCCCCCCCCTTTCCCCTTCCTCCCC